>CM050165.1:202418603-203018603 GCA_027410445.1 Discoglossus pictus | reverse complement strand
ACATTTTTTTGCTGTTATTTTTGACAGGCAAGTCTCTAGTTGAGTATAATAGCTTAAGAATAGATAGATAGATATAGATACAACAGACAGGTTTGCAGCTGGAAAATGTGTTTGTTGTTGTTGTTGATTAGTCATTCAGTTGTGTCCGACAGCATGGACTGCAGCATGCCAGGCAAATCTTGTGTCTGGTTGTGCCAAACCATAAGGTTTTCATGGCAAAGATACTGGAGCGGGTTTCCAGTTCCTTCTCCAGCGGGGACATGTATAGTACACTACAAATGCCTTGCAAAAGTATTCACTCCCCTTGACTTTTTACCTTTTTTGTTACATTACAGCCTTAAGTTCAATGTTTTGTTAATCTGAATTTCCTGTGATGGATCAGAACACAATAGTCTAAGTTGGTGAAGTGAAATGAGAAAAATATATACATAAAACAATTTTTTAGAAATAAAAAATTGGCATGTGCGTATATATTCACCCCCTTTGTTATGAAGCCCATAAAAAACTCTGGTGCAACCAATTACCTTCAGAAGTCACAAAGTAAGTGAAATGATGTCCACCTGTGTGCAATCTAAGTGTCACTTGATCTGTCATTACATATACACACCTTTTTTTAAAGTCCCCAGAGGCTGCAACACCCAAGCAAGAGGCACCACTAACCAAACACTGCCATGAAGACCAAAGAACTCTCCAAACAAGTAAGGGACAATGTTGTTGAGAAATACAAGGCAGGGTTAGGTTATAAAAAAATATCCAAATCTTTGATGATCCTCAGGAGCACCATCAAATCTATCATAACCAAATGGAAAGTACATGGCACAACAGCAAACCTGCCAAGAGATGGCTGCCCACCAAAACTCACAGACTGGCAAGGAGTGCATTAATCAGAGAGGCAGCACAGAGACCTAAGTTCCACAGCAGAGACTGGAGTATCTGTTGGTCTTTATGGCAGAGTAGCCAGATGAAAGCCATCAGCAAAAAACAAAATGGCTTGTTTTGAGTTTGCCAAAAGGCATGTGGGAGACTCCCAAAATGTATGGAGGAAGGTGCTCTGGTCTGATGAGACTAAAATTAAACTTTTTGGCCATCAAAGAAAACGCTATGACTTGTGCAAACCCAACACATCACATCATCCAAAGAACACCATCTCCACAGTGAAACATGGTGGTGGCAGCATCATGCTGTGGGGATGTTTTTCAGCAGCCGGGACTGAGACACTGGTCAGAGTTGAGGGAAAGATGGATGGTGCTAAATACAGGGATATTCTTGAGCAAGACCTGTACCACTCTGTGTGTGATTTGAGGCTAGGACGGAGGTTCACCTTCCAGCAGGTCAATGACCCCAAAAACACTGCTAAAGCAACACAAGTGGTTTAAGGGGAAACATGTAAATGTGTTGGAATGGCCTAGTCAAAGCCCAGACCTCAATCCAATAGAAAATCTGTGGTAAGGATTGCTGGTCACAAGCGCAAACCATCCAACTTGAAGGAGCTGGAGCAGTTTTACAAGGAGGAATGGGCAAAAATCCCAGTGGTAAGATGTGGCAAGCTCATAGAGACTTATCCAAAGTGACTTGGAGCTGTGATTGCCGCAAAAGGTGGCTCTACAAAGTATTGACTTTAGGGGGGTAAATAGTTATGCACATTGACTTTTTCTGTTATTTTGTCCTACTTGTTGTTTGCTTCACAATAAAAAAAAAAAACGTCTTCAAAGTTGTGGGCATGTTCTGTAAATTAAATGATGCAAATCCTCAAACAATCTAATATTAATTCTAGGTTGTGAGGCAACAAAACACGAAAAATGCCAAGGGGGATGAATACTTTTGCAAGGCACTGTATATATTTAAATGTTTATTATATACTAACATTTGAGCTTTGCTACATCCTTTTTGGCATTAATCCACATTTTAATCATGAACACCGGCTCTGAAGCAACAACAAATTTGCATTATTTTGCATAAAACATAGGCACAAAAAGAATAAAAAATGTTTAAAACAAAATTAGTGGATTAGCTGTAGATATCGGGTATATTATATTTTTCATATACAGACTGGCATCCATCTGGATATGTCTACCTATGTGTACCTCACTCTATCTGTACAACTGTACTGTATATACCATATATGTATTTGTATGCCTGTGTGTCTATATCTGCATCTGTTTGTATTATGTTTCTGTTCATCCCTTTAGACATATTTGATGGCAGATAAGAACCAAAAAGGGCCCATCTTATCACTCCATTCTTTCTATCTAAATTAATCTTCAGTCTGTCTATATACTTGCACATTTGCATGTTCATCTAACAGTATGTCTGTGTCATTTTTCTAAATACAAACATGAACCTTTAATAGGCTGCAAAATTAGGACAGAACAACAGACTTAAAAGGACTCTGTCACCCCAAAATCAAATAGCTTTTATAGATTATTCTTAAAGAGCAAGAAAAGGTGGCTATACGTTGTGCTATCTATTTCTTTCTAAAGTAAATAAATTCAGCTAAATTCCCTGTTTTTGTTGCTGTAAACTGCAAGTACAATGTAATGTCAGTTTTTAATGTTCTTTAGAATTAAATGCACTTCCTATTGGTGTGACAGAGTCCCTCTAATTAGTGGAAGAGGATAGGTGCAATGATGGAACGTAATGACCAAAAATTGCTCAAGCACAAGGTGATTAAAATATGTAACTGATTTGGGGGCTTGCCCCTGTCAGCCAGTAACGTGAAACATAGATGCATGATTCCTACTATGATCTATGCACTTCCTGTTGGTTTCAATTAAGTTTAGGTTTTACTTATAAATTTTTCTTGCATGGTATTTTGAATACATGAAAAAAGAATTGTGTTCCATGTCATTTTAAATCATTGTTTATATTCTGAGACTTTTTAGATATTTTCATTCACTCATAGTGGTCCACTGAATTCATTAAAATTGTGTTTCACCATCATGTAGCGCAGGGTTGGGGAAGCTTTTTTCTGCCAAGGGCCATTTGAATATTTATAAAGTCATTTGCGGGTCATACAAAATTATCAACTTATATTTGGTCAAACATTTAATTAACTCACCCCTTGTCTCTCTCTCTCTCTCTCTCTCTCTCTCCTGTCTCTCCCTCTCTCTCTGTCCTGTCTCTCTCTCTTTCTGTCCTGTTTCTCTCCTGTGTCTCTCTCCTGTGTGTTTGTCTCTCTCTCTCCTGTCTCTCGTTCTCTCTTCTGTTTGTGCGTTTCTCTCTTCTGCATCTCTCTCTCTCCTGTCTCTCTTTTGAGTCTCTCTCTATCCTGTGTCTGTCTCTCTCTGTCCTGCCACTCTATCCTGTGTCTATCTCTCTCTCCTGTCTCTCCCTCTCTCCTCTGTCTCTCTCTCTCTCTCGTTCCTGTGCCTCTCTCTTTATCCTGTCTCTCTCTCTCTCCCAACGCTGTGTCTCTCTGTCTCCCAACACTGTGCCTCTCACCTGTGCAGTTGTGGAAGGGCCAGACCAAATGATTCTGAGGGCCTTATACACCCCTGCTCTATCACATATATAGTTGTGAGCGTACGAGTCGTTGCTCACGCTTGTGAGCTCCCGTAGCTAGCCCGCGGGCCTCGCGTAGCGAGCCGCGGGCCTCGCGAAGCGAGAGCCGCTGGCCTCGCGAAGCGAGAGCCGCGGGCCTCGCGAAGCGAGGGCCGCGGCTCGCGCAGCGAGCCGCGGCCCTCGCGTAGCGAGGTCACTGGGCAAGGGCCTCAGTTGCTGGCATGGAGCGCCGAAGGCGCTCCATGCCAGCAACTGAGGCCCCTCGCGAAGCGAGGGCCTCAGTTGCTGGCGAGGTCACTGGGCACGGGCCTCAGTTGCTGGCATGGAGCGCCGAAGGCGCTCCATGCCAGCAACTGAGGCCCCTCGCGAAGCGAGGGCCTCAGTTGCTGGCGAGGTCACTGGGCAAGGGCCTCAGTTGCTGGCATGGAGCGCCGAAGGCGCTCCATGCCAGCAACTGAGGCCCCTCGCGAAGCGAGGGACTCAGTTGCTGGCGAGGTTACTGGGCAAGGGCCTCAAACACTCGCAAAATTCACGTCGCTACTCAAAAAACCCGACACACAAATTACGACACTCGCTAAATTTTACGAGGAACGCAAACAACGTACGAAACACGTTACCACACATTACGACCCCGCAAACATCGGACGCAACACGCCGACATACAAACATTTAAAACACAATACATACACACAGCACATACATAAAAAAACTTACCTACACCAAGAGGGAGCACCCAGGACCTCAAAAATGAAACTTACACCTCGATTTTACTCGAAATAAAACAGTTTAGAGACTAAAAAAAAATCTAAGCGAGAGAAAAAATGGCCGCCGAACAAAACGAAAACGAGGCTACAGCACTCTAAACTCGCAAAACACCACAAAACACCTACGGATATTCCGATACAGACCTATACCACACATTACTCGCCATTTTACACCAATGCGGAAGTACACGACTACGCTAACGGTTTGGTCTCGCGCACGCACAGTCTTACACTGCACACATTCAGCATGCTTATACAGCAGCTCCACACCACTAATGCTGCAGCAACATCAACACAGATTGCCAGCTCTTCATCACAATGCTTCAAAATAGGTACACTATATTCATTTACTAATTTAGCTACCTTACAATTTCATTGCCGTCATTTTTTGACGGGCAATTCGCTAGTAGTATTATATCACTCAGCTCCATTACATATGCTATAGTAGGGTTTTGAAACCTCTCTGTTGCTCTCCCTCTCTCTGTGTCCTGTGTCTGTCTGTCTCTGTCTTGTCTCTCGTGTCTCATGTCTCTCTCTCTCTCTCTCTCTATAGGGATGTATAGGGATAAGATTATATTGCAAACTATAAGTAATCACAATTTCTTAATAATTCAATAAATTCTTCCTAATTAACCAAAGAGCAGATGAGAGCAGTAAGAGGTTATTAGAGGTGGTTTGGTACAATAAATGAGAGGATAATGAAAGAGACAGAGAGATTTGTGGAAAAGGCAGAGTTTGCGTCAGCGCTCTGAACCAACCTAATCTGTCTTGGACTATAGATCCTAATGTAAAAATGCAGTCAAGACTGCAGAGATTTGCAGCAGTTTAGTGATAGCAAAATGTTAAAACATAACCTTCAGAAAGTACATTTAAGTGGTGGCAGAAATGAAATTGGAAATAGTAATTAAATACTGAGAGGTAGCTTTCGCCTGCATTTCCTGCATCGGAAAAAAAAAAGAAGGAAATACGTAGATCAAAGAAATATCACACATGCATTTGGTACTGATTTTCTGTACAGAGAAAATAATAAGCACAGTAATAAGATTTGTTTAGTAAGGTCATTATGGGATTTGGCTCAGTTTTAATCCTCTTTGAACAGAGAATGACATCAGTAATCATGTGTTTACAATTTGTTACGTATAATAACTAGTACACTTTCCAACAAACACTTTTTGGGTGTTTAGGATGATTTGTTGTTGTTTTTATTCTGCGAGAGGGGAAATGCAATATTTCCTGGTCTCTAAAGCTAATAAAGTAATATATGGCCAATATTACAGAAACCTACTATTTCACTAAACAGATCAAAAAGGCCTGGTAATGTTACTCTAAGCACAAATATTTTTTATAGTACTAAATACATGAATCTCATTACGTTTTAACGCATGAAATAAACAATGCCAAAAAAATACAGATTGTTACAAGTTGTGATAGTCTACAAAACAGTTTGTCCACGTTGTGATAGTCTACAAGCCAGAGTACATGATTTGACAAATAAGAATAGAAGGTAAGGGATATATATGGTGGGCAGCAGTGGTGGAACTCCATGTCATACGGTGTGAGCTCTGCAGTGCAGGGAAAAGAAGGCATTAAAAAAAACTTTTCTTGTAGACAGGAGTGGCATACTTATGCGAGTGGAGAAAAGAAGCAGGTCATGATTAAAATGAAGGGGATGGTTGGGGTGCATTTATTAAAAAGTGAAAATATATATTGACACTTTGGCCCAATTTGGACATTTTCACTTAGTACTCAATTTTGTTGAAAATGGAATAGACATTAATGGCTGTGTCTTGAGTTATTCTGAGGGGACAGCAAATTTACACTGTTATACATGCTGTACACTTACTACTTTACATTGTAGCAGAGTGTCATTTCTTCAGCGTTGTCACATGAAAAGATATAATAAAATATTTACAAAAATGTGAGGGGAGTACTCACTTTTGTGAGATACTGTATATATATATATATATATATATATATATACATATATATATTTATATATATATATTATGTAATAACGTGGCGCAAGCTTTGCGCGTCTGTCAAAAGCGTACCCAACAATTGCGCAACCAACAACTGCGCGCCTGACTGAAGGTAAGGTTGGCTTAGAGTGTTAGGGTTAGCCTTAGGGGGTCCAAGGGTTAGGCTATGAGGTTAAAGGGTTAGGGTTAGGCTTATGGGTCTTATGGCTAGGCTAAGTGGTCTCAGGGTTAGGGTTAGAGGGGTTCAGGGCGTTAGGGTATGCAAATATCCAAACCTTGTGCTCTTTTAACGGCGCTCATTTGTCACTGATTTTTTAACAGCGCACTGATGTTGGCACGCTGTTGTCAGTGCAATTCTCCTGCGTGCAAAAGTCGGGGTGCCATATAATGCATATTATATATAATAATAATACTTTGGTAATAGAATAAAAATATAATAATAATATATTATAATATTTATCATATGAGTAATTATATCATATAGATTATACAGGGTCAAGTGACATTATTAGGGTCCGGCCTACTTTTGGCATCAGCAGTTGGTACCCAATGAAATACGGCACTTTTCGTGAGCTGGCTAGGTGAGTATATAAGGGGACATGTAGGCATTCTGCAAAGATATCAACCATCGCTGTCATTGGTAAAACGTGCAAAAAACTTTGAAAAGAGGATGATCATTTGCTTTTGGTCCAAGGGTGGCAGTATTTTTGAAGTGGTGCAGTTTGTGAACTGTTCACATGCTGCTGTGGATAAAGTGTACCATGACTGGACAAACTGCACCATTGTGAATAAATTGCGTCAATACTGCAGAGCACCACGTGCTGTTGATCTCAGAGATGAACATAAGGTGTGTGAGGGCAAACCGACACGCTACAGTTGAGCAACTCACCATCCAAAGGAACCAGGGGCCTACCGAACGTGTGTCTAAAATGACAGTACAGTGAACCCTGTTGCATTTTGGGGCAGCGAACAAACAGCTGGTCACTGCACCCTTGCATCGTCAGAAATGGCTTAAATTTGCATGGCAGTACCAAAATTGGACCTCTTCTAATTAGCAAATGGTTGCCTTCTCTGATGAGTCACGTTTTCTGCTCCATTGACTGGATGGACGTTGGCTTGTCAGGCATGAAACCTAAGCGAACAGTCTGCAACCATTGTTGGAAGAACAGAAGTGGGTGGCAGCAACGTTATGGTCTGGGGAATGATTTCTTGGCAATGTCTGGATTCCACTCATACCTCTAGAAGGCACTCTAAATCAATTGGGTTATCTATCCATTCTTGCAGATCAAGTATACCCATACATTGTTTTCCCTGGAGCGAATGGGATCACCAGCAGGAGAATACAACATGTCATATGGCCAGAATTAACCTGGTGTGGTTGGACACTTCCAAGTACTTCCTTAGCCTCCACATTCCCTGGACTTGAACTCCATCGAGCACCTGTGAGACCACCTTGATCATCATGTTAGCTATATGTATCCTCCACCACACACTCTTCAGCAGCTGTCGGATGCATTGTAGTCTGCATAGCTCCAGATACCCTTGCCAACCTTCTAGCATCTTGTTGACTCACTACCATGCCATCTAGCTGCTGTCCGTGTGCACAAAGTGATTATTCAGGATATTAGCTGGTGGTCATAAAAATGTGCCTCGACTGTGTATATATCTATGAACTGTATCTCCCTAACTCTATCTATCTATCTATTTGTATTATATGTTCTTTTATTGTTGTTATACTACGATCAAATAAAAAAAAAAAAAAATTCATTAGCATTAATATTTATTATTATCATTCAATTACGTTCTATTACTATACATATATACATATTCATGTATATATAAAATGACTCACACTTATACATAGATGTATAAATGGTGCATTTCTATTATGTATTATACCTCCCATTGAAAAACATTACTAGATATGCTTTGTATTGTAAACCTATGACATCCATCATCCAATTACAACAGTCAATACTCTGCATAAAAACAACTCTGTTCACTATTGATGAACTCACATACCCCCTTTCAAAAAATTGACAATTTCAATGCTAGTGGTGTATTGAAGTAAATTGTGGTGATTCAATACTAGCAAGTTATACTGTTATACTGTAACTATTTATTCAAGTGCATATGCATTTTTTATGTTTTTACAAATCTGGCTTATTTTCTTTCCAAGCAACATATAGAGTGCGTTAGACTAAAACTGTTGTCACAAAATATGAAAAGTTTTAGAATTGAAAGAAAAAAGCAAAAAAACAAAACATTAATTTATTTTACATATTTTACACACATGTAACATTTTAAAAAGGTTTATGATGTTATGGCTTGGTCTATTTAGTGAACAGGTCGCTAGTTCATCATCTCTGACATTAGAATAAAGCACAATACATAATTCAATTATGAGAATGGATAACGCTCTCATTATTATGGAATTTTGTTTTTTTACATATGCTTAAGTTACTCAGAAAGAAAAGCAAATCAGAATATAGGATAATCACATAATATGTTTTTAATATACTTGCCATGATAACTGTACATTGTTTAAGGACTCATATTGCCAGTAATTGTGGATGTGGCCAAGAGAGCTTGGCATTGTTGCATTGTGATTATGTATTATTGTGTGTGGTTATATGTTGCCTGCACATGGTTTTTAAGCATACTAGTTATTATATGTTAAAGAGGGAAAATGCATATAGAACAGGAGAATACATGAGGATAAGGTAAAAATGCACTGCACATAGGCTGAGCTGCAGAGCATTGCGTCCTCACACATACAGGACTTGATAAACAGCAGCCAAGAAAGATGCATGCACTTCAAGTAGTCCTAAGCAAACACTTGAGATTAACATCATGGTTATTTCACTAGTCTGCTATAGATATCTGGTGAATTTGATCTCAAGAGTTTGATAGCAACCAAGGTTACCAGATGGGACTTAGTGCTGACATCACACACATACACAAATGTACACAAGGGTGCGGTATGGGAGAGTACAAATATGCTGGTTCCATAATTCAATAAAGGTTCAGTTCTAGTTTTCACATATCCAAGGTGTGAGACAGTGTCTGTGTTTTGTATCCTGACTTTGGGAGTGGTCTTGCCATAGGCCACTAGTAACCTGTATCCAGTATTCTCTGCCTGTACCTTTAGGCATTACCCTCTTCAAAAGCCACCTTCTGTGCCAGAGAGAATAAGAACCACACAATAGGTTCAGAAGCAACAAAGAAAAAAATGCTTTCAATTACACTTTCTGGCAGACCATAAAAACATAGAACTCAGGCAGCAGTTGTGAGGCTGGACATCAGGTCTATCTGTAGTATTGTTTGTGATATGGAGAGAGAGACTGGGTTGTTTCAGTGGAGGATCAATGCCTGTGCTTCCCTTTGCCAGTATTTGGTTAATGTCGGTGTTAGGTCGCAAGTGGATTTTCCTTTACAGGTAAAGGCTGATAAATTGCAGAGTGCACTAATTGTGCCCAGGTGAGAGGGGTGTGGCTTGACTGTTAAACTAGTATAAAAGGTTTGTGAGCTGTGTTAGGGCTGTTTGCAAGTGGATTTACCTTACCAGTAAAGGCTAATAAATTGCAGAGTGCACTAATTGTGCCCAGGTGAGAAGGCAGAAGTTTATATAAACAGAAGGGGCGAACTTATGAGCTTGCGAACATTTTCAGTATCAAGTGCAATTCTAGTAAAAGCGTAGGAGTTTAAATAAAGGGAGGGACTTCAAAGAAAAGGGAAGGCAGATTTATAGTGCAAAGGAGGAAAACTTTTTGCAAATATATTATTTTATATTCTTTATTTTTCTCACTGAAATTTTGTAGAAAATAATAATAAGTATGAGTCATTCCAGTGGCAACTTCAGTCAGTGTACATCCTGTCATATGTATGCAATACTGGAACAGATGATCCAGGGTCCATACCTCTGTGGCAGGTGTGAGCATGTTGCCTCTCTGGAAGCTCAAATTGGAGATCTGGAGAGAAGAATTGCAGCACTTAGTGATATTGCTGCACTGGAAAGGGGGTTGGTGCTCACTGAGCACAGTTTAGCTGGGCCTAGCATGCATGGTGGAGCTGGGGCTAGTGAGGATGTCCAGGGAGGTAGCTGGGTTACAGTTAGAAGGGGAATCAGGGGGAACAGGAGGAGTCAGGTCAGTTCTGAGATGACAAACACCAACAGATTTGCCAGATTAAGTGAAACTGTTGGGGATGTCCATTCAGAAATGGCAATGCCAGATAGAGCTGTTCCCTCTAACAGCCGGGAGAACAGTTCTACTGGAGGAGTGGGGGGGGGGGGGGGGGGAGAATAGGCAGAGCAACAGACAGGTTTTGGTTGTAGGGGACTCTATTATTAGGAAGGTAGACAGGGTGATTTGTCACCCAGATCCCAGCAATCAAAAAGTTTGCTGTCTCCCGGGTGCTCGGGTTCATCATGTTGTGGATCAGGTAGACAAATTATTGGGAGGGGCAGGAAATGAACCGGCGGTCTTGGTACATATTGGTACCAATGACAAAGTTAGTGGAAGATGGAGTGTCCTAAAGAATGATTTCAGAGAACTAGGTAATAAGCTGAAGGCAAGGGCCTCCAGGATAGTATTTTCTGAGATACTACCAGTGCCACATGCTAGCCCAGGGAGGCAGAAGGAGCTTAGGGAGGTTAATGCGTGGGTAAAGATGTGGTGCACTAAGGAGGGGTTTGGGTTTTTAAAGCACTGGGCTGACTTCTCACTTCGGTACAATCTCTACAGCAGGGATGGATTGCACCTTAATGATGAGGAAGCTTTTGTGCTAGGGGATAGGATGGTAGAAAGGCTGGAGGAGTTTTTAAACTAGTAGGTGGAGGGGAGGGACTAGATATAAGTAATGGGGTAGAAAGTGTGGAGGGTATAAGGGATGAATTAACAACTCATAGGGGAGGAGATAGGGGGAGGGGTAGTATAGTCAATGGTGAGGTAGTACTAAGTAACTCAAGTACAGTGGGAGGCACTTCAGAACTACAGACTCATAACATAAGGTGTATGCTTGCTAATGCCAGAAGCTTGCCAGGAAAAATGGGAGAGTTAGAATTATTAGCAATTAATGAAAAATGGCATTTATTAGGCATTACAGAAACGTGGTGGGGTGAATTTCATGACTGGACTGTTAATCTGGATGATTATAACCTATTTAGGAAAGATAGAGGCAATGGTAAAAGAGGAGGAGGGATTTGTCTGTATGTTAAGCCTGAATTTAAGCCTATAGTAAGAGAAGATATTTATGGTGGACCTAGTGATAAAGTTGAATGTTTGTGGGTAAAGTTAAATAGCGGAGCAGCAAATTCCAAAACAATATTAGTAGGTGTATGCTATAAACCCCCAAATATAGCTGAAAGTGAGGAAATACTATTATTGTTACAGATTGGAAATGCAGCTAAACATGGGCAAATTCTAATAATGGGAGATTTTAATTACCCTGAAATAAACTGGATTATTGATTAATAATTAATTAACAACTAATTAATTAATATTTAATCTGCATATTGCAGATCAGAGGAGATCTTAAAAGGTTGAACTCAATGGACTGAAAGTCTTTTTCAACCTTATTTACTATGTAACTATGTAACTATGTAATAGCGATGACACCTAATCTTGCGCATCACTGATGAAAAGACTGTTGTTCAGAAATGTCACTCATTTTGTCTTGTGTCTCTTGAAATAAGAGGTGCATATTATTAAAGTTTTTTTTTCCATGAAAAGGTCTGTCAGGCTATCTGTGATAGAATGAATTATCGTATTTATCGGCGTAAAAAAAAAATAGGGAGCAAATGATAGGTGCGTGTTATACTCCGATATTCCCTCCCCCCTCCTCATCCTCAACCTCCCTCCTCATTTTAAACCCCCCCCTGCATTCTAACCCCCCCTCCTCATTCTAACACCCCCCTCAACCTAAACCCCCCTCCTCAACCTAAACCCCCCTAAATACCTCCCCCTCACTTACCGGCACCCGGTATATGCTAATGACGTGGCACACATGTGACGTCACATGCGCGCCGGGTCAAGGAGCGGAGCAGAGGCCAGAGCAGAAGCAGGTAAGTGAGGGGGAGGTGTTTAGGGGGGTTTAGGTTGAGGAGGGGGGTTTAGGTTGAGGAGGGGGGTTAGAATAAGGAGGGGGGGTTAGAATGCGGAGGTGGGTTTACAATGAGGAGGGAGGTTGAGGAGGGGGGGTTGAGGTTGAGGATAGGGAGGTTGAGGAGGGGCTTTGAGGAGGGTGGTTGAGGAAGGAGGATGAGGGGATTGATGGGGTTTGAGGAGGGGGTTGAGGATGGGGGGGTTGAGGAGGGAGAATGAGGAGGGAGGTTGAGGAGGGGGTTGAGGATGAGGAGGGAGGTTGAGGATGAGGAGGGGGGTTGAGGATGAGGAGGGAGGTTGAGGAGGGGGGTTGAGGTTGAGGAGGGGGGTTGAGGATAGGGGGGTTGAGGAAGGAGGATGAGGATGGGGGTTGAGGAGGGGGATTGAGGAGGGAGGTTGAGGAGGGGGTTGAGGATAGGAGGGTTGAGGAAGGAGGATGAGGATGGGGGATGGAGGAGGGGGGTTGAGGGGTTTTGAGCATGGGGGGGTTGAGGAGGGGGTTTGAGGAGGGAGGTTGAGAAAGGAGGATGAGGGGGTTGATGGGGTTTGAGGATGGGGGGTTGAGGAGGGGGTTGAGGATGGGGGGTTGAGGAGGGAGGATGAGGAGGGGGTTGAGGATGAGGAGGGAGGTTGAGGATGAGGAGGGAGGTTGAGGATGAGGAGGGGGGTTGAGTATGAGGAGGGAGGTTGAGGACGGGGGTTGAGGTTGAGGAGGGGGGTTGAGGAATGAGAATGAGGATGGGGGGGTGGAGGAGGGGTTCAGGAGGGGTTGGTGGAGGAGGGGGTTGAGGATGGGGGGTTTGAGGAGGGGGTTGAGGAGGGAGGATGAGGAGGGAGGTTGAGGTTGAGGATTTTGCTTCAAAGTTCTTTATTTAAATTTTTTTTTTTCTTTCTGAAATTTCCTTCTTAAAATGAGGTGCGTGTTATACGCCGGTGCGTGTTATATGCCGATAAATACGGCAATTTGTATTGATCCATCTACAAAGGGTTGAGAATATTTGTAGCTGTCACATGCATGAGAGTGGGAAAAAGTCTTTAAACAGTTTTGTCAATTCCTAAGTGTTTCTGTTGAGTCCTCACAAAAATAAGGGCATCTGGGGGTGCACTTACATGTCTCTGAAGTTTATTGGTGATTTTGGCTACTCAAGCTGACAGTAGGATGAGTATTAAATCCAACACTCCTTGGAGTCAAAATTCATGCAGCCTAATGACATCATTCTTAAAGGATCTCTGTAGCGCTCCAGCAAGAGGAGATAGTTATTTTAATTATGCATCAATCGTTAACAATTTTCTTATTTAATAATTTATAATAACAATATTCAATACTAAACTTCTTTCCAAAGATAAGAGAATCTGCCTCTAACACAACTAATCTCTATGTAATGGAAATCACTTTGCTGGTGATACACATTGCATCTGGAGCTTTCTACTAGACAAAGTAATCTCATCCCTTTGAGCTTATAGTGGGTGAATATGGGCAGGAGCTGTGTCTGCATGTTGACAGTAAGCTTCATATTGAATATTGTATTTTAAATCATTGAATCTGAATTTTATTAATGGAGAATAGTGACGTCGCGAACATCAAATTTTCGGTTCACGAACATCGGACACGAACTTCAATCAAATGTTCGCGAACGGCGAACCCGGCAAACCGCCATAGACTTCAATGGGCAGGCGAATTTCAAAACCCACAGGGACTCTTTCTCGCCACAATAGTGATGGGAAAGTTGTTTCAAGGGGACTAACACCTGGACTGTGCATGACGGAGGGGGTCCATGGCAAAACTCCCACAGAAAATTACATAGTTGATGCAGGGTCTGGTTTTAAGCCATAAAGGGCATAAATCACCTAACATTCCTAAATTGTTTGGAATAACATGCTTTAAAACATCAGGTATGATGTTGTATCGATCAGGTAGTGTAAGGGTTACACCCGCTTCACAGTAACAGACCAATCTCCCCGTTTAATGCACCGCAAACAACCGCAAACAGTCCCTTTGCACAACCGCAAACTCCCCATTTGCACAAGGTTGGATACCAAGCTAGCCATGTCCCATTCCTTGTCCTCACTGATGTCATTGAAGGTCTCTTTCTCCACCCAGCCACGAAGGGTCCCCGAAAGGTGACAACAAGCCCCCTGGGACGCCTGCTGTGTTTGGTCTTCCACCTCCTCAAAGCCACCTTCCTTCTCTGACTCCTCTTCTTCAGACTCCTCTCTCTGCGTTGCCTCTGTCTGCGTTATTATAAGGTGTGTACTGTTAAGTAGTACTATTCCTATCGGTTTAATCCCTGTTACGTACACTTTTAGGGGACGTGTATATGGCATTGATTTTGGGAACAGGGAGATGGAAAAAGATGCTTGGTCGGACCTCCTACTTCAAATTTGGGGCACTGCACGTGCAATCTAAGGTGCCACCAGATATGAGTGTCACTGTGCACTGGCAAAAGTTGGCAGAGTAGATGCAATAGGCTTCACACACACACGCCTGTAGGCAGGCAATTGCTATTCAATCTATTACAGTCAAAAAAGTGTTGTTTTATGTCACTGTACACTACGGTTGCACCAGATATGACGTATCACTGTGCACTGGCAAAAGTTGGCAGAGTAGATGCAATAGGCTTCACACACACGCCTGTAGGCAGGCAATTGCTATTCAATCTATTACAGTCAAAAAAGTGTTTTATGTCACTGAGCACAATATAAGCTGTGAGCCTGACACAGGCAGGCAACTGAAATTAGATTACAGGAAGAAAATGGTTGTTTTCAATGTATGTTACACCACTAGGTATGAGTAGTGAAAATAAGCGCAATATAAGCTGTTAGGTGTTAGCCTGTCACACACACACGCTGGCAGGCAGGCATAGATTACACAAAAAAAATTATAAAATAAAATAAATGATGTTCAAAGTTTCCTCAATGATAAAGTATAGGGGGCGAACCGAAAAGCGCATGTGTTCGCCTTTCGTGGCGGACGCGAACATACGAAAATCGCTGCGAATAGTTCTCCGGCGAACTGTTCGGGACATCACTAATGGAGAATGCATAACTAAAACATCTAGCTCATATTTGTAGGGCACTAGAGTGGTTATTTAAATCTACTAACAAAACTGGAACAAATGTGCTAAAGGGTGACGTTTTAGAGAACTCTTATATAACCTCTAGATTCCTATGTTTTATTACAGAGCGTAGAAACTAAAAGCTCAGGACCATTTAATACTTGTAGTTCTCTATCTAGTACTGTTGACTTTGTTCTGTTGGGCTTAAATAATAGCCTAATGTAAATCTGACCACAAAAGTGGTTAAACATGATAAACATTTCAACATTTAAATTAATCTTTTATGTTTATTTTACTTATATTCATTTCATATATATTTTGCCACCCAACTGCAGTTACATATGTTTCTCTCTTTCAGTATACCTTTTAAAAACAAACTTTTTCTCACTTTGGGCTTAACCTCATTAGCCACATTCACACACCCTTATACTTGTTTTACTTAAAGAAAACATAATGTTCATGCCATGGGTGTAAGAGCCAAAGAAAATTTGGAGGGGATACCGCATATAGTATAATAATGCAACACAACTGCTTCTCTACACACAATTAAAAATCTAGTCGACTCAGTTTCAGCTCAGGAATTATACTGTGTAATTCAGAGTTATTAACATCAAAATACAAGTCCAGTGTTTTATTCTGACATTGTCCTGATATTGGGGTCATATCCAAGAATGCAGTCCCAAAAAGATGGCAGGGTATACCACTAATGTCTCATCTGTTGCCTCTTTCAAGGAAGGGATAAGGGACCAGTCAAGACAGACTAGACCACTGTAGCTCTGTACCAGGAGGCAATGCCATGGGATGTAAACAGCCAATCTGTGTTGTGAATATTCTGCATCTGTGGCATTTATATTCTCAAAAGATGTATCTGCTTGTGAAGCAGCATCAACTGCAGTACAGGTAGGTACACATCTGTAGTGTGTCAGTGAGAAAGATCATCTTTCCCGCAGGGACCGTCTCCCCTCTTGAGAAGAAGCATAGGAGAGACTGTCTGGCTGCAAACAGGCTCTTTATATTGCCCTTATTATATTCATTCATATATTTGGTACCCTTAGGCACACCTAGGTTAGGAAAATGTGGTATACTATTATCAGCATTACCTGAAAGAGGATCTGTGTGGGGCCCTGCAGTTGGATCTGGAGAATTAAAGCTATATTACTAGCTGTCATTGCCCCAGAGAATTAGTTCATTCTAATAGCATATCAGGCTGCCCCATCATGCAAAAAAAAAATAGGTGGATGGGCTTGAGGCCAAGTAATATGGGTTAGGTTAGGTGGAAATAGGGTAGATGCCATAAAACTATTTTAGAGCATAAACTGTGTTGAAAACCAGCATTATGAATTTTCAGTAGGGGACTACTTAAAGACATCCCCTTCTAGCTAGTGGTGGACTGTGGGTGTAGGTAGGTCTTTGTTTAGATTAGTAGGGTCATGATTTATTCAATGTATTTATTCCCCTCTCCACTGAACCAATGGTGGAGAGGAAGGAAATCCCTTTGCTTAATATGATTTCACCCCCTTGGCAATACATGTGTCAAATTACATAAGCATTTATTAATCTAGCCTTCCTCAGTTTTTTTTTTTTGGTACCTACTAAGGGCCCTATTAAATTCCAGCCTCGTAAATAAGAGGCTTCTACTTAAGCCCTACGTACTGCAAAGTTTCTCTAACTTACAATGCTATTAAATTAGCCCTGCTGCAAGCAACGTGTGAGCTACGCAGCAGGGCCGTACGTATCTACACTGCGTAAATGTACATGAGGAGTGACAGCCTGCGAGATGATATCGCAGGCTCCCACTCCTCATCAAGTGCTGCGGGGGTCCTAAAAGGGACCTCCGCGGCAGTCCCCCACATAAGCCCTGCCGTGGGGGGTACTCCAAACCCCCCCCAGGCACCTAAAATGAACCCCCCCTCAATGCGGGGGTCCCTGTCGGGACCCCCGAAGTGTCCTCACATGAACACCTTGCTGCAGGGGTCCATAGGAACCCCCGCAGCCCCCACACATTAACCCCTTGCAGCGGGGGTCCCCGATCGGCACTGATCAGGCCCCCGCTGCATTTCAAACTTTTAAATTCCCCGCCGCGGCTCCTTAAAGGGGCCGCGGCACACTATTACCCAATCCCGGCCGCGGCACTTAAAATTAACCCCCCTCTATGCTGGGGGTCCCCATCGGGACCCCCGAAGTGTCCCCATATAAACCCCCTGCAGCGGGGGGCCCCGATCGGCACCGATCGTGACCCTGCTGCAATTCAATTTTAAATTTCCCGCCTCGCGGGTCCTCAAAGGACCGTAAAGGTCCTGAAAGGACTCGCACTAAAAATATTAACCCCAGGCAACTATAATTACCCCATTAACTCATGATGGTCAATCCAGACCACCATAAGGCTCTAATTAACCCATTAACTCATGGTGGTCAATCCAGACCACCATAAGGCCTAAATTAACCCATTAAGTCATGATGGTCAATCCAGACCACCATAAGGCCTAAATTAACCCATTAACTCATGGTGGTCAATACAGACCACCATAAGGCTCTAATTAACCCATTAACTCATGGTGGTCAATACAGACCACCATAAGGCCTAAATTAACCCATTAACTCATGGTGGTCAATACAGACCACCATAAGGCTCTAATTAACCCATTAACTCATGGTGGTCAATACAGACCACCATAAGGCCTAAATTAACCCATTAACTCATGGTGGTCAATACAGACCACCATAAGGCTCTATTTAACCCCATCAGTCCCATAAGGGTATATTATTACCATTATGGGCCTGTTACAACCCAACATTAACCACATAAGTGCCATGATGGTCCTCAAGGACCATCATGACACTAACTACAAACACTACACTATAACCCCCAATAAATTATTTAATCTAAACTAACCCCCCTCTACACTAATCTTTTAACACTTACACTACCTACCTACACTACCTACCCCCTAATAAACCTCCCCAACACTCTAATTACAAAAAACAATAAACCTACAGCACAGAAAACAAAAAACCTACAGTACAAAAAACAAAAAAACCTACAGTACAGAAAAAAAAAAAATTACAACCCCACCCCCCACTACAGAAAACAAAAAAATACATTACAACCCCACCCCCCACTACAGAAAATAAAAAAATTACACACCTGAAAAGGGAAGACAGATAAACACAATACAATACATACATATAATACATTACATACATTACATACAATACATGACATTACATATAATATATTACATATAATATATTACATATCATATATTACATATAATACATTACATACATTACATACAATACATGACATTACATATAATATATTAAATATAATATATTAAATATAATATATTACATATAATATATTACATATAATACATTACATACATTACATACAATACATGACATTACATACATTACATATAATGTATTACATATAATATATTACATATAATATATTACATATAGTCCTAATCAAATACCCCCTATCTATCTAACATACAATCTATTTAATTTAAAATAAATCCTAACTATATCAAATACATCCCCCTATCTATCTAATATACAAAAAATCCTAACTACATACACAGACCCTTATTCTAAACTAAAATGAAATAATTACAGTCCTAACTACATACACAGACCCTAATTCTAAGCTAAAATCAATAAATTAAGACCACTTACCTTTAAGATGTTGCTTCAGATCACTAACCTATGGGTCAAACAAAAAATAAAATTTAGTACAAAACATTAACATCAAATAAATAAACATTCTATACATTCTAAATATTCAACTCACTTTTACAGCATGTCCAGTCACTGTTTAGCTCTTCCGGCGCGGCCCTGTTAAAAAAAAAACACAATACATCCTGATTGGCTCCTACATTGACGACTTTTGATTGGCTGACAGCTTTTTCAGCCAATCACAAGCCGACAATGCCAATTTCCTCCCGGAAACGACTCCGGGAGGTTCAGTAGCGTCGGGGAGGTCTGCCAGTGCAGACCTCCGTTAGTTTTTTTTCTTTTTTTTTTTTTAGAGCGCGGATGGTTCCGCGGCCCAGCCGGGGCTGAAGGAGAGAAGGCCGGGGACATCGCGGGGAGGTAAGTTAAATGTATATTTAGATGTTTATTTGTGTATTTTATTTATTGTTTATATATTGTATTCATGTATTCATGTATTGTGTTTTTTTTTTAACAGGGCCGCGCCGGAAGAGCTAAACAGTGACTGGACATGCTGTAAAGGTGAGTTGAATATTTAGAATGTATAGAATGTTTATTTATTTGATGTTAATGTTTTGTACTAAATTTTATTTTTTGTTTGACCCATAGGTTAGTGATCTGAAGCAACATCTTAAAGGTAAGTGGTCTTAATTTATTGATTGTAGCTTAGAATAAGGGTCTGTGTATGTAGTTAGGACTGTAATTATTTTATTTTATTTTAGAATAAGGGTCTGTGTATGTAGTTAGGACTGTAATTATTTTATTTTATTTTAGAATTAGGGTCTGTGTATGTAGTTAGGATTTTTTGTATATTAGATAGATAGGGGGATGTATTTGATATAGTTAGGATTTATTTTAAATTAAATAGATTGTATGTTAGATAGATAGGGGGTATTTGATTAGGACTATATGTAATATATTATATGTAATATATTATATGTAATATATTATATGTAATGTCATGTATTGTATGTAATGTATATAATGTATTATATGTAATATATTATATGTAATATATTATATGTAAGATATTATATGTAATGTCATGTATTGTATGTAATGTATGTAATGTATTATATGTATGTATTGTATTGTGTTTATCTGTCTTTCCTTTTCAGGTGTGTAATTTTTTTATTTTCTGTAGTGGGGGGTGGGGTTGTAATGTATTTTTTTGTTTTCTGTAGTGGGGGGTGGGGTTGTAATTGTTTTTTTTTTCTGTACTGTAGGTTTTTTTGTTTTTTGTACTGTAGGTTTTTTGTTTTCTGTGCTGTAGGTTTTTTTGTTTTTTGTAATTAGAGTGTTGGGGAGGTTTATTAGGGGGTAGGTAGTGTAGGTAGGTAGTGTAAGTGTTAAAAGATTAGTGTAGAGGGGGGTTAGTTTAGATTAAATGGTTTATTGGGGGTTATAGTGTAGTGTTTGTAGTTAGTGTCATGATGGTCCTTGAGGACCATCATGGCACTTATGTGGTTAATGTTGGGTTGTAACAGGCCCATAATGGTAATAATATACCCTTATGGGACTGATGGGGTTAAATAGAGCCTTATGGTGGTCTGTATTGACCACCATGAGTTAATGGGTTAATTAGAGCCTTATGGTGGTCTGTATTGACCACCATGAGTTAATGGGTTAATTAGAGCCTTATGGTGGTCTGTATTGACCACCATGAGTTAATGGGTTAATTAGAGCCTTATGGTGGTCTGTATTGACCACCATGAGTTAATGGGTTAATTTAGGCCTTATGGTGGTCTGGATTGACCACCATGAGTTAATGGGTTAATTAGAGCCTTATGGTGGTCTGTATTGACCACCATGAGTTAATGGGTTAATTAGAGCCTTATGGTGGTCTGTATTGACCACCATGAGTTAATGGGTTAATTTAGGCCTTATGGTGGTCTGTATTGACCACCATGAGTTAATGGGTTAATTAGAGCCTTATGGTGGTCTGTATTGACCACCATGAGTTAATGGGTTAATTAGAGCCTTATGGTGGTCTGTATTGACCACCATGAGTTAATGGGTTAATTTAGGCCTTATGGTGGTCTGGATTGACCATCATGACTTAATGGGTTAATTTAGGCCTTATGGTGGTCTGTATTGACCACCATGAGTTAATGGGTTAATTAGAGCCTTATGGTGGTCTGTATTGACCACCATGAGTTAATGGGTTAATTTAGGCCTTATGGTGGTCTGTATTGACCACCATGAGTTAATGGGTTAATTAGAGCCTTATGGTGGTCTGTATTGACCACCATGAGTTAATGGGTTAATTTAGGCCTTATGGTGGTCTGGATTGACCATCATGACTTAATGGGTTAATTTAGGCCTTATGGTGGTCTGTATTGACCACCATGAGTTAATGGGTTAATTAGAGCCTTATGGTGGTCTGTATTGACCACCATGAGTTAATGGGTTAATTAGAGCCTTATGGTGGTCTGTATTGACCACCATGAGTTAATGGGTTTATTTAGGCCTTATGGTGGTCTGGATTGACCATCATGACTTAATGGGTTAATTTAGGCCTTATGGTGGTCTGGATTGACCACCATGAGTTAATGGGTTAATTAGAGCCTTATGGTGGTCTGGATTGACCATCATGAGTTAATGGGGTAATTATAGTTGCCTGGGGTTAATATTTTTAGTGCGAGTCCTTTCAGGACCTTTACGGTCCTTTGAGGACCCGCGAGGCGGGAAATTTAAAATTGAATTGCAGCAGGGTCACGATCGGTGCCGATCGGGGCCCCCCGCTGCAGGGGGTTTATATGGGGACACTTCGGGGGTCCCGATGGGGACCCCCAGCATAGAGGGGGGTTAATTTTAAGTGCTGCGGCCGGGATTGGGTAATAGTGTGCCGCGGTCCCTTTAAGGAGCCGCGGCGGGGAATTTAAAAGTTTTAAATGCAGCGGGGGGCCTGATCTATGCAGAACGGGGCCCCCCCCCTGCAATGGGTTTATATGGGGACACTTCGGGGGTCCCGATGGGGACCCCCAGCATAGAGGGGGGTTAATTTTAAGTGCCGCGGCCGGGATTGGGTAATAGTGTGCCGCGGTCCCTTTAAGGAGCCGCGGCGGGGAATTTAAAAGTTTTAAATGCAGCGGGGGGCCTGATCTATGCAGAACGGGGCCCCCCCCTGCAATGGGTTTATATGGGGACACTTCGGGGGTCCCGATGGGGACCCCCAGCATAGAGGGGGGTTAATTTTAAGTGCCGCGGCCGGGATTGGGTAATAGTGTGCCGCGGTCCCTTTAAGGAGCCACGGCGGGGAATTTTAAAGTTTTAAATGCAGCGGGGGGCCTGATCTATGCAGATCGGGGACCCCCGCTGCAATGGGTTAATGTGGGGGTGCTGCAGGGGTCCTGATAGAGACCCCTGCAGCATGGGGATGTGTATAGGGTGCAGGGGGGAGCCTCACACTGCTGTCTCGGGTTGTTCCGAGGCAGCACGTAGAGGCTTTCGGATCCCTTGCGTGGACTTTTTGTCCACGTAGGGATTCTTACGATATGCGAGACTCGTGCATAGATTTAAGGCTACGTAGCTCTCTCGGAGCCTATTCTCGGCCATTTTCTCGCAGTCATATCGTAAAGCAGGCTGCGAGAGATTCGGTTCTCGCAAACAGCAGGAAAACTGCCTTTTGCGAGCACCGAGAGAACTACGAGGGAGAATTTAATAGGGCCCTAAATGTTTTGGTTACGATTAGTTTTTTTGTTTGGATGATAAAAGTAAGCAAGGGTAATGTAAAGCTGTCCTTTGCTAACTTTTATAATTAGGTTAGTGGTATAATTAGTTATGTAATACTAGGTAGGGGATATAATATTAAGGGGGTGATCTAGTGTAATGAAAGTAGGTTATGGAAAGGGTGTGTTTAGAAAGGGTTTTGGTTAAGGTTTTCAAGCAAGGGTGATTGAATCCATTGAAGAGTAATGATGTTTTTTTAAAGAATAAGGCAAGTGCCATATTTTCATTATGCTGTTTTTAAGAAGTGAAATTATTAATGTGAAACAGGTTTTTATAAATTATAATAATAAAAACAGCACTTCATGTATTATCTATTATATGCAGTACTGGTCAGATCCGTTATTGTATATAAAATATCCTTTATCCGTGTGTTGGGGTAATGGAAATGAAAAGTGAGTTTTAAGGGAAATCGCTGCATATCTTTCTGAAGTTTTATAATACAGTTACGCTTAATGGCTTAGGGCCTCATTCAATTGCGATTTGGCCAATTTAATAGGGCTCTAAATAAGCACATAGCAGAACAGAAGTTTTTAGTTAGTAAAGACCTTGCTTTTGGATAGAAGTTCACTAACTAAAAACTTCTGTAAGGAAAATATGTTATGTGCTTATTTAGAGCCCTATTCAATTGGCCAAATTGCAATTGAATGAGGGCCTAGAGTTTATTTCACTTATTAGAGACGCTTCAAAAACTTTGAATATTCTCAGAATATGTCTAAGGCAAGAACTCTTCAAGTAGTCTCACTTTAATTAACCCAAATTTTAGTTTCCTTTTCAAGACAAATAAATACACAGAAGAGGTCTTATAGATAGCAATGGAGCTGCCCATTAATACATAAAAAGTAATAAATTAAATGTTGTTTTTGTTTAATTGTCTAGTTCTTCCAAAAAGTATACTAAACATATAGGTTTAATGGTGTTCCCTAAGTCACATTGATCAACAGATGTTGCAATTAAACACTCACATTTAATTTTAAAGTTCTGTAGTATTAGCATAAAATCTTTGTTTTACATTATTTTCTAGGGGTGTGGGGAAGTTTTCTGCTATGTATATGAGAAATTCTGCAAGATGGCCTAACAAGCTATTCTCTATTCTGAACCACCAAGGTTCAAAATTTCAAAACCATTTTAGATTAACTTGACACAGAAAATATCCTGCTTATTGCAGGAATGAAATTACACATGTAATTAAATGTACACATGTAATTAAAAACATCTAAAAAAATGTCGGCAGCAATTAATTTTGGAGTGAAAAAAAGTGTACCCAGTTGATAAAATGGTAAGTCATAGAGATGTTTAACAACTAAACAATTACATTTCATTTCTAATTTGCCTGTGTAATTGTCATTTCTGCAATAATGTGGACCTTTTCTGTCGTAGTTAACATATATGACAATTTTGCATAAGCACTATTGGTTTAATTACTTAACATTCCTCTTGTTGGTTAATGATCATATCAGAAAATATGTAGAATTCACTACCAAATTACTAATGAAAGTCTTTGAAAATGTATATGAGTATGGCATTAGCTTGACATTCACACGGAATGCTAAATATTTTAGCTTTTCAGAAAAACATATTTTTATTTTGTTGCTTATCCATAAAATTGTATGGATACAAAATTGCACACAGCTTCTAAATATTAAAGGGATATTGACCCTTTCCATGCTTTTAATATAAAAATACATTGTTTGTTTGCATATGTAAACATCATGCGCCTCATTAAATTGCAAGCCCGCAAGCCGCGGGATGTAGGGCGTAAGTCTGCGGGCCTGCAGCATCTGGGACTTACGGTGCTATTTAATTGGCCAAGTTCGCAAGTCCCAGCCCGATAGAGCACATTGTAAACCATGCTGTTGTATGTAGCATTTGCAAGTTTGAACATGATCAATTAAGCAAGACCATAACTCCTGATGCTGAAACAGCCAATAGAAAAGGAGCCCATCATCATGAAGGCCGTACAACATGGAATTTGACATGTTAATCAACTAGAGATTTGGGGTCCAATATGTGATCAGACCGGGAAACCCTCAATGTACCAAAAAAATTATTGAAGCCAAAGTTATAGTCCATGTGGGTGACCTGATATGTATTAACTCATTGATTCCCAAGATTGATATAACCCTTAAAATTACAAATTAAAAAATTACATTTTATACTCCATATTTACGGACTTGAGACAGTTGTGTAATTAATTCTAATGTCTTACGTTGTGTTGTATATTTACAGTGCAGTATTTCATTTTTATTAGCATTTAATGTGCTCTGGATATGTCGGTAAGCCCTTTGCGAGTCCTCCTTGGAACCTGTAACTTGTGGTTCGATTTTTGCCATATCTGGCCTTGAAGGCTTGCTTAGCGAGGGGGAATCGGAGCAATTGAATATCGATTTGCGATGTTAGCGTTCGGAACTCTTGCGGCCATGAAAGATCAAAGGCTTGGAGGGGCATTAACTTGCAATGTTAACCATCGCAATGAATCAGAGGCCGGAGGCCGGAGCCTGCAACCCGATCGGAGCCCGCAAGAAAGACGATGATTTAATAGCAAAATAAGTTACAGCCTCCATTTACGAAGCCCAGATCTCTCAATGCCTCAATTGAATGAGGCTCCATATTGTTAACAAGTGCTTAAAAGCTCTGTTTTCACTCACTCAAATCTTCGTTTGAACACTTGTTAATAATACAATGTTTAGATCTGCAAACAAACACATAGGTAATTTATTGTAATATTAAAAGCAGGAAAACTTCCATATACCTTGATGTATTAATTAAACACTGTCCGATCACCAGTCATAATCATACTTTATTTAATGACTTATATGTATGCATTTCTGTTGAAATATGGCTTATAATTCTGTATTGCTGGTAATTGGAGAACTGGGCCTCAGCTCATGTATGGGTGACATTTTTTTAAGAAATCTAGGGAAATATTAATGTATGTGTGTAAAACCACACATTACATGGATATTGAATATATATTATTATACATATAACACAGTATAGTATACATTGAAGCAGTTACATAGCAGTGATTTTCATTCACATTTCCAAATCCTTACGGTTTCCTAAGCACCATTAAAGCATTCCATAGGATATTCAGTCTATTTGAATAATAAAAAAAAGTAAACCTTTTTAAAATATTAATATACTTTAAGCAGCAACGTTCCATGATTCCTAAACAAGGCCTCTAATGTCAACCAGGTCATTTAATCAAGCAGTATTGACTATGCAAACTGATTGTAAGAGCTAAAGTTCAACATTTCACAATATCTGTATTAGTGTACTAATTAATGAATATTTTGACATTGTACCATTATACATATCCTTCCCACATCTGCTAAATTGGCCCACACATTCTGTACTACTCAAAGCACACATAATGTATACATACACAATGGACTAGACTGTGTATCAAACTCAAAATGAAATCAACACTGTAGTGTATTGACAAGTAAATCTCATATATTTGATTGTTGGGAATAGATTATTAAAAATCGTATGCAGTTTAAAATAAATATATATATATATATATATATATATATATATACACACACCCACATATACTGTACATATATATATTACAGTTGAATGTGCTGTGCACAGCTATTTTTCCCTCTGCATACTCTTGTTTAGACTAAGCATGCAGTAAAGAGAGCTGGGGCGATGATGGCTTATTACTTTCACTGGGCAGGTACTATGATGAAACTGCAAGCAGGTTACAATACAACTGTTATGTCCATGTAGGTCATTGGGCAGTGGTAATGATTTCACAAGACAGAGCAGTGATATCAAACTCTGTCTGCTTCCAAGCTCCATGATGATCCAGCCCCTAGGCAGAGTTGGCTACATCAAGAAAAAAGGTAGCTCTGCTTCAGGATAAATCAGACTATTTAAAAAGCAAGAAAAAATATTTAAATTTTTTTAAACGGCATACTGTTTTTAATAGTCTATGCCCAAGAAACCAATAAAAGAGCTTTACTTGTAAATGCACTATAGTTGTCCTTGAATTCTTCACATACACCCCGGGTAAATTCCCAGACACTTATCATATTGCAGTTCTGGCTTCCTAGGCTGAGATCTGTGAATATTTCCAGGAACACATTTCACCAGGAGATAAAGTTGTGAATTAAAGGTCTGTCTCTTGCAAACAGAGATGTCTAGTCATGTTAGTTTGGAAGTGTTTCTATTCACCTCTTCATATCATTCAGCATGCTGGGTCACTGAATGCAGCTGGAATAGGTAGATCCTACCTCTGTGATTTTTCATTAACACTAACTTTATTGCTTCTCCTAACGTGTGTTGTCAGTTTGGCTGTTTCTTTAATATATTTTTATTAGCTCCCCCATTCCTCTCCATTTATTATCTCTCACCTCCTTGAGGTTACCCTACATTTTTACAACCACTGTGAAAGATTTCTAAACACCATATTTCATGTTACATGAAAACTCACTTATGGAGCCCAGGATGTGGGACCGCTGAACCCCACCAGCAAAGCTCTTTATGGCCAAAGATCGAACTGTCCGGCCTCATACTCAAGGATTATTTTGTTATGACCATAATAACCTGTGTAATGTTAGGCCCCAGGCTCTGATCCGGTACCCATGATCCCCAAGGAGCATGGACTTTGAGTATTCAGGTCTAATAAGAATTGTTTATAATGTGTAGTGTTCAAGTTGTGGTTAGTTTGACAAAAAAAAATTAATAATTTGAATGTGTATATGGCCTATTGGAATGTTGGTTCTGTCAGAGTGGGCACCTCTGGGGGTTGTAAAATCTATCTGATCAGGTATCTCAGGGGAAGGACATTTGGGAGGTTGGTAACCATAGTTACAGGGTGGGGGAAAAAGACATGTGGTATTTTTATTTGTTTTTGTTTAAAAATGTATCTGAAGCAAGAATAAAGGCTCAGATTGTTTTGTACTACTCAACTGTACATGTGTGCTTCTTAAATAAAAAAAAAGGATCTGATGGTGCCTGCATCTTCAGAAATGATGCTCTGATCTGAATTGTCTGCTGGGCTCTGAGATCTTGAACACAAAATGGTACGGACTAGAGTAGGAAAATTGGCACGTGTGAGGTCCCCTCAAATCTGGGTCCTAACATCACTCCATTAGATTGCAATTCATCTCATCATTCTAATTACTCTTCATAACCTGATTGCATTCATTGTGCCATATGTTATACCACTAACAATTACTAATTCTTAAGTTATATTAATCTCACCTTTCAATGTACATATTTCCTACAATCTCTCTGCTGATCTATATAATTTTCTTGCCTACACATGAAAAAATTGTGTTCCCTGCTCTTGCAAAGACAACTAAGCTAGGTCTTCTATACCTGAATATGTATTATCTTTCTGGCCTACCAGTTTATTAATTATACTGTTGAGCAGTATGGCAGGCTATGCTAAATCCTACTCATCTTTCCCCTTTCCTTTCAACTTATAATTAAATAGTAGTTCTCTACTCAGTCCTGCCTTTATGACATTCTCAGCAATTACTTGTCTTTGTATTAAATTATGGTTTGTACTAAGAGCTATACTGTTTCTAGCTCTGTTTTGTCCTTGGTTTATTTTGTTTTTTCCTTGGTGTTGCTCACGCCCTTCCTTCTGTTTAAGGACTACTGTACTCCCATTTTTACGGTGTGCACTTTTTCAAATAAGACTATTGGAAACTGAATTTGTTTACATGCAAAAACCCTGCTGCAAAAGTCAAGCGGCTCAAACAAGTTAATGGTTGGCCACAGTACAGAGTAAATGAAAACAATACTTAATAAATTAAAGCATGCATTTTTTTTGTGCATTATCAAGTTTTGTTCTTCAGAACAGCATATTATCCATATTGGCTGCAGTGTCCTTCAAACATAGAAACTATAGCCATGCATGTAAGTATGTATCTTACTATTAAACCTCACAAGATTTGAACAAAAGGAAAAATACAAACATGCTAAACAAAGATAAGAAGTAGCTCAAGGAGGAAAAGGAAGTTTGAATTGCACAATTTCAAACCTTATAAATGTTAACTCATCTCATAAAACCTAAACAAAATCCTAAAAAGCTAAAACATTTTTCAATGTCTATACATAAATTTAATTCCAAGTAAATTATGCTCCATATCTTGTTGTGGTTAATTGTGTTTTTGTTCTTCTGTTAAACATACGGCCAAATATTCTTCTCCTATACTATCAAATTATCCATTTTGTTTTAGGATACATTTCCAATTTTTTGTTTTATTTTAAAAGTAAGTTTTATGTCACATACATTTTAACCTGGTTGATTTAATTAAAATATGTATTTTCACACCTATCCTTGAGGGTTAGCTGCTGTCTCTTTTACTAGAACACTCCCACTTTTTCCTAGAAGTTTGAAATTCCTGTTTCTAATTGTCTTAAAACGTTTAGTCAAAAATTGTGGTTTCCCTGTGTCTGCCAAAATAATTACACTAAGTTATTGAGGGCACACTGGCATCACCATATGCGATGTGCACATACAGGTGTGGAAAAATATGTGGACAAAGTGTTTTCCTGTTTAACATTTTTGCTATGTTAATAAATAATAAGTCGCACAGACCTATGTGCAAGTTATATACATTTTCAGTATTACCTCAGTGGTAGCATGCCACGCTTTAGTCTAATGGTTAAAGGTATATGCAAGTGAGCTGGGTTATTAATGCATCTGATAGAGGAGAATTTATATCATCTGAAAAAATGGTTTGCATTAAAAAAATCCAAAATAAACAGATAAACTGTTACCCTAAGGTTTGCTGAATTTCTTGCATTTGCAAACAGTTTTCTATCAAAGTTGACACCCACTGAAATTCCCAGGGATAATTAGCATAAATAATACATTGTATCTTTTTGGCCTGGGGATTGTGCGGGCAGCTTTCCTTTACATTTCTGTAATAATCAGAACAAGGTCTGTGTCCCTTCATTCACTGATTGTTTTATCTACATCCCAGATGATACTTCCCCTAGCCTCAGTGAATTGCCCCTGTAACCCCTCAGCCCCAGTGAATTGCCCCGTGACCTCCCTTAGCCCTAGTGAATTGCCCTCCAGCCCCAGTGAATTGTCCCATGAACTCTTCCAGCCCCTGTGAATTGCCCCCATCACCTGCCCCGGTGAATTGCGCTCCAGCCCCAGTGAATTGCCTGTGACCTCCCCCAGCCCCAGTGAATTGCCCCATCACCTGCCCCATCACCAGTGACTTTCCCTGTGACCTCCCCAGCCCAGTTAATTGCCCTCATCACCTGCCCCAATGAATTTCCCTTCAGCCCCAGTGAATTGCCCCTGTAACCCCCTAGCCCCAGTGAATTGCCCCATCACCTCCCCCAGCCCCAGTAAATTGCCCCTGTAATCCACCCAGTTCCAGTGAATTGCCCGGTGACCTACCCCAGCCCCAATGATTTGACCCATCACCTGCCCCAGCCCTAGTGAATTGCCCCATGACACACTCTCACTCAGACACTCACATTCAGACACACTCACTCTCACTCACAGACAGACTCTCACTCACAGAAACACACACTCACAAGACACACATACTCGCACAGACATACACACTCACACAACCACACACACTCACATAGACACTCACACAGACATAGACACTCACACAGACATACACACTCACTCAGACAGACATACACACTCACAGTCAGTCATGCACACTCACTCACACAGACACACACAACCAGGCACGCACAGTGAACATATGCCATTGAACATATTGTTTGATCTATGCAATATTTTTTTCAGTTTACAATTCTACAACAAAGTAATATCTGCGTTTCTTTTAAATCCATTTTGAGCAGGAGGCACATATAAGTGGTACTACGTTCTTTATAATATATTAAAAATGAATTTGTGTTTGATAGCTGCTATAATGAACATGTTGTTATTTGAGAAACTCAATATTAAACCCAAATGGAGGGGACACTGAGTTAGGGTTCTACCTTCTTTATATAAGTTGTAATTTTTATTTTTTATAAGATTAAATAGAAAATATATATACTCTGTAAAGGGGAGGTATGAGATAAATTGGGGATTTGTAATGCATTTAAAATTAATATACAAACCAAAGCAAAATATTATTATAAAAAAGAACATGGAAAGTTTCAAACTAAGGACCTACATTCGACATAAGAAACGGGACCAGACAGGGCTGCCTCCTATCCCCACTGATATTCAACTTATGTATTGAATCTTTAGCTAACACGGTTAGATGGTGATAATAAGGGGTTAGAAATCGGTAAAACAATATCAAAGATATCACTTTTTGCTGATGACATAGTTGTTACCATGTCAGATCCAATAAATTAATTAAGAAAATTACTAACAATTGTACAAAATTATGGAATAGTTTCTTGCTATGAAATCAATAGCCATAAATCGGAAATTCTATGTTTTAATTTAACTATTGAAGAGGTGGTATGGATGAAAGAAACCTTTTCTTTTAGATGTGATCATAATTCTACAACACATTTGGGGATAAGGTTTGGCCCAAGGATTTCAACTTTAAATGACTGATAACTTGGACCAACTCTACTTCCCTATGTGTAACCTATGTAAAAGGAAGACTAAATTTATCATGTACTGGTCGTATCTCAATGATTAAAATGGTTATTATACCAAAAATAACCTATATCCCCTTAAAATTTCAAAGATTAATTGATAAATTCATTAATAGAGGCCATAAGGCTCGGTTAATGGAATGTGGACCAAAACAAAAATTAGTTGATGTGGATTATCTTTGCAGAATCTAAGAGATTATTTAGAGAATATTGGTATTAGTCACCTTTTGAAATATAATGAGAGTATATCACCTCCTAAATGTATCCTGATTGAGAGAGAATTAGCAAAAGAGATTCGATTAGAGTATTTGGTAGTGCGTTACCAAATACCCTGTGTACTTCAACTTTTCTGCTTTGCAATAATCACCTTCAGCGCTCATCGCGAGCCCCATGATGAACGCCTTTGATTGCAGCCTAAGTCCTGCGTGCTTCACCTGCTCACCTCGCAGTGCATTGAGCACCTTTGGTGCTCATTACAGCCTAAGTCCTGTGTGCTTCAACTGCTCGCCTCGCTTTGCGAGTCTCACAGTGCAATGAGCGCCTTTGACGCTCATTGAAGCCTAAGCCCTGCGTTAACAGCTCGCCTCGCTTTGCGAGGCTTGCAGTTGCGCCCCTATGAGCCGCAACTAAGTCCCGCATACAGGGCTCGCCTTGCTTCATGAGGCTCACAAGTGCGTTATCAACATCGCAAACGTTCCGAAAAACCAAGCAGATCCACAACTATATATGTGATGCTTGCTGTCCTCCCATAGATTAATATAGAGGGTTTCTCTACTTCACTGCCCATGGGCTCCTGTAAGAGCAGATAAAACACTTAGGAGAACACTTTGGAGGCTCTGAATGAGCTACCAGTGTCACAGTAGAAGAAAAAACGTAGCCTAAAGAAGCATTTTTTTCAATTAAATAATAACATAAAATTGAAGCCTACACACCATAAAGAGCAAAAGAAGCCTTTAAAATGTTTAATCTAGCCCTGCTACAATTAAACACTGACACTCACCTAATGCTATGACACATCTGATTAGTAGACTCTCCAAGGCTTATTGTCTAGCCACTCACTCATGTATTAAATACTATTTTATACCAGGCCATAAGTTAGCAATGACCATATAATGTGATGTGTCTGAACTGAAATGTTCAAGTGCAAGAATAAAAAAAACACATCAATGTGTCAGTATTTGAGTGGGAAACATGTAACTACCGTATATACTCGAGTATAAGCCGACCCGAGTATAAGCCGAGGCACCCATTTTACCACAAAATACTGGGTAAAATTAGTGACTCGAGTATAAGCCGAGGGTGGGAAATGTGCTGCCCCCTGTGTCCCTCTTGTGCCCTCTGTGTCCCCCTCTCTCTCTGTGTCTCTTCTCCCCTCTCCCTTCCCTGTGTCTCTTCTCCCCTCTCCCTTCCCTGTGTCTCTTCCAACCTCTCCCTTCCCTGTGTCTCTTCCCCCTCCCTTATCACCCTCCTCAACCCCACTACTCAACCTCCCTCCTCATCCTTAACCTCCCTCCTCATCCTCAACCTTCCTCCTCATCCTCAACCTCCCTCCTCAACCTCCCTCCTCATCCTCAACCCCCTCCTCAACCTCCCTCCTCAACCCCCCCATCCTCATCCTCTCTCCTCAACCCCCCTCCTCAACCCCCTCCTCAACCCCTCCTTCTCATCCTCAACCTCCCTCCTCATCCTCAACCTCCCTCCTCAACCCCCCCATCCTCAACCCCTTCCTCAACCTCCCTCCTCAACCCCCCATCCTCAACCCCCTCTTCAAGCCCCCCATCCTCATTCTCCCTCCTCAACCCCCCCATCCTCATCCTCAACCCCCTCCTCAACCCCCCCATTCTCATCCTCTCTACTCAACACCCAATCCACAACCCCCCTCCTCAACCTCAACCCCCTCCTCAACCCCTCTTCCTCATTCTCAACCTCCCTCCTCATCCTCCCTCCTCAACCCCCCCATCCTCAACCCCTTCCTCAACCTCCCTCCTCAACCTCCCCCACCCTCAACCCCCTCCTCAAGCCCCCCATCCTCATCCTCAACCCCCTCTTCAACCCCCCCATCCTCATCCTCTCTCCTCAACCCCCCCATCCACATCCTCAACCCCCTCTTCAACCCCCCCATCCTCATCCTCTCTCCTCAACCCACCACCCTCAACCCCCCTCCTCAACCCCTCCTCCTCATCCTCAACCTCCCTCCTCATCCTCAACCTCCCTACTCATCCTCAACCTCCCTCCTCAACCCCCTCCTCAACCTCCCTCCTCAACCCCCCCATCCTCAACCGCCTCCTCAACGCCCCCATCCTCATCCTCAACCCCCCATCCTCAACCTCCCTCCTCAACCTCAACCCCCCTCCTCAACCTCAACCCCGTCAACCCCAAACCACCTCCTCAACCTCAACCCACCTCAACCTCCCCCCTCAACCCAACCCCCTCCTCAACCTAAACCCGCCTAAACCTCCCCCTCAACCCCAACCCCCCTCCTCAACCTAAACCCCTTTCAACCCCCCTCCTCCACCTAAACCCCCCTAAATACCTCCCCCCTCTCCCCTCACTTACCTGCTTGTGCTCCGGCCTCCGCTCCTTGACCCAGCACGCATGTGACGTCACATGCGCGCCGCGTCATTAGCATATACCAGGTGCCGGCACCCGGTATATGCTAATGACGCAGCGCGCATGTGACGTCACATGCGCGCCGGCGCCGGGTCAAGGAGCGGAGGCCGGAGCACAAGAAGGTAAGTGAGGGGAAAGGGGGAGGTATTTAGGGGAGTTTAGGTGTAGGAGGGGGGTTGAGGGGGGTTTAGGTTGAGGAGGGGGGAGACACGGGGGGGTTAGAGAGACACAGGGGGGAGAGTGACTCGAGTATAAGCCGAGGGGGCCCTTTTTTGCCTTAAAAAAAGTGCTGAAAAACTCGGCTTATACTCGAGTATATACGGTATATAGACACAAATTTATAATATTTACTGATGCTCTTCAACTTTACTGGGGTTATATATATATAACACGAGAGAGAGAGAGAAAGAGACAGAGACAGACAGAGTGCGAGAGATAAAGAGAGAGAGAGAGAGACAGTGTGCACAGATGTTAGGTATGCTTACAGATGCACATATAAATGCATGCAGACATTTTTGTGCATAAGAACAATTTATTCCATAGCACCTACCAGGATCTTGAGGCAACCACCTGAAAATGTGCTGCTCAATGCTTGGGAATTGTTTGTCTAGATATAAATGCACCACTGTTCAAAAGATAACTAGATTTATAAAATTTGCATCACCAGCATTGCCCTCGGAGAAAACATGTAACACCAGTTTTGGGAAGAGATTAAATCATTAACAGAATCGAAAATTGAAAGTTCTTAAAGTATGTCAAATAGTACCAGACAGGCATCAGTGTTTTCATAGAAAGAGTGTAAGGTACTTCAACAGAAAACATCTTTAATTTTAGTATTGTGTCTGCTTCTTAGAGTCTGTTGCAACTGTATTATTCAGCATACTAATTGTTACAGTTTTAATTTCTTGTTGACAGATCTTGTCAGTATCATACTCATGTTCAGTATTTTGCCACTTCTCTTTTAATACCTGGAAATAATGTATTATAATCACCATCACTGTTCAGACTATAGCTTTACAATATAGTTTTTCAATATGGTCATGGGGGTGTGAAAGTAATCGTATTATATTTCCTCTTCCAGGAAAAAAGTTACATCAATGCCAAGAACATTATGCAGCAAATCCACCATTTTTGGAAAGTACAATTGATGCATCATATTTTATATACTCTTTTGAAGACTGGGTGTGATAGAAGGAAATACAGTCTCATTAAATTCCCGGCTATTAAATTATTACGTCCGCCGACGACTTGCAGGTTAAGCCACAGGACCTCCGAAAAATGCCTATGGGACGTGAACGTGGAACTTCGCAGGCCGCAAATCCTTTGATCTGTCAAGCCTGTAACCGCTACATATCCAATCATGCTATTAAATTGCAATGAAGTCACCCGCGAGCTAGCCCGTAACATGAAATGGAGCCCAAAGCCAAACGTGTGCTGGAGAGGACTCGCAAGGGGGGTAAAGACCAATACATAGCCCTGTAAATGCAAATTAAAACACTCTACTGTACTTCATATAAAAGGGAAAGTGATGTTAGGTATTAGAATTAATAGCACAACATTCTCAAGCACGAAAATCGCCCACAAAAAATACTTTATTTCATGTTTGATTTTTGTGTTATATCGATCCCAGCAATCAATGTGTTAATACATATACTGTATCTCGCATGTAATAGAATATCATATTTATGGCTTTATTAATATTACATTAATCTTGAATGTGGGTCCGATCGCAAACTGTAATGGTAGCCCGTAGGACTTTGAAATCTAACCTCCCCTTTTTCAGTGATGTAACGCTGACTATCTCTTTTTCCATTGGCTCCGTCTAAACCTGTAACTACGGTCTACACTAATTGATCGTCCACATGGCCGCAAATCCAACATTCTACTAACGAGCTACAATTTGCGTCTCAAGCCTGTAGCTCGCAGCCCATTTTTATTTAATAGCACCGTAACTCGGCCAAATTTCAAGCCTGCAGCCATTGTGAGCTTTACATTGGAGTTTTTTATATTTTTATAAAGTGCTGTTGCTGCTTTGTAAGGAGTGATGTTGTTGCATTCTAAGGAGTGATCCTGCTGTATTCTTTAGAGTAATACTGCGGCATTCTGTAGAATGACACTGTTGCACTTTATAAAGAGACACTGCAGCATTTTAAAGAGAGACACTACTATATTGTTTAGAGTGATATTGTTGCATTCTATAGAGTGACAGCACTTTGGCAATAAGCGCCGCAGGCACACATTGTAGGCGAGCCTCGCGCAGCTAGGCGAGCCGTTAAATCGTAGCACTTTTGCAATGAGCGCCGCAGGCGCTCATTGCAGGCTCGCCTCGTGTAGCGAGGCGAGCCGTTATGTTAAATCGTAGCACTTTGGCAATAAGCGCCGCAGGCGCTCATTGCAGGCGAGCCTCGCGTAGAGAGGCGAGCCGTTAAAAGGTAGCACTTAGAAAAAAATTACGAGATGACAAAAATTACAAGTTAAGCGGCGGAACCAAAACACTCAAAAAAAAACTAATTACACACTAAAAAATAAAATAAAGGTCATTTATAGCATGGGGAACCAGGCAGGACGTCTGGAAGTGAGTTGGAAATCCAATTTACAGCGATTTAGCCGAGTTACAAAGATCGAAAATCGGCTAAGCGAGAAAAAAATGGCCGCCGAAAAAAATGAAAATGAGGCTATACTACTACGAACTGCGTAAAACACAGCCACAGACGTATGTGTTTGAAAAACAACGAGATAAAGGATGCGGATTAACCGTGCAATGAGTAAAAAGACAGTAGCGAGTCCATTTTACGAAACCCAATTACAGATTTACGCATTAACACAGATTTAACGACTTTGTCTCGCGCAACATCGGATTTCCCGCCTAAACCAACGCATTTGATGAAATATAAGTTGCAAGTTACAAAAATAAAAATTTTATAAATTTTTTTTTAAATTTATTTTAAGAAAAAAAACAAGGGACAAATGTAACGAGGCTACAGCACTATAACCACGGAAAACACGTACCGATAATCCGCTAAGACGCATACCACAAATTATCCGCCATTTTAGGATAATGCGGAAGTACACAGCTACGTTAACGGTTTCGGCTCGCGCACGCACACTAATACACTGCACACATTCACCACGCTTACACAGCACCTCCACACCACTAATGCTGCTGCAACATCAACACAGATTGCCAGCTCTTCAACACAATGCATAAAAATACGTAAATTCATTTATTAATTTGAATTCTATATTTCAGTAGTACACAGAAAACAACATTAGCTACCTTACAATTCCATGTGTATATTAATAACTAAACAACTTTTAAAACATACACATCTGATTGCCGTCATTTTTATATGTTATTCTTTAAAGGAACTGCTGTCTTCCTGCACCAAATAAAGCCAAACCATGGTTGAAATAAAGATAAAAACAAATTATCAAAGACCACTCTGTTATTTTTATATCTACTGCTGTAACTTTAAATTACTTTGCGCAACAGACAGTGACTTACACACTGACTTATCACTTTTATCCTATCCCCCTGCTGGTGACTTGCCTAGTACTATAAATCAGGGTACAAGTGAGAATTAAAAAAAAAAAAAAACAGTCAAAATGCTCTTTTTCCAAACTGTGCTCTAAACTATAGAAGTGAGCCTGTCTGTTACAAGCAGCATCACCCAATCAGAATTTTGTCCTGGATCCTGCCGGGACAGCCTCTCTCACTGTCCCCCCGGAAGTAAATACATTGATGCAATCCCGACAATCTCAATAGTACAGTACTAAATAATACTGTAACAGTAACAATATACCAACTCACCTGGTTTCCATCTGCAAGCATTACTAACCATTAGCTAGTTCTCATGATATCTCACTGGCCATGGCCATTAATAATGATGTGCCATCTCACAATAATTGCTTTGCTGTGACCAGCATAAGTGGTCAAGGTGTACTATCACCTCCTTCATCTGATATTGTTAATCAACATTGATATCACATCCATCAGCTATACAGGTGTTAGCACGTGTTAAAGGATACTTATGATATCAGCAATACGGGACAAATAGCCATTAATACGGAGAGGACATAAAGGTCAGCAGCCAGATTTACTGTTACTTACAAACACAGGGATCTGTTCTTATACTGATATTGAAGAGAGTAGCACATGCTTCACTAGTGCATGTATTAATGCTTGCTATCATTAACATGCCATTCTGAGACTTTGCAGCTTCCCCGACATAGGTGTATTAGTCTACATTAAAGCTAACAGCAATAAGTCTTAGATATCTGGGTATATGATAGCTTTAATATCGTGGGAGCTACATGTTAATTGGGGGCTGTCATTGAAGGAATGTCTACCTGAGAGGCACTAGGAATATCTGACATATACTTCATTTCTTTGACAATGCTTGCAGATGCAGAAGATGCCTTCATGGACCTGAATTGTGCCTAATACAAAACAAAAAAATCTGCAAAATAAGGCATAAAAAAAAGATAGGGACTGCAGCATCTGTTCTCAACAGCATTCCTCAGTGACCATCAATTTGTGAAATGTTAAACAGAACCCTACGTGTCCACAGAGAAGAATATCATGGACCATTTGATGGGGGGAAGATATCTGCGTACAAAATATTATCATCCCATAGGCCATGATCCTATACTCTGTAGCCAGGCTAGATTACGTTAACATTTGGACCAATGGATTGTCACTAAGGAGTGCAGTTGAGAAGGCGAACAAATATGTGCAGCCCCTACAAACTCCCCCGCCTTGCAGAAGGGCCCCAATCCCCCATGGCCGGCTGCCGTATCCCAGGTGGTGGTGTGTGTGTGTGGGGGGGGGGGGGCAGGGGAAGGCATACTCCCAGGAGGCATCGGCAACTGCAGTGGTGCAGGTGGTGGTGGCGGAGGCATGGGAGGAGAAGGGAAGCGTCAGGGCTGCGGGTGTACAGGGGATGCCTCTGAGATGGAGGAGGTGGGACTGGGAACCAGAGCACGGCGCATCACATCTGCAGTCAATTGCTGGATTGCGCTCTGGTCCGCTTCCATCCTGAGCAGCCCGGCAAGGTACGACTCAGTCATGAGGTGGTGCCTCCTCTCCTCCCTATTTTGCCTGGCACGGCTGCTCATGACCTCCGCATGATTGGTGAAGATGCTGGCCTAGATCCCCCGTAGACATACCAGTTGCTGACGCATGATGACGAGCATCTGAGCAGCCTGGCTTGGTGGTGGCATGGATAGAAGTCCTTGTGGGGGGGGGGGGGGGGGGGCTGTGAGGCTGATGCTGGGTGAGGAAATGGTGGTGGTTCTGGTGGTGGCCCAGTAGAAAGGAGCTGTGGCCCGACTGTAGCCTGGCTCCATAGCTTTGGTGGGCCGGGTGGTGGTGGGAGCCAGTCTGATGCACTGCTGGGTGGGGGAAATGGTGGCATGCTCCATTTATCCACCTAGTAAAAGTGCCCTGGTGAGAGACTCAGTCTTTGGAGGAGGGGGACAGTGAAGTCAAATGCCACCGGTGTGGCTGATGGTCCCGAAGGTGACCCCACTGTTTTCCACGGAACCAGGGCCCTCGGCTTCTCTTTGTTCCTCCTCCCCCTTAGACGGTTCCTGCTGAGCCCCCGCCTCTGGCTCTCCACTGGACCCAGACCTCCTGGAACATGGAAAAAAGAAAATAAATAATACATTGGTTTGTGTTCATTCATAACTATTTGACATCTAGGCTTGAACCTGGATGATTCACTTAATTGCAACTATGAGTAGCTATAATTTGCTAGATGTGATCTATTCTTTGGACCTTGATCGCTCTTGGCTCTTAACATCTTGATTCTGGCTGTGGTCTGTCACTGCATATGCTGCAGTGGGCAAACCCATACATGGACTCTCTATTGGTTGATTACTGATGTTGTGATTTGTCAGCTTCATGGATTTAATGACGCATGACTGTTCCATCTATCCATTGTTAATTCCATATAGCTGACGTGTCAGTGTCCTTGTTGGTCATGATGTACATGTGTAGTGTGTGTGATGTACATGTGGTGGCATGTTGTGTATGTGATATTCATCTGACATGGAGGCTGGATCCCACTGGTCCACATGGCCTGAAGCTCCAGCAGCGATCAACTGGCTCAGAAGATCCTTGGCAAAACTCTCCCACTCATTGTATTTGACCATCACTTTGGGGCAAAACTTGGTGCTGCAGCTTGACTGGCCTCCTTGGCCATCATCCTCCTCACTTTGGCCCGGATGTCATTAAAAAAAGTGCTTCACGGACCTCACATCCCTTTCCGCTGTGCCCACTGCTGTTACTGTGGCCGCTAGTTCCTTCCAGGCCTGGGCCCTAGGCCCAGGCCTAACTCCATCTCCCCCCGCAAGGATAGCGGAGTGCTCATGGATTGCACACAGGAGGACCACATTCTCCTTGTGCGTGTAATTTGTGGCCCTTCTTCTGCACTAAGCCTCTTGCCCTTCCGACTGTGGACGGGAGCCCTTCGCTCCCTTGTCTGTCCCTGAGGCCTGTCCCTCTACAGAAATACCACCTGCTTATGATCAGGCCCCTACTCCTCTGACGCTCAACTTGGAGTGCCTATTACTATGGGCACCTGCCCACCACCCACCTCCACTCTCCTCCTCTTCAATCCTCCACTCTCCTCCTCCTCCTCTCCTCACCTCCTCTCCTTCATTACGCCTCACCTCCTCCTCCTCCTCTCCACCACTCCCCAGGTCCATCTCTCTCTCTCACTTCTCTCTCTCCTCCTCACCTCTCCTCCTCCTCCTTACCTCAATTCCTCTCCCCTCCCTTTATGTTCATCCCAAACATAAAATAAGGATAAATAAAAATATGTATTTCGATATATACAGTACATTATATATGTGTTTGTGGACATACTTACACACACATATACACACATACAAAGGGGTGGAGAAGAATATTAAAATATCTAAAAAGTGGGAACCTGGGAAACATTTGTAGGAGCACAACCGGCTACTTTCTAGAAGCCTGGAAGGAGGTCCTTAATAGGAATGCAGATGCCTTATTCCTTGTAAATATAGACTACAAGCTGTAGTCTAGGAGCCTGAAAGGAGGTCCATCATAGTGATGCAGATGCCTTATTCCTTGTAAATATAGACTACAAGCTGTAATCTAGGAGCCTGGAAAGACGTCCTTCATAGGGATGCAGATGCCTTATTCTTTGTAAATATACAATACAGGCTGTATTCTAGGAGCCTGGAAGAAGGGTCCCTCATAGGGATGCAGATGCCTTATTCTTTGTAAATATAAAACACAAGGTGTATTCTAGGAGCCTTCCCTCCAGGCTTGTCTGATATATACAGGGTAGTCAGCAACATGCAGAGCACTGGGATGGCTGAGGCTCTGCACCCAGCACACTGAGCCAGGAGTTGTGTTTTTTTCTCCAATAAATGGTATTCTGAAAGAGGAGAGAGAAAGAGAGATTATAGGGAACAAGAAAGTGTCTGTGTGTGAGGGAGGGGGAGGATTTGTCCTTCAGCACACAATAAATTAAAATTTGTTTTAAAAAAATTGTATATAAACTATATGCTCACAAATCAAAGTATCAGTATCAAATTAAACGCAAACTGTCATGACAAAACTACTAGTCTTCATTATGAAGCTGCCTCTATCTATCTATCTAGATGCATGGTGCCTGGGGAAGAGACAGGCAATATGAGAGAGAGTACAAGTCACACAAAGAGAATAAGAGAGTCTCAGAGAACAAGAAACAGAGAGAGAGAATAACAGACAGTAATTTAGCACTCCTGATTGGCTGGGGCAGTGTCAGTGATTAGCTGGGGTTTGCCCCTGAAGGGTGTCCACAGCTTCAGCTCCTCACAGTCATTCTGACTGGGTTATCTCTGAAAGATCCCACAGCTTCGGCTCCTCCCAGTTTTTCTGATTGGATGATGCTGTGTGTGACAGACAGGCTCATTGCTTCAGATCGAGCATAGGCAGCATTGTGCTCTGATCTGTAGGGGAAGATGTGATAACCAGCAGGGGAGATGTCACCAGCAGGGGGAGATGTGATAAGAGAATAAGTCAGTTTGTTTAACTGCTTGCCAAAGGATTTGTCATTTAAAGTGACAGCAGCAGATATAAAAACATTATTTTTTTTAAAAGATTGAAAATGATATGATTAATTTTTATTTTTATATTATTTAAATTAAACAATTAGGTTAGTGATAGGGGATTAAATCAGAGCATTCATTCTGGGAGGGCGGTTGCCCATTTGCCCCAGTGCACCAACCGCCCTGCTATGGGGCTACTCTGTGTGTATGTGTCTATGTGCCTGCTTGGGGAAACATTCTCTGTATGTGTGTCTACTGAGGGGACAAGCTCTGTGTACATGTATGCTTATTGGGGGCCGCACTGTATGTATGTATGTGTGTCCCTGAAGTGGTGACCTGCATGCTGGATGATAACTGCTCGATGTGAGTGCCTCCTAAGGGACCTGCTCTGTTTTTGTGCCTGCTGTGGAGACATGCTTTCTATGTATATATACATTGGTTGAAGTTGTGTGAGAGGGGCATTTTCATTTCTGGAGCTCTGTGATTGCATTGAATTATGCAAGGTGTCTGTTTCTAGTTATTTTAAGACCAGTGGGGGCTTAAGGGAGTGGTTTCAATTTCAGTCTTATCTAGTTATCAAATAAAGGCTCTGGACTTTTGCCTGTTCTCATCCCCCCACCCCTCACTTTACTGATAACTGCAAACACACATGATCCAGCTGAACTTAGAAACAGAATCACACATCATCATTCCATCATCTTAAAAAATTCAGATTTTCCCAAAATATGCTTTATGTCCCGCTTACACAGTTGCTCATTTAGTTTTGTGTATACTAGACAAACAAGTATCTTTTTTCCTGAACTGCAATGGTTCTTTCAGGGAAAATTGATCAGAAAATGTAGCATCTGTAGCTATCATTGTGGGCTACAGTCCCATACCAACCACTGCCTGATACAAAGTATGCACAATACACTTCATACTATATGTAAAGACACACAAAGCTTGTCATTCTTCATTATCTAATATGTACTTTTAAGTAGAACGTAACGGTTTAATCATTAATCATTAAACACAACTGATTATTCATTGATTTAGTTTATTCAGCTACTTCAGCTATTATATATAGGTATATCAGACGTCCACACACTATTTCCTAAATTATATGTTCCACTTATGGTTCCATTTGTATTCTCAGCTGTCTGGTCCTCAATGGAAGGTATGTACAGTAAATAATTCAAACTGTAAACTCAGCCTTTTTAGTTCCATATCATGTGGAATTAGGTATTCCCCCAAATCCTGCATGTTACTGTTTCTATATTGTCGTTGTTACTTACCACAATGAAGAAAGCAAAAAATATTTTCCAGAACTCTTTTTTCCCATGGAATTTAATATTAGTATATCACTTGCTAGAGTAAACAGTGGAAAATAATAGGCTCTGAAATAAAAATGTAGTTCAGGAGCCAGCATTCCAAAATTAAGAAAAAATGTTATTTTAAAATGTTAGTGGAAACTTGTAGAATTCCTTTCCACCCCATTCATTACAAGAAAGAAAAAAATTGGAAAGAATTCCCCTTCTGCACTGTTTCTCATTTTAGATGTTCCAGTAATCATTTTCATTAGAAATACTTTGGAGATATGTTTAATGTATTTGTGAACTGGCATGGGCTTGGTTTAAAAGTACTGAAGTACTGAAAGTACTCAATAATCATAGGAGTTTGAAGTGTTGAATAATATGAAAGTCAAACTTTAAAAAATGTTTATATTGATTATATGAATTTTTATGACCATGGTATTATTGTACAGTATGTATGTCTATGATGTCTATTGTTAAAAAGAGTTATAAGGAAGATTGTTCCTTAAAGGATCACTGTGGTGCAATTACAATAAAGCTCATGTGTTTGTTTGTTTGGTATAGACTATTAAAACAGTTTGCATTTAAAAATAGATAAACGTGAAATTGTTCTTTTACTTTTAATTGTCAGTTTTCACCTTAACATTTACTTAACTTATAAACAGTGCCTAACATCACATTTATCCTCAAACTGAATCAAAGTGGTGAGTGTCTACTATGAAATGTTAAAGTAATTCTTTATTAAATCATATCACAATATAAAACAGTTCCTGTAATTTGTAATAACCCATTAGTAGGAAGTGAGGTAATTTATACGTCACATATATGGGCCTCATTGCCAAATGGCACAAACACAGAAGCAGGAATAAAGTCAAGAGCATGCCTATGACCTTGGTAGGTCCTCCTACCTGGAAGGCTCACTAGCTGATGCCCTAAATCTGGCTAAAGCATGCTAACCAACAAATAGTAGGGAACAGATATCTAAGGTAAAAGAAGGACTCAATCAACTGCAGGAAAGACTGCCTGCAAAAACATAGGCAATAACATTGGCAAAAGGCCATACAAAAATGGTGTGCTCCACAAAGATCAATATACACAACTACTAATATCACTGAAAGGTCCAGTGAATGCAGGAACTAAAATAAAATCTAATAAAAATACTATACAAATATGTACATCTATAAGGGATTATAGTCCTCCAAAGTGTGTGGTCTCACATTAGCTGTTGTCAGACCATAATCATAGGTATGATATCTAAATTGCTGATGCCCTGTTAGGGAGCCTCACAACCTGGATATAGGCCAAACCACTAAAAAAGTACACCCCTTATCAATATAAAACCTAACAATAATTTCACCACTCTCGTGGCATTTTCAAAGGCTATAAGGGTTTTCCCCTCAAGCAGAACTGTGTATCACACCTACCTGTGCCTATCAGGGGGACATGGCCAGCTCTGTTTAGAAGTTGGACTAAAAAATGGCTGACCATCAACTGAGTAGGCCCTGGATCTAATTACATTACAAGGTGGAGACAGTGACATCATAGCCGACCTTGCTTCCATGCTCCATGATGATCTAGCTCCCAGGCAGAGTTGACCATGCCTTCTATTAAAAGGAAGAAAGAATTTACATATATCTATTCTACACATCAATTTTACTTATGTTGGAAATATAGTATGTTAATATAGTTACTGACAAGAATATTTTGACAATAGGAGAAACTTGGGACACTATCAGAGAGTGGGGAAGATAGACAGGGAGCAGCATATAAAGTGAGTGCAGAGAGAGGGCACAGAGAGAGACGAGGGCCCATAGAGAGAGGATGCGGTGAGAGACAGAGGGCACAGAGAGAGAGGGTGCATATAGAGATAGACAGGCCAGAGAGAGACAGAGGGCTCACACAGAGAGAGAGAGAGAGAGAGAGAGAGAGAGAAAGTGCATGGAGAGCATGCAAAGAGAGAGGGAGAGGGCACACACAAAGAGACAGAGGGCATACTTACAGAGACAGCTCAGAGAAAGACATAACAGAGAGAGACAGAGCAGACAATTTAACATAACATGGTACACCGTCACTTATGTTGGGGAAACTACAAGTCAATATAAGTAACAGCATTGTTAGAAGAAGAATTAGAGCAGGGCTAAAGTGCTTAAGAAGAAAATGGAGGAAAGACTGAAAGGGCGCATAATAGCTATGCAAATGAAGTGAGCGGAAGAAATGGGACGCCTCATTGTGTATGACGCACAGCAACCCCAAAGGGCTGTGTATCATTTTGAAATGCAGATGTTCAAGGTGATAGTAATGTCATCTGGTTGATAGACTGATTTTCTATTCATTTCTATATATGAAAAAGTTATTTTTTTTCAAAAATGCTAATACTGCTCATGGGATTGAGCAAAACAGGAAATGTTATGTCATTTAATTTTCATATGATGGTAAAAAAATGAACACGTAGGGAAACTGTTACCTGTACTATAGATCAGTTTGCTTTTAGGACTACAGAAATTTTGTTCTACATATTTACACGGCTAATTAGCTAAAGATTGTTGTTCCCTGGACTAAGTCAGTTCTTCCCTTGTATACACGTTGTGGCTGTATTACTCTGTAGTGAACAGTGATCATTGCTAGACATGCATTTTAACCAAAGATAGAAAGAAAGAAAAAAGTGAATCAAATCGAGTATATGCTAATACTTCTTACTATACCCTTACAAATACATTGTCAGAAAATAAACATGAAAGACAATTGTTTGTCTTTTGTTTATGTATCTTTTTCATCTGAGAGGGAGTATGTGTCTCCACTGGTGTCTTAACATTTGTGTACAATTGTTCTTCTTTTCCTCCTACAAACCCTTTCTTAAGAGCACTCATATAAGAAAACAGTTGGGTATAAACCTGAGCTTTGTTCAGTACTTACTCTTGAGGATTCTGCCAAGTAACAGCAAGTATGACTCAGGTCGGATACCAATTTTCCCTCTTCTCATTGAGTCATAAATAATTTTAACCCAACAAAAACCTGTACATACTCCCCACATTCATGCAAGCACATAGATTTGAGGGAGAATACCCCCCCCCCCAAAAAAAAGTTCCCCTAATCAATTTCCTAATACTAACAATCCAACATTATGCATATCAGTTTTTATCACAGCGAGATATATGACTCATCCAAGAAAAGTATATATTTTCAGTTTAAGAAGAAAGCAATGTTTTCCAAGTGGTTATGTAGTGTTTGTGTATGAATTGCTGTTATATATATGGTACCTCAACTGGGTCTAAAGCTTGACAAGTATGTTATAACATACACGTCAAGACTTAAATCCAGCTGGGGAGTGTCTGAAACATGACAGTGACAGAAAACTATAGAAAAGACCCTTTGAGCAGGAAGAAACAACAGAGGAAAAATATGGGGATAACCTAGTTAATGCCAGTAAATACTGTATATTGCAGGTATCAATTCAAGGGGTTCCCAGCAGTATACCGGAGAGTTGCCAAAAACAATTTACTTTCTTGTGCGTGAGATTGCAGTTTCCATTTTGCCTTAAAGGGAATCATAAGCCTTGTAAAAATACATTATAAGTAATAGACTCTTTTGCATGTTGATATAGTGTGTTTCTGATTGAAAACAACTTATACAATTTACATGATATCAGTAATAAAGAAGATTACATGATTTTTGCTACAAATACATACTCAGATATGCTCATCTTTCTACAAAATCCCCACATGCACTCTTTCTGCTGTTTATACTATTATATAGATAATTATATAGAATGAATGCAGTCATGTGACTTATCTTTTGTCAAGTTGGTTTTTTTGTGTGTGAATGTTTGCCCTTATTTGAGATTTTTCAAGATGATGTTCCACTTCCAAACCTTGCTGTGAAAGATAATTGTGTAAAAAATAGTAGTAAATTGATTCTTGTGCCAACGACACCAAAATGTTTTGTCCTCATTGCAAGTGCATGGAATCCACCAATGCAATAAAATCTCTGATACACTAATAATTCTCTAAACAGGAACTCCTCATAGGAGGAGTCACACTCTGGTTTGTGAAAACAACTCTAGGTTGAACTGCATATACATGCAGTTTGACAAAAAAAATGACAGCTAATCACAGACTGGAACATTCAGTCAGTTAAGGACAGTTGGCCTAGGCATTAGTGACTTAGTCCAGTAATAGACAAGCCAAAGTAAATAAAGACAAATACACTCCAACCTGGGTATAAACCGGCCACAGCTTTATTTGGAAAATATTAAACATAATAATAACCTGAGGTAGCTGCATCACCCTTTGATTAAGGAGCTCAACCCCCTTCCAGAGGCCCAGTGGAACCCTGTGCCCATGAGACCTCTGGAACCAACCATGCCGGTTACCTTACGGTAAATTGAGCTCCAACCTAAGTTGATGTAGCACCCCCGCTAACAGCTGTGACAACCATACTGAAAATGCAGGGAGGGTGGGAAATCCTTCTTCTCTGCTCCTCACGATGACAGAGGCGGCAGAACCTAACTACCTCTCCCACTCTCCTAACTCCACCCCAGAGCTACCAGCTAACCAATCCCTAACTTGCCATAAGCCGGTCAACTGCCCCTCCCCTATTCTGTCTCGAGGGGCATTTTGGCTGAATTGAAACTGATTCATGCTGCTGTAGAATAAAAATAGTCTTTCCGGCATACTCAGAATGTACCTACAGTGAAAGTAAACACAAATACACACTGATATATATATATACTAGGAAACTGCCCGTCAAAAATGACGGGATTAAAATTGTAAGGCTGGCAATGCTGTTTTCCACACAATGTGAGGCTTTTGCTCCTCTCAGCACAATTCGTCGGCGCTCATTGTGAGCCTCTCCCCCCTTGTACTTCAAATTTTCAGGTTTGCACTGATCAAATTCGGCACTCATCGCGAGCCCCACGATGAGCGCCTTTGGCGTGGCGTGCGCTGACCACCGTTGATTTTATTTTCAAAGTCCCGCGTGCCTGGAGTTGTTGGTGTAAGTGTTACTGTCTTTGCCATTGTGTATTTTCTAAGTCCCGCGTGCCTGGCTTTGTTCAGCCTCGTTTTCATCCAGTTTCAGAATTTTTACAGTTTTCGTCTGCCATTTTTTCCTTGCTTAGCCAATTTTGTATTGACGAAAAACACCAAAATATAGCTCAAATTCGCTTGCAACTGCACTCCCAGGTTTCCTGGCTTTCCCCCTGTGCTGTGTGTTATTATTTGTGGTAAATCATTTTGTTGTTCGTATTTTTAGAGTTACATGCTTGGGTCACAGTTGTGACCCTCGCAGTCGCTTGCCTCAACAGCTCACCTCACGTGAAATTGCTCAACGCCTAAGTCCTGCATGCCTCAAAAGCTTGCCTCGCTTCGCGAGGGGCGCAGTGCAATGAGCACATTCAGCGCTCATTGCAGCCTAATTCCCACGTGGTCGCAAGGTTTGCAAAGTGTGATGCTCGCAAAGTGTGACCAGCATCTTAAACGTTCCCCACACTGACAACTATATATTTGATATATATTTATATATATATTTATATGGGCAGGTCATAGTAGAGAGGTCAGACAAATTACAGTCCACTGGAGAAGGAACTGGCAACCCACTCCAGTATCTTTGCCAAGGAAAACATAGGGATGAGCAAAGACAAATGTGCCTGGGTGCTGCGCTTCATATGGTCATGACTTAAGGATATCTCTCTCTCTCTCTCTCTCTCTCTCTCTTTCTCTCTCTCTCTCTTTATATATATATATATATATATATATATATATATATATATATATAAAATAAAATAAGTGTGGTAAGTGTGTAACACACTTACCACTTCCTAAGTCCGCTGCTTGCGCACATATTGCAGAGGAGGTGGAGGGGGGCGGAAGACACAGAGGAGAGGGGGGAGGAAGACAAAGCAGAGTGGGGAGGTGGGAGGAAGACACAGGGATGCGGAGGGGGAAGACACAATGGAGAAGGGGTGGAAGACACAGGGGAGGGGATGGAAAGACACAGGGGAGGGAAGAGAGGGGGTAAGACACAGGAGAGGGGGGAAGAGACACCAGGGAGGGGAGAGGTGGGGAGAAGAGACACAGGGGAGGGGAGAGGTGGGGGGAAGAGACACAGGGGTGAGCAATGCGTGACTGGTATCCGGTGCGATCGGATATGGTAGTACTCCACACAGGAGCGTTAGAAAGGTGGTAGGGAGGCGCTGTGGACATTTGGCACCAAGACACTGAACGCCTCCATTGAAATAAAGGTATTTAGACGTAGAACTCCTTCATCAAGGCCATGTACGCTTATCATTGGGGCAGGAAACACATCACCGTTAGTTGTCCCAGATTTTAGCGTTTATTATTATTCATTTTATACATTGAGAAAGCTTTTTTACTTAAACGCGTTTGTATACATTATATTATGTAAGCTGTATTGCTCTTTTCATCATTTTTTCCATTGCGAATGAGGTACATATATAAATTGTGTTTGTATATATACTATTTTATATAGGTGTGGTTGATATATCAATGGTTTGAATAACACTCATATAGGAGAGAAAGTATACTCTGGTCATCTAACCAGCGACATCTATGCTGCTAAAGGATTATTTATAGCATCTTTTGGTGTATTCCTCCATAAAGCCCTCACATACATACTATACCTCCCAGGCCCTATCATTTTAATATTACATCTTGAGGCTTCTTGTACCCTACATTTGGAGCTCCGTCTGTATAATCTTCCCAGTGGTGGATATCTGTGGAAGTGCAATAACTTACCTCTGTTCACAAGGTAATTAAATGTGAGTGAAGATTCATTCTTCAGATGTACTTTTATACATTTTATGTTTTTGCATTTTAAGATAAACTAGACTTATCTGCACTGGGAGGTGATTGTGCGCTTCTTTTCCCCTACTTTCTTGTATTTCATACAAGTCCTGAGGTGACCAGAACTTTGAAGAAGCAGCACACTGTCTGGCAGTAGAGAGAAAGAAGTGTGGCTAAAAAACCAACAGAGTCTTACTACAAGTGCACTGTGGACTTTTGAAAAGGAGGATCTCGCTTCATCAAGTCCAACAGATATAAGGAAGCACTATACATATACCTTCTCGTCAAAGACAAATTGCTATGTTATGCCAGGGTCTTTAAGACTGAACCATCTTATTTGTCCACTTTTTGGACACTCAGGACTTTTTGTGTTCTTCATGATTAATATTATATACTAGCGAATTGCCTGTCAAAAAATGACGGCAATGAAATTGTAAGTGAGCTAATGCTGTTTGGTGTATAATAATCAAATAAATAATACATTAATAAATTAATATACTTTAACTATTTTTAAGTAATATATGCAGGAAGCATTCTGTTGAAGAGCTGACAATCTGTTTTGATGTTGCTGGAGCATTAATGGTGTGGAGCTGCTGTGTAAGCGTGATGAATGTGTGCAGTGTAATAGTGTGCGTGTGCGAGACCAAACCGTTAGAATAGCTGTGTACTTCCGCATTGTATAAGTTATTATTCTAAAATGGTGGATAATGTGTGGTATGCGTCTGTAGCGGAATATCCGTAGGTGTTTTGTGGTATTTTGCGAGTTTCTTGTGGTATTTTGCGTGTTTAGAGTGCTGTAGCCTCGTTTTCATTTGGTTCGGCGGCCATTTCTCGCTTAGAGAATTTTTTAGTGTCTAAACTCTTTTATTTTGAGTTAAATTAAGGTGTAACTTCATTTTTTGAGATCCTGGATGCCCCCCTCTTGCTGTAGGTAAGCTTTTTATGTATGTGTTGTGTGTTTATTTATTGTGTTTTTAATCTTTTCATGTCCGCGGGTTGCAGACGATTTTTGCAAGGTCGTAATGGGTGGTAACGTGTCTCGTATGTTGTTTGCGTTAAGTTTGCGAGGGTCGCAGTTGCTTGCAAGTAGCACCTCGCAAACATGAGCAACGGGTTGTATGCTCACAACTATATATGTGATAATCCCAGTGTGTAGATTCACACCCATATCAATATTGATATTCATTATATGTTTTTTTAGCAATAGTTATATATTGTACTATCATCTTTTGTACTGATTAAGATTATTGTCACTATTACTATTATCATTATTCAATTTATGTGAGGTACTGGTCATTACTACCTGTATTTATTATTATTATTGTTACTTTTAGATCTAGTAGCATTAGCTAGTATAGAGCTCTAATTTCACACACACACACACACACTCTGTAATAGAGTTATATATAGTTGTCAGTGTTTGGAACGTTTGCAATGTTAGTCACGCTTTTGGGGCGAGCAGTTGAGCCATAGGGAACTTAGGCTGCAATGAGCGCCTATGGCGCTCATCGTGAGGCCTGGGAGTTACCAACACCCGAAGGGGGCTGCAATGAGCAGTGAAGGCACTCATTGCACGGCTTGCGATAAGCGCCGGTGGTCGCATCACCCCAGAACCTGGTACCTGCCAGTGCAGGGTTCGCGATGAGTGCCGGAGCTGACATCACCCCCAATCAGCATCACCCCAACACCCACAATCAGTACCCCAGTACCTGTTTCCTGGGCTCCCCAGGGTTCGCATCACTCCCAATTAGCATCACCCTCAATCAGAACCCCTGTACCTGGATACGACCCGGCCAGTAGATGAAGCATGTACCTGGATGCAACCCTGCCAGCAGCGACGCACTCCGTCCTCCTCTGTGGCTCCCGTCCTCTGGCCGGAACTACTTTCTGGATCAAGCCATGCATGGCGCAGCCAGGATGCGAATGCGCAATGAGCGACTGTATCCAGAAAGTAGGTCGAGAGAGAGCGGGAGCTGCAGAGGAGGTGAGTGCGGCACTACTGGCAGAGTCGCATCCAGGAACAGGGCCCAGGGGAGGGAGAGGAGGGGGAAAGGAGACACAAGGGAGAGAGAGGGGAGGAGACACAGGGAAGGGAGAAGGGGGATAGGAGGCAAAAGAGGGGGAAGCGAGAGGGGAAAGAAGACACAAGGGAGGCAGAGGGGATAAAAGGAGAGGGGACAAAGGATGTACAGGGGAGTGAGAGGGGAAAGGAGACACAGGGAAGGGAGGGGGGAATGGAGAGGGGGAGAGGAGGCACAGGAGAGGGGTAAATGGAAGAGGGGGAAGAAGGTACAAGGGAGAGAGAGGGGGAAGGAGACATAGAGGAGGGGGGAAGGAGACAGGGGAGTGAGAGGGGGAGGAGACACAAGGGAGGGAGAGGGGTGGAAGGACAAACTAGGGAGGGAGAAAGGGGGGAAACAGACACAGGGCAAGCAGGAGGGGGAAGAGAGACAGTTGAGAGAGATGAGGGAAGAGACACGGGGGAGAGACACAAGGGAGGGAGAGGGGGGGAAACAAGACACAAAGGAGGGAGAGGGGAAAATGAGATACAAGGAATGGAGAGGAGGGGGGGAATGAGGGACAAGGGAAAGAGAGAAGGGGGAAAGCATACACAAGGGAGGGAGAGGGGGTGGGAAATTAGATACAAGAGAGGGAGAGGGGAGAAATCAGACACAAGCTAGGGAGAGGAAGGGGAAATAAGACACAAGAGAGGGAGAGGAGGGAGAAATGAGACACAATGGATGGAGAGGAGGGGGAAAGGAGACACAAGGGAGGGAGAGGAGGGGGAAATGAGACACAAGGGAGGAAGTAGACATGGTGAAAGACTCGCAATGAGGGCGTTCATTGCGAGCCACGTGATGAGCACCGAATGCACTCAGTGCGGGGATCACGATGAGCGCTGAAGGTGCTCACATTGGGTGACAAACAGCAATGCAATGCTTACAATATTATTCCTATCATTTTTGATGGGCAAGTAGTTAGTAGGGTTATATTTGTGGCATTCATCTAGACTCTCAGTTAACCAGAACTCAAGCATCCAGAACTCTCAAGCAACCAGAAAAAAATTGAATATTGTACTTAAAATAAGTAAATTAAAATTAAAATTTACAGGGCTCAACAAATGCCTGGAGCCTGGTTGTCATGCCACAAAATGCTTACAGGCACCTAGATTTCATCCATTGTACCTCTCTGCAATTCGATTTTACCTGGAAGCAGACGGGCATGAGTGACTGAGCCAGTGAAGTGTTGCCATTACATTCCCTGGGTTCAGCACCTCACCCACCAGCCGAACGTACTTGTGTTTAAGTGAGAAGTGAAAGCTGCTGCTGCCAGAACAGTCCTCACTGACAAATATACTTAACAGAGCATCCTATGTGCAGCTAATTTAGGCCACTGCTAATAGCAACTCTCAAGCAACCAGAAACTACACTTATCCGGCATCTACCAATCCCCATGGGTGCCTGTTAACAACTGTATATGTGTAAAAAAACATGAGCAGGAATGTGGCAGGGTCACACGAAGTTTTGGCAATGTGATAAAAGTCCCAAGTCCATATTATGTCATGTATTGTTAGTACTGCAGAATGTTATCATGTTTATTTCAAAATGTTTTTCTTTCCTGGATGGTTTTGAAATTCCCCCTGAGTATTTTGATTTTCAGGTTTTGGATGGAGTGATTATTCTGGGTAAAATGGTGTCCAACTGGTTTACAATAACTCTCTTCATTGTGCTTTTTGATGGAAAGTCTGTGAGAATTATCCTTAGATGTACTTTTTGCCTTTTTCCCCCAATGTAACATCGCTTTCACATACAGTGCATTGTAATATGTAAAACACTTTGTAGGATGAGAATGAATATGACCCTCTGATGTTATAGGTCTTGCTGTTGCGACCTCTTTAGAGATGTGTTGACATAGTTTGTAACAAATTGTACTGCAAGGTTTGGTACCATTTTCTCGGCTGCTCATTGGCCAATTTTCTGTTGACCAATGCTTTTCTCAGATTTGGTGGTTGTCTAAATGCAAAAATTGGAGGTTTGGAGAATATAAGTTTTAATTCTGTATCCTCTATCAGTAGTGACTGTAAATCCTTAAATATTTTGAGTATTTCTTCAAGAGCTGGATGGTATGTGGTCACTAGGGGCCTCATTCAATTCGGGCTGTTACTTGCAAGTAACTTTAGAATTTGCTACTTTTGGCCTACTTGCTCCAGTAGCTCTACTTTTACTTACCTATTCAATTGGCCGGGCCCACAAGTTAGTCCGCCTTCCCGATAATGGCAAACCATGCTATCGACAGTAAGCATTTTCGTGCTTGAACATGATCGCAGCCGCAATCTCGTAACTCGTGTTTAAAACCCGCAAACTTGAAGCACTGTAAATGCAAATATAAATTCAATACAGCACTGTCAAGCACTGTAAATGACGGGGAACACAATGGGTGACATCTCTGGGTCATTTCTCCTTCTGTTCATATGATGAACAGATCATCTACATGAATCTCTGTTCTAGGTCAGCCATAAATAGATACAGTAAATAAATAGTACATTTGTGTTCACATTTGGACATCTAAATATAAGTTAAAAATATATATTCTCTTGGAAAAAAAATAATATATATATATATATATATATATCAATACAATTGCAATTGATTTTACTATTGGTATATTTGGTGTTCAGACACCTTAGAATTTGACTTTTGTACAGTGGATATAAAAAGTCTACACACCCCTGTTAAAATGTCAGGTTTCTGTGCTGTAAAAAAATGAGACAAAGATAAATCATTTCAGAACTTTTTCCACCTTTAATGTGACCTATAAACTGTACAAATCAATTGAAAAACCAACTGAAATCTTTTAGGTAGAGGGAAGAAAAAATCTAAAAATAAAATAATATGGTTGCATAAGTATGCACACCCTTAAACTAATACTTTGTTGAAGCACCTTTTGATTTTTATTACAGCACTCAGTCTTTTTGGGTATGAGTCTATCAGCATGGCACATTTTGACTTGGCAAGATTTGCCCACTCTTCTTTGCAAAAACACTCCAAATTTGTCAGATTGCGAGGGCATCTCCTGTGCACAGCCCTCTTCAGATCACCCCACAGATTTTCAATCGGATTCAGGTCTGGGCTCTGGCTGGGCCATTCCAAAACTTTAATCTTCTTCTGGTGAAGCCATTCCTTTGTTGATTTGGATGTATGCTTTGGGTCGTTGTCATGCTGAAAGGTGAAGTTCCTCTTCATGATCGGCTTTCTAGCAGAAGCCTGAAGGTTTTGTGCCAAAATTGACTGGTATTTGGAACTGTTCATAATTCACTCTATCTTAACTAAGGCCCCAGTTCCAGTTGAAGAAAAACAGCCCCAAAGCATGATGCTGCCACCACCATGCTTCACTGTGGGTATGGTGTTCTTTTGGTGATGTGCAGTGTTGTTTTTGTGCCAAACATATTTTTTTGGAATTATTGCCAAAAAGTTCAACCTTGGTTTCATCAGACCATAACACCTTTTCCCACATGCTTTTGGGAGACTTCAGATGTGTTTTTGCAAAATGTAGCCTGGCTTGGATGTTTTTCCTAGTAAGAAAAGGCTTTCGTCTTGCCACTCTACCCCATAGCCCAAACATATGAAGAATACGGGAGATTGTTGTCACATGTACCACACAGCCAGTACTTGCCAGATATTCCTGCAGCTCCTTTAATGTTGCTGTAGGCCTCTTGGTAACCTCCCAGACCAGTTTTCTTCTCTTCTTTTCATCAATTTTGGAGGGAGCTCCAGTTCTTGGTAATGTCACTGTTGTGCCATATTTTCTCCACTTGATGATGACTGTTTTTACTGTGTTCCATGGTATATCTAATGCCTTGGAATTCTTTTGTATCCTTCTCCTGACTGATACCTTTTAACAATGAGATCCCTCTGATGCTTTGGAAGCTCTCTGTGGACCATGGCTTTTGCTGTGGGATGCGACTAAGAAAATTTCAGGAAAGACCAACTAGAGCAGCTGAACTTTATTTGGGGTTAATCAGAGGCACTTTAAATGATGGCAGGTGTATGCTGACTCCTATTTAACACAATTTGGAATGTGATTGCTTAATTCTGAACACAGCTACATCCCCAGTTATAAGAGGGTGTGCAGACTTATGCAACCACATTCTTTTTCTTTTTTTTTTCTTCCCTCCACCTAAAATATTTCAGTTTGTTTTTCAATAGAGTTGTACAGTTTATAGGTCACATTATAGGTTGGAAAAAGTTCTTAAATTATTTATCTTTGTCTCACTTTTTTACTGCACAGAAACCTGACATCTTAACAGGGGTGTGTAGACTTTTTATATCCACTGTATATGCCATAATTATTGGTCGATATGCTGAGAATCAAGTGTGCTCCTGCCAACAAAACTGCTACACAAATAGTCAGAGTTAAACCTCTGGAGGATGTGTTTGCTAAGATGAGAGTTCTGTGAGTTTCAAACTGTCAATTACTAAGAAAATTATTTTTAAAGTTGGTTTAGTCTCATCACACTTGAATAGGCTCCAGCAAATAGCATAAGAGCTAAAGGGGTCTTAGTTTAGTAGTAAGAAGGCTTTCACCTTAGTGATTATAGTACACATCATGTTTCTGCTTTCAATGATGCAAATACAAATTAAATTATTGTACCTTCATCAATACATTAAGAATTTTATACAAATTAACAGTTATACTGTAGTCTAGTATGCTGAAAGATAATTGAATACATAAGCATGCTATTGCTTCTCTACTGCAATTATAGGCCTTATTGTGCTTGCAGGTGTCTTATATGGCAATAGAGAGTATATATTGCTTTACTATACTGCCATCTAATGGTATTTTTGGGGAACAAGTTTGAAAAGATTAAAATACCTTTGCTCTTCAATGTTTGTTTACATACAGTATGTGTTTCTAATAAAAATGCTAATGAAAAGTACAGTCTCAATGTATTGGGCCCCTCACCCCGGACACCATTTAGAGTCAACATATATTTATATATATATATATATATATATATATATATATATATATAATGGAAGACATAAGTGAAAGTCAAACCTTCATGATCAGAGTAGGCCTCAACAGTGGTGTAGCAAAGGAGGGGGGCGATCCGCCCCGTGTGCCACTTCTTTGGGGCCATCATAAAGCCCCCAAATGCCGCCCACTACCAGTTGCTCTCCTGCCCCTTTCCCCCAGGCTCCCTGCTCTCTCCTTTCTCCTCTGAGTCCTTTGACCCTGGAGAGGAGAAGCCACCTGGTGGAGGAGCTGCCGAGAGAGGTGAGAGACAGAGGAGCTGCCTGTGTCTGTAAGAGACAATGTGCCCAGCCTGTGTCTGTAAGAGACAATGTGCCCAGCCTGTGTCTGTAAGAGCTAACGTGTCCAGCCTGTGACAGTAAGAGCCTAATGTGCCCAGCCTTTGTCAGTAAGAGCCTAATGTGCCCAGCCTGTGTCAGTAAAAGCCTAATGTACCCAGCCTGTGTCAGTAGGAGCCTACTGTACCCAGCCTGTGTCAGTAAGAGCATACTGTACCCAGCCTGTGTCTGTAAAAGCTAATGTGTATCCTGTGCCTGTAAGAACTAACATGCCCAGCCTCTGTCTATAAGAGCTAACATGTCAGCACCATTTGCAAAACTCTACCATTCTGAAAGCCCTGTACCTCTCCCGCTTCCACCTGGACCCAGCAACAAGGTATTATCACAGAACATCGCCTTCCCTCCTATGGATATTTAATATTATTTTAAATGTCTTATTAAATGTGTTATTATATCTTTACAGATAGATTTATTTTCACTCTAATTTATTTTGTTCTGCACACCACTGTTTTTTATTGCCCTTACAACCTTTAAGAACACATTGCCCCTCTCTCCTCCCCCACTAATTCGTATATACTTATCTGTTACAGCACCATTTGCAAAACTCCCATTCTGAAAGCCCTGTACATCTTCTGCTTCCACATGGAACCAATCCCCACCCGCCCCTTCTTTCTCTTAATTTATAGACTCATTCAAATCAGCAACACCTGCTTATTACTGATTACTCTTCTAAAAGACACACTGTGTCACAATGTTTCATCTCACCTTCTTCTTTATAACCTCCTGTCTGTCTCAGATTATCCTCTCCATTTTCCTCACATCATGTATCCAATGAAATAACAATTTCATCTTCTCTCATCTCCTCCCCTTTTCTTTGCTCCCATGAGCTCCTCTCCTTTCTCCAGTCACTATCTCCTCCCTCTACTACAGATCACAAGCAAAAATGCTGTTGTAAGACCCACTCCCATCTACTATCCCTTTCACTCCTCTTTCTGCTGGCAGCTGGAGATATATCTCCTAATCCAGGCCCCTCACTCACCCTCTGTCAGCCATGAACTGACCCCAGGATTGCAAATACCCAAACCCCCCACAACTTAATGCCTATCTCCTGCCACAAACCATCCTATTTGCTCTTCTCCTGTGCGCTCTGGAATGCATGATCTATCTGCAATAAACTCACTTTCATTCATGACCTATTCACTTCTAACTCCCTCAATCTATTGGCTCTCACAGAAATCTGTCTCTCTCCTTCAGACACTGCCTCCACTGCTGCACTCTCCCATGGTGGTTTTCAATTCAGTCACACACCTCGACCTGGGAACCGACATGATGGTGGTGTTGGCATATTACTTTCCTCTCTGGACACATTTTACTCCATACACACTATTCCTTCAACATTGACACTCCCATCTCCCCTACTGCTGCTAATCTACTATCACTTACCTCTTCCCTCGGCCTCTCACAATTGACAGATTCCCCAACTCACCATGATGGACACTCCGTAGACCTTATTTTCACCCATCTCTGCACAGCTTCTAACGTCGCCATCTGCCCACTACCTCCATCTGACCACCACCTTCTAGTGAGAGAAAGTTGTAGCCTCACTATATTTTTCTCTCACTGCCCTTCTTCTATCCTGGTCACCACTACCCACAAAAACCTTCAAGCACTTGACCCACAACACCTTTCCACTGTGTTACAACCCCTTCTCAGTCCCCTAACTGTTCTCACTTGTCCTGACACTGCCACCTCACAGTACAACATGACTCTTACTTCCACCCTTGACACTCTGGCCCCCATAACCAGCAGACGCCGTCGCTCTCATCCACAACCATGGCACACCACACAAACACAATACATCCAGAGGTGTTCACGCACTGCTAAATGGCTATGGAGGAAATCACGCACTTCAGCAGATTTCCTCCACTACAAGTTTATGTTGCGCTCTTACTTCTCAGCCCTCAACCTTGCCAATCAGCACTATTTTACATTTTTAATATCTACAATGTCCCCGAGCCCCAAACATTTGTTTGCTACATTAAGCACTCTCCTCCACGCACCACCTCCCGTCCCTTCCTCTCTCACAGCTGAAGACTTTGCCAGCCATTTTCAGCATAAAATTGAAAACATTTGTAACAAACTCTCCTTTCAACATGGACCACACACTCCCTCCTCTCAACTAACTGATAACACCCAGCCTTTTACCCTTCCGTAAGCCCACAGCTATTATGCATTCCTTTGACCTTGTACATACTTGAAAAAAAGGTTATGTTGAATGTTTATTTAAAGACTTTTAAAGTCCATCAAGTTCAACCTTTTAAGATCTCCTCTAATCTGCAATATGAAGAATAGTTGTTAACTAATTGAGCCAAAGGAAGACAAACAGAAGAAAACCCAAGTGAAACTTTGCCAATTGTCTCAAAGGAAAAAAAAATTCCTTCCAGACGGCAGATACTGGAGATCAGATTCCTCCCTGGATCAAAACTCCATCTCTAATTATCCAGGATAACTAATTAATCTGGTGAGTCTTTCTTCCTAACTTAGCCCCTCCATTCCCCATATTAGTTTTGTAGCCCTTCTCTGTACCTGTCCCATCTCTAAAATGTCCTTTTTATGAAGTGGTGCCCAAAATTGTACTCCATATTCCAAATGAGGGCATACTAGGAATTTGTATAGTGGCAGAATTATATTTGCTTCCCTTACTTCTATACCCTTCTTAATACATGCTAATATTGTATTCGCCTTTGCAGCCACTGCTTGGCATTGAGCACTGTTACCTAGTCCACAAGTACTCCCAAATCCCTTTCAATAGTTGATACCTCTATATTTGCTCCATTAAGATTATACATTGCATGGCTATTTTTCCTTCCCAGATGCATAACTTTATATTTATTCACATTAAATCTCATCTGCCATTTAGTTGCCCATTTCTCCAATTTAGGCAAATCCCTTTGGAGGGAAAGTACATAATTATCCAATTTAATTACCTTGCACAACCTCGTGCCATCACCAAAAATGCAGACAATACTTTCCAATCCTACTTCTAAATCATTAACAAATATGTTAAGAAGGAGAGGACCTAATGCTGAACCCTGAGGAACCCCACTTACAACATTCTAATTCAAATCTAAGTATATTCTATTTACCACAACCCTTTGCTTTTTGTCTTTTAGCCAGCTCTCAATCCATGAGCAGATATTTACTGCAATATCTTTATCCCTTAGTTTCCATGAGAGTCTCCCATGTGGCACTTTATCAAAAGCCTTTGCAAAATCCAAAAAGACTACTTCCACAGAGTTGCCCTGATCCAAGTTCTTACTAACCTATCCTCATAAATCTGTGTTGAATCCTACTTATCTTGTTTAAACAGACATAGTCGTGTATATTATCCCTTATTAACCCTTCCAAAAGCTTTCCCACTACAGAAGTGAGGCTCACTGGTCTATAAATCCCTGAATTTGCTCTTGCTCCCTTCTTAAATATAGGTATCACCTCTGCTCTTCGCAAGTCATCTGGTACCGACCCAGTGTTAAGTGAATCTTGAAAAATTAAATATAGTGCTTTGGCTATTACAGAACCCAGTTCCCTCAGTTCCCTTGGATGTATTCCATCAGGACCTGGGGCTTTATTAACATTTATTTTTTTCAATCTATTTTAGATTTCTTCCTGCGTTAACCAATTATTTGGTGAAGGTAGTATAGCCCCATCATGTTGCGGTGTCCCAACCACTGATACCTCCCTTGTGAATACCGAAGAAAATAACCTATTTAGCTCATCTGCCTTTTCCTGGTCACTAATTATCAGATGGCCTGTGTCACATTGTAATGTTCCATTTCCAATCTGTAACAATAGTTGTATTTCCTCGCTTTCAATTATATTTGGGGGTTTATAGAATACCCAAATTAATATTCTTTTGGAAATTGCTGCTCCGCTATTTAACTCTACCTACAAACATTCAATATTACCGCTAGTTGCAGCATAAATATCTTCTCTGACTAAAGGCTTAAATTCAGAAAAACCCCTTCTCCACTTTTACCATTGCCCCTATCTTTCCTAAATAGGTTATAACCATCCAGATTAACAGTCCAGTCATGAGATCCATCCCACCATGTTTCAGTAATGCCTATTAAATCCCATTTTTCAATAATTGCCAATAATTCTAACTCTCACATTTTTCCTGGCAAGCTTCTGGCATTAGCAAGCATATATCTTATGTTATGAGTTCATAGCTTTGAGGTGCCTGCCTCTGTACTTGAGTTACTTAGTAATGCCTCCCTATTGACTATACTAACCCTCCCCCATCTCTTCCCACATGAGTTGTAAATTGATCCCTTATCCCCTCTACACTTCCTACCCGATTATATTCATCTAGTCCATCACCCCCACCTACTAGTTTAAAAACTCCTCCAGCCTTTCTACCATTCTATCCCCTAGCACAAAAGCTCCCTCGTCATTAAGGTGCAATCCATCCCTGCTGAAGAGATTGTACCGAAGTGAGAAGTCAGCCCAGTGCTCTATAAACCCAAACCCCTCCTTAGTGCACCACATTTTTAGCCATGCATTAACCTCCCTACGCTCGCTCTGTCTCCCTTGGCTAGCACGGTGCACATGTAGTATAGCAGAAAATACTACCATGGAGGTCTTTGCTTTAAGCTTATTCCCTAGCTCTGTAAAATCATTCTTTAGGACACTCCATCTTCCACTAACTTTGTCTTTGGTATCAATATGTACCAAGACAACCATTTCATTTCCAGCCCCTCCCAATAATTTATCTACCTGTTCCACAACATATATGGTTATATCTTGATTTTCAATGCAAATGATTTTACAATAAAAGCAACATGAGCAAATCCACACTAGAAGACATAAAACATGTTTTCTAGCGCAAAGCAAGAAATGCATTGAGACATACCTACAATTAATGTATTTTCACATTACCAAAACTAATCTAATATATAAATATATACTAGCGACATGACCGTCAAAAATGACGGCATTAAAGGATTTTATAAATTGTTTTTATCCCCCCCCCCCCGTGTCTCTTGCCCCTCTCCCCGTGTCTCCCCCCTCACCTGTGTCTCTTCCTCCCTCTCCCTCCCCTGTGTCTCCTTTCCCCTCCCCTGTGTCTCCTTTCACCCCCTCCACTGTGCTTCTTTTTCTCCCCTTTTTCCCCTGTGTCTCTTCCCCCTCCCTCATGTCTCTTTTCCCCCCTCCCCCTCTCCTGTGTCTGTTTTTCCCCTCCTCTGTGTCTCTTTCCCTCCTCTTCCTCCCCTGTGTCTCTTTCCCCCCTCTCCTTTCCCCTGTGATTCTTCCCCCTCCCCTGTGTCTCCTACCCCCTCACCTTCCACTGTGTTTCTTTTCCCCCTCTCCCTCTTTCTCTCCTTTGCCTCCTTTCCCCCTCTCCTTTATCCCTCTCCCTCCTCTGTGTCTCCTTTCCCCTCTCTCTCTCCCCAGTGTCTCCTTTCCCCCTATCTGCCTCCCCAGTGTCTGTTCCCCCCTTTCTCTCTCCCCAGTGTCTCTTGCCCGCTCTCTTTCTCCACAGTCTCTCTTTGCCCCCTCTCTCTATCCCAATCTCTCTTTGCCCCCTCTCTCCATCCCATGTCTCTCTTTGCCCCCTCTTTCCCTCCCCAGTCTCTCTTTGCCCCTCTCTTCCTCCCTTGTCACTCTTTGCCCCCTCTCTCCCTCCCTGTCTCTATTTGCCTTCTCTCTCCCTCCCCTGTCTCTCTTCGCCCCCTCTGTCCCTCCCTGTCTGTCTTTGCCCCCTCTCTCCCTCCCCTGTCTCTCTTTGCCCCCTCTCTCCCGCCCTCCCATGTTTCTCTTTGCCCCCTATCTCTCTCCCTTGTGATCCCCCTGGATCCCCTCAGCCTCAGAACCCTATCCCTGTGGCCTCACCAGGAACCCCCCCCCCCTTACTGCTATATCCTCTTCTGGTCTTCTTACATTCATCCTGTCTCTCTGCGCCTGTGCGTCCTTCTGCAGAGGCAGGGAAGTCTAAATGGTGATGTCACCACGCAGGCTTCCTTGCCTTTGCAAAAGGATGCACAGGCGCAGAGAGACAGGATGAACGTAAGAAGACCAGAAGAGCATATAAAAGGGGGGTTCCTGTGTGAGGCTGAGGAGATCGGGGGCTGGGGTTGCGTGCCTAAAAACGGGCCTCGCAATGAGCACCTTTGTAAATTTGAACATTGCATGACGACAACTCGCAATTTCCACAACTATTAAATGTGAATATTATATATATAGTTGTGGTAATTCCGAGTTTGTGTGTAACGCTCACAAATTGCGGGTTTGCGCATGCAAATAGCGCATGCCGATGCCTGCAATGAGCTGCAAAGCCACTCAATGAATGGCCCGCGATGGGCGCCAAAGGCGCTCATTGTGAGGCCCGCAATGGGCAAAGAAGGTGTGGGGGAGAGGCCCGCAAAGTCCGCAGGTTGCGAGGCCCGCGATGTGCGCAGAAGATGGCTTGCATGGAGTAAATGCTTTGCGGGCCTCGGGATCAGCTGCAAAAGGCGCTCAATGAGAGGCTCGCACAAGGAGAGTAGAAAATCATTAGACCCACAAGGTAGAGGGGGGGGGGGGGGGAGGCCCAGTGGAGGGAGAGCAGGGCATAGAGACACAGGGGAGGAAGAGGTGGGGGAAGAGACACAGGAGAGGGAGAGGGGGGCAAAGAGACACATGGGAGGGTGGGGGGAGAAAAAGACACAGGGGAGGGAGAGGGCGGAAGAGACACAGGGGAGGGAGAGGGAGGGATGAGACACAGGGGAGGGAGAGGGAGAAAGGGACACAAGGAAGGGACTGGGGGAAGAGACACAGGGGAGGGAAAGGAAGGGAAGAGACACAGGTAAAGGGGCGGGAAAGAGACACAGGGGAGGAAGAAAGAGGGAAGAGACACAGGGGAGTGAATGGGGGAAGAGACACAGGAGGGAGAGTAAAGTCAATTGCTTTCCCGTCATTTGTGGGCACTAGGGGTGCTCATTGCATGGTCTGCAATGGGTGCCAAAGGCACTCATTGCGAGGCTTGCAGAGAAGAGTGAGATGGAGAGAAGAGGGAGGGAGAGGACAGAGAAGAAGGAGATAGAGAAGCCGTGCATAGTGTAGCAAACAACAGCATTGTGAGGCTTGCAAATATTATGCTGTATTTTTTGACGGGCAAGTGTCTAGTATTATATATATATATATATATATTTTATATATATATATATATACATATATATATATATATACAGTGGATATAAAAAGTCTACACACCCCTGTTAAAATGTCAGGTTTCTGTGCTGTAAAAAAATGAGACAAAGATAAATCATTTCAGAAGTTTTTCCACCTTTATTGTGACCTTTTAACTGTACAACTCAATTGAAAAACAAACTAAAATCTTTTAGGTGGAGGGAAGAAAAAAAAAAAGAAGTCTGTACACCCTCTAACTGGGGATGTTGCTGTGTTCAGAATTAAGCAATCACATTCCAAATCGTGTTAAATAGGAGTCAGCATACACCTGCCATCATTTAAAGTGCCTCTGATTAACCCCAAATAAAGTTCAGCTGCTCTAGTTGGTCTTTCCTGAAATTTTCTTAGTCGCATCCCACAGCAAAAGCCATGGTCCACAGAGAGCTTCCAAAGCATCAGAGGGATCTCATTGTTAAGATGTATCAGTCAGGAGAAGGGTACAAAAGAATTCCAAGGCATTAGATATACCATGGAACACAGTAAAAACAGTCATCATCAAGTGGAGAAAATATGGCACAACAGTGACATTACCAAGAACTGGAGCTCCCTCCAAAATTGATGAAAAGACGAGAAGAAAACTGGTCTGGGAGGCTACCAAGAGGCCTACAGCAACATTAAAGGAGCTGCAGGAATATCTGGCAAGTACTAGCTGTGTGGTACATGTGACAACAATCTCCCATATTCTTCATATGTCTGGGCTATGGGGTAGAGTGGCAAGACAAAAGCCTTTTCTAACGAAGAAAAAAATACAAGCCAGGCTACATTTTGCATCTGAAGTCTCCCAAAAGCATGTGGGAGACGGTGTTATGGTCTGATGAAACCAATAATTCCAAAAGATTTGTTTGGTGCAAAAACAACACTGTCCATCACCAAAAGAACACCATACCCACAGTGAAGCATGGTGGTGGCAGCATCATGCTTTGGGGCTGTTTTTCTTCAGCTGGAACTGGGGCCTTAGTTAAGATAGAGGGAATTATGAACAGTTCCAAATACCAGTCAATATTGGCACAAAACCTTGAGGCTTCTGCTAGAAAGCTGAACATGAAGAGGAACTTCATCTTTCAGCATGACAACGACCCAAAGCATACATCCAAATCAACAAAGGAATGGCTTCACCAGAAGAAGATTAGAGTTTTGGAATGGCCCAGCCAGAGCCCAGACCTGAATCCGATTGAAAATCTGTGGGGTGATCTGAAGAGGGCTGTGCACAGGAGATGCCCTCGCAATCTGACAGATTTGGAGTGTTTTTGCAAAGAAGAGTGGGCAAATCTTGCCAAGTCAAAATGTGCCATGCTGATAGACTCATACCCAAAAAGACTGAGTGCTGTAATAAAATCAAAAGGTGCTTAAACAAAGTATTAGTTTAAGGGTGTGCATACTTATGCAACCATATTATTTTATTTTTATATTTTTTCTTCCCTCTACCTTAAAGATTTTAGTTTGTTTTTCAATTGAGTTGTACAGATTATAGGTCACATTAAAGGTGGAAAAAGTTCTGAAATGATTTATCTTTGTTTGTTTTTTTACAGCACAGAAACCTGACACTTTAACAGGGGTGTGTAGACTATTTATATCCATTGTATAAACATATATATATATATATATTGTGACAAACCACTTCTTTTACAGGTAGGATTGTCACCGATCTTGCAGTAACCACAGCCTTCTAGGGTATACAAAGTCCAGGACACCTTCAGCTCAGTTTTCCTTTTTTATTCAGTTTGAAAGCAGGTACTTTAAATAATAACAAAACAAACAAAATCCCTTGCTCTTACTTGAGCTCTTACTAGACAGTACTTGCTATCTGCAATTGGGTGGCTTTCCCACTTACCAATTTCCCAAACAAAAGCAATGTCTTTTCAATAAGCGCAGCCTCTCCTAGCTGTCTTTTCCTCTCCCCCTTGGAGCAGGCTGCTCTCTTCTTTTAAAGGCCTGTCTGCTAATTGAGTAGCTACAGGTGAGTGCCAATTAGCTAACTCTTAAAAACCAGATCCAAGCTGTGGTCTGTTATACAGCAACTAGTGCTGTTGGAGCATTGGCCCCCCCTGCTCTCCAAATACTCCGCCCCAGGGACCCATACCATGTTTTGCAGAGCATCAGCTATGCATATTGCAAACTGTAACATCTCTCCCTGGGGCATTTAACTGAGAAATCCTCTGGTTGCTGTCTAGCAAATCAGGTCTGATGTATCTCCCATCAACCACTATTCCACCTTTATGCTCACATATCCTCCCCCCCAGCTCATACCCAAGGGTTTGAGCGACCATGGAAATCAGGGAGTGTACCCTCGAAAGCCCATCAGCATTACCTTGTTGCAGACCAGCCCTGTGTTCCACAGTGAAATTAAAAGATTGCAAACTCAAAAACCATCTGGTTACTCTGGAGTTACTTTCCCTGTTCTGATACATCCACGTCAGAGGAGCATGGTCCGTTATCAATCGAAACCTTCTGCCTAGTAGGTAGTATTTAAGAGAGTCTAGTGCCCACTTAATAGCAAGACACTCTTTTTCAACAATAGAGTAGTTCTTCTCATGTGGGTTTAACTTTCTGCTCAAAAAGAAAACAGGGTGTTCTTCACCCTGGTATTCCTGTGAAAGAACAGCCCCCAAGCCCACATCAGAAGCATCTGTCTGAACTATAAAATCCCTGGAAAAATCTGGGGTCACTAAGACAGGATGGCTACAGATAGCTTCCTTCAGACTCTTAAACGCCTTTTCTGCCTCAGGGCACCATTTAACTATGACTGGGGATTTTGCTTTAATAAGGTCTGTCAGGGGTGCAGCAATGGTAGCAAAATCTGGAATGAACCGCCTATAATATCCAATTAAACCCAAAAATGCCTTTACTTGTTTCTTTGTAAGGGGCTGTGGCCATTTTTGTATGGCTTCTACTTTGGCTTCCTGTGGTTTAACCAAACCCCTCCCAATAGAATAACCTAAGTACTTAGCTTCCTCTAAACCAATCGTACACTTGGAAGGATTGGCAGTTAAGCCTGCTGAGCGGATAGCATCAAGTACCGCTTGAACTTTAGGGAGGTGGGATTCCCAGTCTGCACTGTGGATGACGACATCATCCAAGTATGCTGCAGCATAACGAACATGAGGTTTAAGAATTCTGTCCATCATTCGTTGGAATGTGGCAGGTGCCCCATGTAACCCAAATGGCAATACAGTGTACTGAAACAGGCCACTGGGTGTTGAAAAGGCTGTCTTTTCTTTGGCTCTTTCAGTGAGCGGGACCTGCCAGTAACCCTTTGTTAAATCCAAGGTTGTTAGATAACGAGCTTTGCCCAGTCTTTCTATTAACTCATCAACTCTTGGCATTGGGTAAGCATCAAATTTTGAGAGGGCGTTTAACTTGCGGTAGTCATTGCAGAACCTCCATGTGCCATCAGGTTTTGGCACCAATACAATAGGACTACTCCAGTTACTCTGGGATTCTTCAATGACTCCAAGTTTTAACATGCTCTCAACCTCTAAGTTTATAACCTCCCTCCGGGCCTCAGGAATTCTATAGGGTTTGAGGTTAACTCTTTTCCCTGGTTCGGTTATTATGTCATGTTTAATCACTTTAGTCTTGCCTGGAACTATCGAGAAAACATCCCTATTTCTTCTGATGAAATCTCTGACCTCTCGCTTTTGATGGACAGACAGAGTCTTAGATACGTTCACATCTGGCTCTACTATAGGAGGTTCTGAAGGTTTTAAAGCAACCAGGACCTCCCTGTCCTTCCATGGCTTTAACAGATTTATATGATACAACTGTTCAGGCTTTCTTCTTCCTGGTTGTCTGACTTTATAATTGACATCACTCACTTTCTCTATTATTTCATAGGGTCCATGCCAAGTCGCAAGGAACTTATTCTCCACAGTAGGGACCAGAACCAATACCCTGTCTCCAGGTTGGAACACTCTGACTCTAGCATTACGGTTATAGCTGTTTTTCTGAGCCTGCTGGGCTTCCAGCATGTGTTCCCTGACAATAGGCATGATGGTGGCTATTCTATCCTGCATTTGAGCTATATGCTCAATTACACTCCTGTGAGGAGTAGTCTCCTGTTCCCAGGTCTCCTTAGCAATATCCAATATTCCCCTGGGATGTCTTCCATATAATAATTCAAAAGGAGAGAAGCCCGTGGAGGCCTGTGGAACTTCCCTAATGGAAAACAGTAGATATGGCAATAAAAAATCCCAATTTCTTCCATCTGCATCAATTACCTTGCGTAGCATACTCTTAAGGGTTTTGTTGAACCTCTCTACTAAACCATCAGTCTGTGGGTGATATACTGAGGTCTTAAGATGTTTAACCTGCAAGAGCCTGCACAACTCTTTTGTGACTCTGGACATGAACGGGGTCCCCTGGTCTGTCAGTATTTCTTTAGGGATACCCACCCTACTGAACATCAACATAAGTTCCTTAGCTATTAGCTTTGCAGAGGTATTACGCAAGGGAATGGCCTCAGGATAGCGAGTTGCATAGTCCAAGATGACTAATATATATTGGTGTCCCCTAGCGGACTTTACCAGTGGCCCCACTAAGTCCATAGCGATCCTTTCAAAAGGCACGTCAATTATGGGTAAGGGTACAAGTGGACTACGAAAAGTCTTGAAAGGAGCCCTGTACTGGCACTCAGGACATGAGGAGCAATAGTTTGTAATAGCAGCAAACACTCCAGGCCAGTAAAACCGTCTAAGGACTCTCTCTCTAGTCTTTCCGACTCCCAAGTGTCCCCCTAATATGTGGCTGTGAGCCAACTTTAGCACTATATTCTGGTAAGTCTGAGGAACCAACAGCTGCCTAATGATGTCTGAATCCTTTTTCCCTACACGGTAAATTAGGTCATTTTGTACTTCAAAATAGGGGAACGGCAGTGCTCCTCCTGGCTGATTAGCAACCCCGTTTACAACTTTAATATCATTCCTAGCTGTCACTAAAGTGGGATCTTCCCACTGAGCGCTTTTAAAGTTACCTGGACTAATTCCAATATCAATTAAGTCCTTATCCTTGTCTGCATTATTAGTAGGCTCCTCACTAGTTTGAGCTGGGTTATCTCCTATTAATACTGGTTTAGGACAGTATTTTTTCTTTTTCCTTATTTTTCCGTCACAGTGGTCAAAACCCAAGTCAATATCGGAAAAAGGGAACACATTATCCTCGACAGACTGACTCATTTCTGATAAATTTTGGTCTGTCTTTTGTAAAGCTGCCCATAATTTTAGAAAATGAGGAAAGTCTCTACCGATCACTACCTCATGGGCTAATCTAGGTACTACACCCACTCGGTACTTTAAATTCCCATACTGGGTTCCAATATTTACTTCCGCAGTGGGGTATTCCTTTTTATCACCATGAACACAGATAATGCCTATTTTCTGTCCATGATCAGGTTTTTCACAAGGTATTATAGACTCTGCTACCAACGTAACCATACTACCTGAATCAAGTAATGCTTTAGACATCTTTCCATTCACAGTTACACAGCATTTATGAGCGTTATTATCATAGTCATTGTTAACAATACCATAACAACTGAGCAAAAATGAACGTGTTCCCTCATTTTTGCCCATATTGCATTCCATAGGTTCATCCTTAAATGGACAGTCTTTGGCCATATGACCATCCTCTTTGCACTTGAAACATTTGACAGTACAGTCTGACCACCAATTAGTTCCTTTCCCAGGCCTATTAGACCTGGATGCCCCCCTTAAACTTTGAACAGTCTTACCCGGCCTTGCAGAATCTTGGGGCTTAGGATTGCGAGGGTTTGCCTGTGAAGTAGGACATAGCAGTTCTCCTGCAGCCGCATATCTTTCCACCAAGGCAATCAGTTGGTCAGCTGTATGGGGGTCACTTTGGCTGACCCAGCGACGCAGGGAAGCTGGTAAACCACGCAAAAACCGGTCCATTACTAAGGTTTCCACAATGTGGCTAGCTGAATGGATTTCAGGTTGTAACCATTTCCGTGCAAGGTGTATGAGGTCAAACATTTGGGAACGTGCGGCTTTGTCTGAAGAATATGACCATGAGTGGAACCTTTGGGCACGTACTGCAGAGGTTACACCCAGTCGTGCCAAGATTTCAGCTTTCAATTTGCTGTAGATACTTGCATCGGCTGGTTCTAGGTCATAATATGCCTTCTGCGGCTCTCCACTTAGGAACGGTGCCAGTATGCTTGCCCACTCACCAGCCGGCCATCCGTCCCTCTCAGCAGTGCGCTCAAATGCCAGAAGGTACGCCTCAACATCATCTGATGCGGTCATTTTCTGAAGATAGTGGCTCGCCCGAATCACCTTTGGCCCCTGGTATCTTCCATCAGGGTCCCCATTCAGTTTTCCAGAGATCGCTTGGATTACCTGTTGTAGTCCCTGGGTGACTTTTTGCTGCTCCTCACGGGCTACTTTAAACATCTCCGCTTGTGTCACAACAAGCTGTTTCACCAAGGACTCAGTGCCCTCCATTTGTGTTTTGGCCAGGACTTTAGCACACTCTGCCTGGGCCAGCACCAGTTGCTGCAGGGCTGCACTGTTTTCTGCAGCTCTCCTGTTTGTCTCCTGTTGCACAGAGGAGGATTGGATCAGAGCCTTGATAACATCCTCCATGTTGAGCTTTAAATGACTTCTACCCTCAGGCTTCCGTGGGTGCCCGCATTCTCCACCATATGTGACAAACCACTTCTTTTACAGGTAGGATTGTCACCGATCTTGCAGTAACCACAGCCTTCTAGGGTATACAAAGTCCAGGACACCTTCAGCTCAGTTTTCCTTCTTTATTCAGTTTGAAAGCAGGTACTTTAAATAATAACAAAACAAACAAAATCCCTTGCTCTTACTTGAGCTCTTACTAGACAGTACTTGCTATCTGCAATTGGGTGGCTTTCCCACTTACCAATTTCCCAAACAAAAGCAATGTCTTTTCAATAAGCGCAGCCTCTCCTAGCTGTCTTTTCCTCTCCCCCTTGGAGCAGGCTGCTCTCTTCTTTTAAAGGCCTGTCTGCTAATTGAGTAGCTACAGGTGAGTGCCAATTAGCTAACTCTTAAAAACCAGATCCAAGCTGTGGTCTGTTATACAGCAACTAGTGCTGTTGGAGCATTGGCCCCCCCTGCTCTCCAAATACTCCGCCCCAGGGACCCATACCATGTTTTGCAGAGCATCAGCTATGCATATTGCAAACTGTAACATCTCTCCCTGGGGCATTTAACTGAGAAATCCTCTGGTTGCTGTCTAGCAAATCAGGTCTGATGTATCTCCCATCAACCACTATTCCACCTTTATGCTCACAATATATATATATATATATATATATATATATATACAGTCAGGTCCATAAATATTGGGACATAAACATAATTTTAATCTTTTTGGCTCTATACACCACCACAATGGATTTGAAATGAAACGAACAAGATGTGCTTTAACTGCCAACTTTCAGCTTTAATTTGAGGGTATTTACAACCAAATCAGGTAAACGGTGTAGGAATTACAACAGTTTGTATATGTGCCTCCCACTTTTTAAGGGACCAAAAGTAATGGGACAGATTAACAGTCAAAAATAAAATTTTCACTTTGTAATACTTGGTTGCAAATCCTTTGCAGTCAATTACAGCCTGAAGTCTGGAACGCATAGACATCACCAGGCGCTGGGTTTCATCCCTGGTGATGCTCTGCCAAACCTCTATTGCAACTGTCTTCAGTTCCTGCTTATTCTTGGGGCATTTTCCCTTCAGTTTTGTCTTCAGCAAGTGAAATGCATGCTCAATCGGATTCAGATCAGGTGATTGACTTGGCCATTGCATAACATTCCACTTCTTTCCCTTAAAAAACTATTTGGTTGCTTTTGCAGTATGCTTCGGGTCATTGTCCATCTGCATTGTGAAGCACCGTCCAGTGAGTTCTGAAGCATTTGGCTGAATATGAGCAGATAATATTGCCAGAAACACTTCAGAATTCATCCTGCTGCTATTATCAGCAGTCATATCATCAATAAATACAAGAGAACCAGTTCCATTGGCAGCCATACATGCCCACGCCATGACACTACCACCACCATGCTTCACTGATGAGGTGGTATGCTTTGGATCATGAGCAGTTCCTTTCCGTCTCCATACTCTTCTCTTCCCATCACTCTGGTACAAGTTGATCTTAGTCTCATCTGTCCATAGGATGTTGTTCCAGAACTGTGAAAGCTTTTTTAGATGTTGTTTGGCAAACTCTAATCTTGCCTTTCTATTTTTGAGGCTCACCAATGGTTTACATCTTGTGGTGAACCCTCTGTATTTACTCTGGTGAAGTCTTCTCTTGATTGTTGTCTTTGACACACATACACCTACCTCCTGGAGAGTGTTCTTGATCTGGCCAACTGTTGTGAAGCGTGTTTTTTTTCACCAGGGAAAGAATTCTTCGGTCATCCACCACAGTTGTTTTTAGTGGTCTTCCGGGTCTTTTGGTGTTGCTGAGCTCACCGGTGCGTTCTTTCTTTTTAACGATGTTCCAAACAGTTGATTTGGCCACACCTAATGTTTTTGGTATCTCTCTGATGGGTTTGTTTTGTTTTTTCCAGCCTAATGATGGCTTGCTTCACTGATAGTGACAGCTCTTTGGATCTCATATTGAGAGTTAACAGCAACAAATGCAAATAGCACACATGAAATTAACTCTGGACCTTTTATCTGCTCTTTGTAAGTGGGATAATGAGGGAATAACAAACACCTGGCCATTGAACAGCTGAGCAGCCAATTGTCCCATTACTTTTGGTCCCATAAAAAGTGGGAGGCACATATACAAACTGTAATTCCTACACCGTTCACCTGATTTGGATGTAAATACCCTCAAATTAAAGCTGAAAGTCTGCAGTTAAAGCACATCTTGTTTGTTTCATTTCAAATCCAGTGTGGTGGTGTATAGAGCCAAAAAGATTTGTTTTGTGTCGATGTCCCAATATTTATGGACCTGACTGTATATATATATATATATATACCAGCTCACATAGCACCCATCCCCATATCCTTTGCTCCCCCTTCACTGAACCCATCCCCCTGTACTTTACTGTTATTCAGGCCTTGCCCTCCAACCTCTGTGGTATGCATCCACAGTGTGCGGAACTGCCACATCACTGGACCCGCCCCAGAGGAGGTCCTTAGTGCATTAAAACTCCTGCAGAACTGATAGCTCCACCCCTGAATAACATAATTAAAAGCCATAAAACCTCTTTATTATACACAGGGTAAAAAGCCTAATACTATGTTGGCCAGACATTTACAAAAAACAGAGAACAAATACATGTATTCAATGCATTAAAGATAAACATGGTAACATTTTTCACATGCTGCAACAGATCCTTGCAGAATTAAACATTTTTTTCCTAAACATGTATAAAAATAGTAGAACACCCAGAAGCTACAGAAGAAAACAGAGCTTCAATATATATTTAGTCTAAAGAAATTAACTATAAAACATTATACTTTTGGTTCGAAATCACATATATAGTTGTGAGCGTACGAGTTGTTGCTAACGCTGCGGGCTCGTGTAGCGAGTCGCGGCCCTCGCAAAGCGAGGGCACTGCCCGAGGGTCTCAGTTGCTGGCATGGAGCGCCGTAGGCGCTCCATGCCAGCACCTGAGGACCTCGCAAAGCGAGGGCCGCAGTTGCTGGAATGGAGTGCTGAAGGCGCTCCATGCCAGCAACTGCGACCCTCGCAAACTTCACGTCGCAACCCAAACAGTACTACACACATTACGACACTCGCAAACAACATACGACACACATTCACACACATTACGGCCTCGCAACACTCGGACGCAACTCGCGAACATTACAAAATGTAAAACACAATACATACACACAGCACATACATAAAAACCTTACCTACACCAAGAGGGAGCACCCAGGACCTCAAAAATGCAACTTAGACCTCGATTTTACTCCAAATAAAAGAGTTTAGAGACTAAAAAAAAATCTAAGCGAGAGAAAAAATGGCCGCCGAACAAAACGAAAACGAGGCTACAGCACTCTAAACTCGCAAAACACCACAAGAAACTCGCAAAACACCACAAGAAACTCGCAAACCGTCACAAACGACATACTTACACAGCAGCTCCACACCACTAATGCTGCAGCAATATCAACACACATTGCCAGCTCTTCATCACAATGCTTCAAAATAGGTACAGTATATTCATTTAGTAATGTATTACATATTTCATTATTATACACCAAACAGCATTAGCTACCTTACAATTTCATTGCCGTAATTTTTTGACGGGCAATTCGCTAGTCCCAAATATAATAAACAGATACAAGCACCACATACCACCAACATGCATCAGAGGATTAAAGAAATTGTCCGTCCATTCATATATGGTGGGAACGGCATACACTTCAAACATTTTGGATAACAATAAAGTAAAGGATAAAAGATATGTCAGCATATGAATTAAAGTTAGACTGTAATAATGCTACTAAATGGGCTTTTGAAAGGTATAGAAAGAGATGGGCAAAAAATATTTATACAAATATTAACTGCGTCTAATATTATTATTACTACAGGGAGTGCAGAATTATTAGGCAAGTTGTATTTTTGAGGATTAATTTTATTATTGAACAACAACCATGTTCTCAATGAACCCAAAAAACTCATTAATATCAAAGCTGAATATTTTTGGAAGTAGTTTTTAGTTTGTTTTTAGTTTTAGCTATTTTAGGGGGATATCTGTGTGTGCAGGTGACTATTACTGTGCATAATTATTAGGCAACTTAACAAAAAACAAATATATACCCATTTCAATTATTTATTTTTACCAGTGAAACCAATATAACATCTCAACATTCACAAATATACATTTCTGACATTCAAAAACAAAACAAAAACAAATCAGTGACCAATATAGCCACCTTTCTTTGCAAGGACACTCAAAAGCCTGCCATCCATGGATTCTGTCAGTGTTTTGATCTGTTCACCATCAACATTGCGTGCAGCAGCAACCACAGCCTCCCAGACACTGTTCAGAGAGGTGTACTGTTTTCCCTCCTTGTAAATCTCACATTTGATGATGAACCACAAGTTCTCAATGGGGTTCAGATCAGGTGAACAAGGAGGCCATGTCATTAGATTTTCTTCTTTTATACCCTTTCTTGCCAGCCACGCTGTGGAGTACTTGGACGCGTGTGATGGAGCATTGTCCTGCATGAAAATCATGTTTTTCTTGAAGGATGCAGACTTCTTCCTGTACCACTGCTTGAAGAAGGTGTCTTCCAGGAACTGGCAGTAGGACTGGGAGTTGAGCTTGACTCCATCCTCAACCCGAAAAGGCCCCACAAGCTCATCTTTGATGATACCAGCCCAAACCAGTACTCCACCTCCACCTTGCTGGCGTCTGAGTCGGACTGGAGCTCTCTGCCCTTTACCATTCCAGCCACGGGCCCATCCATCTGGCCCATCAAGACTCACTCTCATTTCCTCAGACCATAAAACCTTAGAAAAATCAGTCTTGAGATATTTCTTGGCCCAGTTTTGACGTTTCAGCTTGTGTGTCTTGTTCAGTGGTGGTCGTCTTTCAGCCTTTCTTACCTTTGCCATGTCTCTGAGTATTGCACACCTTGTGCTTTTGGGCACTCCAGTGATGTTGCAGCTCTGAAATATGGCCAAACTGGTGGCAAGTGGCATCGTGGCAGCTGCACGCTTGACTTTTTTCAGTTCATGGGGAGTTATTTTGCGCCTTGGTTTTTCCACACGCTTCTTGCGACCCTGTTGACTATTTTGAATGAAACGCTTGATTGTTCAATGATCACGCTTCAGAAGCTTTGCAATTTTAAGAGTGCTGCATCCCTCTGCAAGATATCTCACTATTTTTGACTTTTCTGAGCCTGTCAAGTCCTTCTTTTGACCCATTTTGCCAAAGGAAAGGAAGTTGCCTAATAATTATGCACACCTGATATAGGGTGTTGATGTCATTAGACCACACCCCTTCTCATTACAGAGATGCACATCACCTAATATGCTTAATTGGTAGTAGGCTTTTGAGCCTATACAGCTTGGAGTAAGACAACATGCATAAAGAGGATGATGTGGTCAAAATACTCATTTGCCTAATAATTCTGCACTCCCTGTATTATTTATTTAGAAAGTGCCAACATTTTCTGTAGAGATATTTAGAAAGCAGATTAGTGCAATACAAATATGAAACTAATATTGAGTATGACTGCCTCAAAAAAACAGTTTGTCAAATATTCGGAATGGAGAACATTTCATGTGCTATGTAGGAGCAGGAAGACCAATTTCACAATTGAAATCATGGGCAGAGTATAATGATTTAGATGTAAAGGTTGAGGCTGACTTTCTAAGTTAATAACATTTTGTCATGTAATGCAACATTTAACTATTTTGTATTGTTTTCTTTTATGTTTATGTATTATTATTTGTCTCGGTTTAATCTGCATATACAGTATTTATATATATATATATATATATATATATATATATTAAAAAATGAAAAGATAAGAACATGAAAGGATAAGCCTGGCTACAACTTTGGACCATTTTAATGGACTGTTGTAAGTGGGAAACTTTTACATTGGTAGTGAATGCTATTACACACATCTTATGTTAATATGTTTTTATTAAAATATCTAACATTATCCCTCCTTTAAGTGCAAAACCTTCAAATATGTATAAGTCAATGTAAGGGATGGCTATTGAAGAAGGGTAGGTGTGCATCAGGTTGGGGGAACCTGGCTGCTACTAGACGCCTGCTATTGGGGTCCATGTGGATTCCATATTCCTCATTCTATTATCGTCCGTAGGAGATGTGGGGCCGCAAGGACCGGCCGCAAGCTATTTGCCTATCCTATTCCCTTCCGGCCGGGGACTCCGGCAGGCTTGCGGCCGGCGCCTTGTTATGCCTTGAGTTTCGGCCGCAAGAAAATCCTGATTGCTATTCAATTGCTCCGGGAACCCTCTCTGCAAGGCTAAAACCGGGCCGCAGCTTACTTGCAGCAAAAAGGTCCCGCAGGCACACATTTAAGCACATAATAAAGCCATAATAAAGCCATCCTGCACTCTGAGGAGACTATAAAGTGATTGTAGGTGTTAGCATTCATAGCACAACATTTCCCTACACTAAAATCCGTAAATACATTCTATTTTAATTTATGTCAAATATCTGTGGAAAAAGTCCAGAGGGCTTGGAGCACCTCAGACCAGCCCACGCTGCGGCCGGAAAATAAACAGTTAATGAAATATCGGATTTGGGCTGATGTGCAAGCTTGAGAGGGGGTTGCTATTAATCCTCATGTCCCCCATTATGATCCCTAGCATTTACAGAGCTTTACAGTGCCGTCTTGAATTTATTTATGCTTTTAAAGATTTCTGAGCTTACGGCCGGTTGCAAGATATACGGCCAGCCGTAAGGGGATATCCTTGCGGTGCCGTCTATTTGAATTGCAAGGTAACGGGAGCCCAGCAAAGAATCTCAGCTTTGCGGCCAATTTACGGCCGATAATAGAATGAGGGCCCTATAGTCCACAACACTTGCCATAATAACTATAGTGCCCAACACTAGCCACAATATGCTTTGCTGTACTTCAATGTACTTTACAAGTGATGGACAAAATAAGCCAGATGTGTCAAATATAAAATATGTCAATCAGCACTTTGAGATGTGAGGTTTCAAATTAACATGAGGCAGTAAACAGTTTCAAAGAGATGAAAGAGTTGGTACCACAAACCTGCAAAATTATTTAATGTATCAAGGGAAACAGTCTCAAAAATACTGAGAGTATATGCCATATATTGACTTTCTGCATTTGCAAAGAGAAACATTGATGGCAAATTGAAACGCAACATGAGAAATAGACAGCTGCTAAATGTCATGAAAGTAGACAAATTGACAGCCCCTCTGTGGCCAAGTCTTAAAAAGCTGTATATCATAAGCTTCAGAAAGCTGGAATTTATGGCAGGGCTACCTTTCGAAAAAACGTTTGTATGCAAGGCCAATTCACAAAGACGCCTAATCTGGTTTAAAGAGTCATTGTTTACCCTATTTTCTACATCTGGATAAGTTTACCTTTGGGGAAAGATAAATGATGCCTTCTACCAATAATGTCTGTAGCCAACTGTTAAACATGGTGGGTGATCTGCAATGCTATGAGCAACTATCTCATGAGAGTCATTATTCTGCATGGAATATTAGGCTATTTTACAGGCCCAGGTGCTCCCTATGGTTCAAACACTATTCTAATATAGATGACGAAACAGCAAGAACGTATAATACTGAGTTAATAAAACTTAACATTTATTATGAATCAATTAAAGTAGAAAAAAATAAAAAAAATTGTGTATCTCTCCTTGTTTAGAAACTAACAAAAAATCTATTATTGCTATACAATCAGAATTACTAAGTGTCATAATAATAATAAATAATAATAATAATGATAAATCCCCAACTGATACAGTATACACTTTATATCTACTGCAGAGAAAATTAACACACTGCTACACTGAATAGGTTGGAGTCATTCAATAGTAGGTGACATATATAATATAGAAAATAGGTCCCATTGAGGAAGTATCAGTACTTACGTATATGCTAGGGAAGTAGAACAATACAATCACTGTTCTCTCATCATGTTTCCCTATTACAGGATGACAATGCCCCATACACACAGTTAAACAAATTCAAGAGTTGCTTCATGAACACTGGGATGACGTCAAATGCCTTCCATGTCCTCCTCAATTGCCATATCTAAACATCATTGAACCTAGAAAACAGTTTACAGTAGATTTCAATCTCATTCATCCCTCAAAGAACTGGAGTTGTTCTGAAGACACAGTGTGGTCCTACTCCTTATTAGGTCCTTCATATTGATATATTGTTAGGTGTTTACATTATTTTGTCTACCCCGTGTATTTCCCATGGGGAAAATTACAGTCGCAGATATTTGCATGCCTCTGCAACCCCTCCATATATTTACATATTTACATCTATAAATAGTACATTTTTGTTCACATTTGAATGTCTAAAGCAAGTGAGGAAAAAAACTGTTTCCTGCTCAGATTTGCGATAAATGCAGTTTTTACACTGCATTCTGGGAAGCTAAGCAGGGACATGCAAATCTGCCCACAAATGCCTCGCTCTTCAATCCATAAACCATTTTAAACATGGCTTCCTTTAAGCTTTTGCCTGCTGCATTACACAGCTTTTATGCAAAGCCAAGGTTGGATTATACACAAGCTGGGAATCCTACCCACGTACAGCTTTTTCATGGTTACTTTGGCTTCCTTTAAGATATATATATACATATTTATATATACATGTATGGGGCTGTTACGACCCAAATTTGGGGTACCAAGAGCACCCCAATATCCCTCTAGACCGTGCCTTTTTTGTGTTCAAGATCTCAGCATCAGCAGCAATTCCATTCAGATCAGTTACAGGCTCAATTAGATCCCTTTTTTAGCATATAAGAAGAACACCTGTACCAATGTTTAGTACAAGACTGACCTTTATTTTTACTTCAGACACATCGTAAAACCGAAAACAATAAATATAATGTTGCCCTTCCTCCACCTAGTTACTAGGGTTACCAACCCCCGCCATTCCTTCCTCTGAAATATAGCTGGTCTGGCATGTTTCTGTTTTCATTAAGTATGGGGTTCATATTTCTCTTGGTCTCCCGATCTGGTGTTACAGCCCTAGATGGACAATATTCTAGCTTTATACACACACATCCAATAATGATCCCAATTCTACATCAGCACCAGAAGTTTCTGCTTAATGTATCAACAGTACACACATCTCCCACCCCCTGTGCCCATTCAAATTCCTGCAAAATCCCGCAGAGCGAGGGCCTCAGTTCCTCCGCGCTCCATGCCAGCAAATGCGACCCTCGCAAACTTTACGTTGTAACGCAAAAAACACCACACAGCAACTGCGACTTTACGTTGTAACGCAAAAAACACCACACAGCAACTGCGACCCTCGCAAACTTTACGTCGCAACGCAAACAACATACGAGACACGTTACCACTCATTACGACCTCGCAAAAATGGTCCGCACCCGCAAACATGAAAAAATTAAAAACACAATAAATACACACAGCACATACATAAAAAGCTTACCTACAGCAAGAGGAAGCATCCAGGACCTCAAAAAAGCAACTAACACCTTCATTTAACTCAAAATAAAAGAGTTTAGACACTAAAAAATTCTCTAAGCAAGAGAAAAAATGGCCGCTGAGCAAAACGAAAACGAGGCTACAGCACTCTAAACACGCAAAACACCACAAGAAACTCGCAAAACACCACAAAAGACCTATGGATATTTCGCTAAGAAGCATACCACACATTACCCGCCATTTTACGACAATGCGGAAGTACACAACTACGCTAACGGTTTGGTCTCGCGCACGCACAGTATTACACTGCACACATTCAGCATGCTTACACAGCAGCTCCACACCACTAATGCTGTAGCAACATCAAAACAGATTGCAGCTCTTCAACACAATGCTTCAAAATAGGTAAAGTATATTCATTTATTAATGTATTATAGATTTCATTATTATACACCAAACAGCATTAGCTACCTTACAATTTCATTGCCTTAATTTTTTGACGGGCAATTCTCTAGTTATAAATAATTCTTATTAGGCCTGAATACTCACAGGCCATGCTTCTTGGAGATCCGTGGTACCGGATCAGAGCCTGGGCCTAACATTACACAGGTTATTACGGTTATAACAAAGTAATCCTTGAGCTCAGGGAGGTGAAAGTTCGATCTTGGGCCATATAGGCCCTTGCTGATGGGGCTCAGCGGTGGCCAATCCTGGCCCCCATAAGTCAATCTAATTGCTAGATAATGTAAGATTTCTCTCATTATGAGATTACTATGTTATTCCGTGTAGACTATATTTTGTGGTACTGGAGTTATTTATTTTTTAGTAAATTTTAGACTAAGGAACTGGAGTGGTCTCAGCTAAAATGTCTATGCTATAGCCATGTTATAAAATTAATTAGCAAAAGTTTTTACGTGTGTACTTTTCCCAAAACAATTTATTGTAAAAATTGTAATTTCCATTGTGAAAATCTGTGATTATTATCTCCAATATTATTAAAAATGTTACAGATGGTATAGCAAATCAGGTTGTTTTTACAACTTACCATCCACTTCCATATGTTTTTCTTATTGTAGGCTACACCTTGTTATGTGTTTTCAGTCAATTTATGTAATCAAACACTTCTGATAAAGATTATTCCACCAGTGGAAACAGTATTAGCAATTGATTTGTTACTTTCTTTTTTTTATTGAACGATAAATCACTTTAGAGATGTATCAGTGAATGTGAAGCATGCCAGTTAATCATTCATTTTCTGAGATCAGTATAGTGTGTAGCTGAATCTAATCTCTGAATGCGTCATAATAGGACATGCCTAACATTGCTTAGTACAGGTTTGTTATTTGAGAACTTACTGATGTCAGTAAGCTATTCTTGCAGATGTTAGTATTTCCATTGAACATGTTTAGAAATCACAGCTGGAGTTTAGAAAGTACAGATTGCTGCATTTGTGCCAAAACCATGATGTCATTAGTGAGATTCATGCAGAGGTTTTTCAAAACGATAACAAAACACTTTTTAAGTAATGTATGCAAATTCTATGTTATAATTATTATTTTAGTTCATTTATAGCGCGCCAACATATTCCGTAGCGCTGTACATAAATGAATGTGTTGTATAAACAGTACTTATAGTGTTAAAGGAACATCATGAACATATTCCCTAATTAACTGGTCAGGTACACTGTAACAAATCCATTAAGAGCAAGAGCGATGGACTTTCCCCAACAAGGTTGTTATTTGAGTAGGAGTATGATTTCAGTGCTTGGTTTGCTGGGTTAACCATGTGTTGTTATTAAAAGGGCCATACATCACTGAGCCTGACTGCTCAGTGGCCCACTGAATTATAACTGTGTCCTGGATGCAATACAACAAGTCCAAAACCTGATGGAGTTATGAGGAGACCACTCTGTGTTAAAATACTGATGAATATAATTTTTCTCATAGCAATTGACCCACTTCTCACATCCTCAACTGTGGTAAGAGCAGACTCTCTCCACAATACATACTGGCTTTATGCAACATATGGCAAAAACATTGCAGTACAGCTTTGCTTACTAGCACAAACTATGTTGACCTCATTGGTCCTGTCTGGACAGATAACAATAAAGATTCCATGACCCACACTGGACTGGAAGGCCCTGGGGTTGATAAGAGAGGCAAGTTATGAGGGATCAGATATATCAATGTTTATTATTACTGTGAGTGGGGAATGGTTGGAGTTAAGGACCAGTGGCCCAAACAACCAAGTCCCAGAACCATCAGAACCACAGCATGTACTTCATTCACACCACTCCAATGTAAATTACCACAGACTGGCTGTGCTGACAAGATTGGTTGGATGCTGAATATCATCATGTTCCTGAATGGTGGAATGCTGGGAGTCCTCATGATGGAATGCTTCTGTGCCATTCTTGTTCACACAGGATACAGCCAACATAGAACACAATGGTGCAATGGAAATACCTCAATGGGTGTCTGTACACATCAGATGTATATATATATATTTTTTTCCAATGTAGCTGGCTACTTAATCTTTATGGGTTACATATTCACATACAATTATGCACATACAGACATACAGGCTCACCGTGGATCAAACACACAAACTCTTGCATACAACTCACCTAATTTATTCAGAACACTAACAGCCTTATTAAATTGCAATTCGGCAAATTCTAAAGGGCTCTATATAAGCACACAGCATATTTTTTTACAGAAGTTTTTAGTCAGTGAACTTCTATCCAAAAGCAAGGTCTTCACAAACTAAAAAATTCTGTAAAAAAAATATGCTCTGTGCTTATACAGAGCCCTTTAGAATTTGCCGAATTGCAATTTAATAAGGCTGTAAGCTATTAGTATCAAGAAACATGTCCAAGTTTAATTTAGTATTACCTTTGCATATGTGTTGCCTACGCCACTTAGGGATCGACATGAATTTGCTAGCACTATTTATAATATCTTTATGAATATCAGTCAGTAAGCTGTGTCAGTTATACTGTGGTCAGTATGATCAAGTACTATATTTTAGTTCAGCTGAGATAAAAACAATTACTGAAATGTTTTTTCTTTTTAAAAAGCAGTGGTATGTCAGAAATACATATATAAACTTTACACTAGTAAAACAAATAATGCAGAAAAGTGCAAAAATATACATGTTGGCATAAGTAGGGGAATTAAGTAAAAGTTCATGACACTTAATTGGTGAAATTAACCAACATGTGCAGCTGGGAATTCCTGAATAGAACATTCAAATTATCCATAATTTGTTTTCTGTCAGCAACTGTCGGTTTGAATCTGGAAAATTTTGAAAAATTATTTCCTTGCCCAAAATGACTAGGAGGGCTTCTTCCCTCTTGACCCATCATGAATCATTATTTTGGAATCCATTTGTAGGTTTTGGAAAAGATTAAATTGCAGTTTGGAAAATGTTTGAAACTTGGTCCCTGTGTATTACTACAGAAAGTGTATCTGATCCCTAATTAGTACAGTTAGTGGTTTCAATAGAAATACAAAGTTAGTGGTTTTAGGTTCGATTGAATTTTATAAAGAAATATATTTGGAGTGTATATGATAAACTCCAATACACAGAAAGCGCTCTTAGATAATCTAGTGCTTCACTGAGGATGGGATGACTATGCTTAGGCGGACAATACTATATGGTCGTTATCCTTTAATAGGGCCTTCGTCAGTCTTCTTGCTGCTGTCTCCGAAACGATCCGCCGTTTACCGCTGCGTCTGGTGTATGTTCAAATAAAACAAGAGGGATATGGTAAGAGACAGCGCACAAAGCCTAGTGCAGGTCACTTATGATTATCAAAGTCGTGCCAATAAATATCAACATGGACTCTCACCTCTCACAACCTCAAATAATTATGAGGTATATAAAGGGCTCACGAAACGCGATTTTCAAACAGTCTAATCCATCGGCAACTTCACAGATTCTTGGCTTTGCTTGTAAAAGCAAGTATTGAAGATTGTGTGTGCGGGGTAAATACAACCAGGCCATCACCTTGGAACTATACCGGCACACACACCTCGAATACTATGTGTTCGTATATTAGGAGGAATATAAATATTTATTTATTCCTTGTGTGAATAAAAATCAGCAAGAAGTACAAAAACAGGCAGCAAAATTGTCCCCAAAATAAAGCAAAATTGCTGTGCAAAACAAATACATAATCAGTCATTAGCCACTACAGTCATACTGGTACACTATTGTAATATCATATATACTCAGAGTACCAGCTTGTATTTATTTTCTGTGTAGAAATTATATATTTTTTTCTCCCCCACACACACAATCTTCAATACTTGCTTTTACAAGCAAAGCCAAGAATCTGCACAGTCTCTGATGGATTAGACTGTTTGGGAATCGTGTTTCTTGAGCCCTTTATATACCTCATAATTATTTGAGGTTGTGAGAGTCCACGTTGATATTTATTGGTACGACTTTGATAATCATAAATGACCTGCACTAGGCTTTGTGCACTGCCTCTCCCCCTATCCCTCTTGAATTGGATTTTAAACTATTATATTAAACTATTATATTATAATATGACAGACTGTTTTGTCTTTGTTCCTAACTGGATTAGAATCATGGGAGGAGTGGGTGAAAAAGTCTGTTCAGATGAGATCTCTATACAGTCATACTGAAAGATTGTAAAGTCATATTGCCTCTTGACAATAGAATTATTAGAATAGCCCTTTCCTCAAGCTTCAGACAGAATTACAGTCAAAATTTAATAATTCATGATGCAATTAGATTTATCATAAAATGCCTTTATGTTCACGTCTTTCATAGTTGCTTATGTTATTATTTTTTACATATTTCAAAAGCATGCAAAGTTTTTTGCAAACTACACTGGTCATTTAAATATATCTTCACTACCATTTGATATACAGGTAACATTGCTGAAGCATGCAAGACAATGCTACTTATGATTTTTGCTAAGTTATTAAAAATCTCCTTTAAAAAATATCTCATGTCCTAAGTCCATTGTAAATATACAAGAGGCCACTGCTTTGTACAATATTTTGAACTGGGACGTAATAGTGTTTAATAAGTTCCTACAGTGAATCCAGGTGGCAAGCATGTTGCAGTCTCACTTAGGGCCTCATTCTAATGTTGGCTGCATGGCCGCAAGATATGGCCGCATGCTACTTCCCTATTCTAATCCCCTGCGGCCGGCGCCCTGCATTCCTTTGCGGCCACCCCCGCCGCAGCTCACTGAAGGGAAAGCCTTTGATGTCATGCGGCCGCAAGAGATTCGGCTACATGAAATTACCCATCCCTATTCAAATGCTCCGATAACCCCTCTGCAAACCCTGCAAAACAATAATAAAACAGCCGCAGCTAACTTGTACCCTGGAACCGAAGCAAGGGCTGTGAAGCCCTTGTGGCTGCTCCAATTAAGCCCCCCGCTGGCTGCAGGGGATCCGATCGGGACCCGATCGAGACCCCTGTAGTGTCCCTACTGTGTCCCTACATCACCCCTATAATGCAGGGGACCGATTGAGACCCCTGCAGGGTGCACACATTAACCCTATAATGCAGGGGTCCGAAAGGGACCCCTACAGTGTCCTAACATTAACCCTATACTGCAGGGTGCACACATTAACCTATAATGCAGGGGTTCCCATTGGGACCCCTGCAATGTGCACACGTTAACCCTTGCTGCAGGGGTCCGATCGGGACCCCTGCAGGCTCCCCACATTAACCCCTTGCCTTGCTGCAGCATCTACAACATTTAAATTTCCTGCCACGGGTTTCAATTCAAAAATCAAGCCTGGGGAATTGCGGGGTTTGAATTTCATGCCACGGGTCCTTAAAGAGCCAGCGGCACACTAATGGTTACCCCCAAGCCGCAGGAGTACTGTAAGTACCCCCCCTGGCACCTAAAATTAACCCCATCACTCATAGCCATCAATATAGACCCCCATGAGACTAACATTAACCCCCTCAGTCCAATAGGGGTCTATATAGACCCATATAGGACACTAATAACCCCTAGGTTAACCCCATAAGTGCCATGAGGGTCCTCCAGGACCATCATGACAAAGTCTAAGCACTACACTATTAACCCTAACTATACCCCCATTAAACCCTTAAACCTAACTATACCCCATTAACCCATACTAAACCCTATTTAACCCTAACAGAGCCTATTTAACCCCTTCTGGACCTATTTAACACTAACTAGGCCTATCTAACCCTAAGTGGGCCTATTTAACCCCTTTAAGATCTATTTAACCCTTACTTGGCCTATTTGACCCTTTCTAGATCTATTTAACCCTAACTGGGCCTATTTAAACCTATCTGGAACTAATAACCCTAACTGGGCCTATCTAACCCTAACTGGGCCTATTTAACCCTAACTGGGCCCATCTATCCCTAACTGGGCCTATTTAACCCTTTCTAGAACTAATTACCCTAGCCGGGCCAATTTTACCCTAACTGGGCCTATTTAACCCTATCTGGAACTAATTACCCTAACTAATTACCCTAACTGGGCCTATCTAAACTTAACTGGGCCTTTATAACCCCTTCTATGCCTATTGAACCATATCCAGGCCTATATAACCCCTTCTAGGCCTATTTAACCCCATCATTTATGGGACTGATGGGGTTAAATAGAGACCACATAAGCCTCTATTTAACCCCATCAGTCCCATAAGGGTCTATGAAGACCCTAATGGGACAATTAGAACCCTAACATTATCCCCATAAGTGCCATGAGGTCCTCCAGGACCCTCATGACACTAAGTACAAACACTACACTACACTATTCCCCCCAATAAACCACTAAATCTAAACTAACCCCCCTCTACCCTAACCTATTAACCCCTACCACCTAACACTACATACCTAACGCTCTATTAAACCTCCAACCCCACTAATTACACAAAATAATAAAAATTATGTTACAAAAATAAAATAAGAACATTACAACCCCCACTACAAAAATAAAAAAAGAACATTACACAACCCTTCTACTACAAAAAAATTAAAAAGAACATTATACAACCCCAACTACAAAAAATAAAGAGAACATTACACAACCCCCCCACTACAAAAAGGACCTGCATAGAAAATACATACACAAATATACATAACATTACAGTAATAAATACATTACAAATATACTCCTAACTACAGTACATTTCACCCATCTACATTACATATCCCCCTGACTACAATACATGACCCCCTATCTATACAACATTACCCCCTATCTATACATTACCCCCATCTATACAACATTACCCCCTATCTACATTATATTAAAACCCCTAAATCTAACCTAAAATATAATAAATTAGACATACTATACATTAAACTTACCTTGCCATGATGTCCCTGTCCTTCTCCTCTTCCACCCTGGCTGGGCCCTGTAAAAACCCTGCCACTCTAAAAAAAAAAAAAAAAAAACTAACGGAGCTCCTCCCTGGAGGAGCTTCCCGGTGCTAATGTGGTCTCTTGCGCTTTTTCCGGTAAAAAAAAGGAATTGCAACTTCTGATTGGCTGAAATAGCTGTCAATCAAATGTCAGCCAATCAGAAGGAGTCAAGATGTGAGCCAATCAAAAGGGATACACCCCTTATTTTAAAATTTTATGTAGTGGGGGGTTGTGTGATTTTCTTTTTTTTCATTTTTTGTAAGCGCTAGAGGCTTCATTAGCCCCCTCTCTCCCTCCCCTGTCGCTCTTTGCCCCCTCTCTCTCCCTTCCCTGTGTCTCTTTCCCCCCACCTCCTTCTGTGTTTCCCTTACCTCCCCCCTGCCCCACTGATGATCCCTCTGTCCCCCCTTTGCCCTGTACCTGCTCAATGGAATGCCAGTGCATCCTCTCTGCAGCGTAGGGATGTAGCAATGACGTCATTCGTGAGTCCTTACGCTGCAGAGAGGACGGGCCAGCAGGGGTAGGACTCCATTGGTCCGCTGAACCACCAGTGGGGTAGGGGGGAGGTGAGGGAGTATCAGTGGGGCAGGGTGGAGGTGAGGGAGCATCAGTGGGGAGGTAATGTCCCCCGGTAATGTCACGCGTTGTAGTGTCGTGCGGGCCTCGCGATGGCAAAGGGGGGACAGAGGGAGAATCAGTGGGGCAGGGGAGGTGAGGACGCATCAGTGGGGTGGAGGTGCTGCAACTACGTCCATAGCTTCGCGAGGGCCGCAAAGTGTGACGACAACTCGCAGTACGACAACTATATCTTTGATATACACACACACGTATAAACAGACACACATATACACACACACATCTATATATATATATATATATATATATATAGTACATTTGTGTTCACATTTGAATGTCTAAAACAAGTAAAAAAACTAGTTTCATGCCCAGAATTCTGTGAAATAGTTATAACATTGCACATATATACCCACATTCAAGCACATATAGACACACATATATACATGAACAAATGCACATACATATATATTTATAGAAAAAGAAGGGAAAATAATGAGAAAGAGAAGCTAATATATAGAACCATATATTGTAATAAATATTCACATACTTTCATATAATATTATTTTTATAGTTCCTTATTTGCCTAGTGAGACAGGTTGTCCCTGCAGATATCACTTCTCTTAAACAGGTTGCTGCTCTCACAAACATCACTGGTTTCCTGAATTTCAGTTTGTAGAGAGGAGGCAACTTCCTACAAAGACAGGCTGCTGACATACAAGACAGGCCAGGAGATCTAGCCTCTATCCACACTCCCTATCACTCAAAAGCTTTCCTAAGTTTGCAAACACACCCCTCAACCTGATTGGTTGAAGTAACTAAGGAGGAGGAACAACACTCTGTCTGAGCTGTGAGGCAGAGCAGGGGCGGGCTGTCAGACAACGACAAACACAGAATCATACTTTTCATTTGATCTGAAATCTCTGTGAAAAAAGTATTTCAAAAATTCAAAACGTATTTTAACATGTTTTTAGTAGATCTTTACGCTGGTATGGTCCAAACTGTGCTGTATTAACTGTCCCTTATAATAAGAATATAACAAAGATGGCAGGACCACATATGGCCAATGCTGTAGGTAAAATATACTAAATAGTGGGAAACCACCAATGTACCAATAATCCGAATGGTGTATAGTATTCATATATGGAGAGTAAGTGATATTTATACTGGCCTAGTTAGCAATAAAGGCTGCCAAACCAATGTAGGAGTTTAGACCTTCTGGTTTAAGTGTACCTACTTTATGGATCAATCTTGTTTCTGCCTGTCTGAGTTTGTGCAGTCTATATCCTCTTCTATTGCTATGGTTCACTCTATCAATAAACTGGATACTCACTCCCTCCATGTTTTTTCTATAATATGGAGTAAAAAAGCCACTTGTAAGAATTCCCTTCCTGACATTGTATTAGTGGTCACAAAAGTGTGTTTTCAAGGCTGTCTTAGTTCAGCCAACATACTCCTTTTTGCATTTGCATGTGATAGTATACCCCTCATAATCAGTTTTGCAGTTCATAAGATATTTCATTTTGAACTCTTTTGTCTTGCTAGTGGAAGCAATGATGTCTCTATTAGTTTTTTTTTAGATGTTTACAATTCCCGCAGATCTTTGTGCTACATCTGTACAATGCTGTAACGCTGAAATTTCCGGTCCTAGTCCTTTTTTCTTTTATGTGCTGACTTGGAGCTAAGATGTTTTTCAGATTTGTGATCCTTTTGAATGTGATGATGGGTCTCTCTGGCAATATATTCTTCCATATATTATCTTCTTTCAGAATAGGCCAAAGGTTTCTAAAACTTCTTTAGAGTCTTCTTGCTGCCTAATTGTAATGATCCATTATGTTTGTTTCTCACCTCATGGTTCTTTTTTTTTTTTTCTTTGATGAGATTCATTTTGTTAATTTTTTCAGTCTGTTTTTTTTCATATGTTTCCTGAAAGGTTCTAGAATCATATTTTTTTTTTAAAAAAATTTAATGAGAATTTTGCTTTCATTTTTTCTTAATCCATTGAAATTGACCAGAGGGGATGCTCTTGATACATTTAGGATCATTTCTACTTTGGCAAGCAGATACCCATTGGTAACTATTGGATTTGTTTATAAATATGAACATACACTTATCACATCACCCATAAGTATGACATATAGGATGGGAATTTCCTTATGCTGCAAATTCATTGTGAAATTCAGGTTTATGTTATTGAATTCATGTATTTCAGGAAATATGCTTTCACTTTTCCTTATTTTCCATCCCATATGATAATGATAATGTCTATAAATCTCAATCAGCACACAATATGTTTGGTATATGGGTTCTCTCTCCAGATGTACATACTGTCCCAGAGTCCCATATAGAGGTTGGTAAAACTTGGGGCAAATTTTGTCTCTGTTACGACCGCCAGATTTTGGGAAACTACTCTCACCCCAAGTATCTCTCTCTAGGCTGTGACTTTTGTTGTTCAAGATCTCAGCACCCAGCCAAAACACCTTCTTAGGAGAACTCAGGACATCAGAAGTTGCTAACTCGCCCCAGAAGAAAGACACAGGCAGATATTCCTTTGGTTTTAGAATGTTCCACTCAAATTAGACAATTCCATTAGTTAGTGTCCAACATCAGACTGCCCACTTCTTTATTGTTGCATTTGCACATATTTGCCACACAACCCCCAGAGATCCTCCTCCCCTGATATTCCTTCCTCTGAAATATATCTAGTCTGGCATGTTTCTGTTGTCATTAAGTGAGGGGTCTTATTTCTCTTGGTCTCCAGATATGGCGTTACAACTCTAGAGCAATAAACTATCTTCTACTTTTATTACTGAGCCAGAGACAAAGCATCTGCCTGAATTAGCTTGGGGGTGGGGGCACCCCTATTGCTAAATTTCTCTATCTAGTTTTAAAGGTATTATTTTCTTATTTCTGCTATTGGGGAATATATTTCACAAGCATATTTCACACCACAAGATAAATGCACAAGTACAAAAGCAAGATGCCATGACAGTAACTATATACACACAATACATACTTGACAGTAACTATGTGCACACATTATATCCATGATATAACTATACTCACACATTACATTCATGATATAACTATACTCACACATTACATCCATGGCAGTAACTATATGTACACATTAATAGCCTTATTAAATTGCTATTTGGCCAATTGAATAGGGCTCTATATAAGCACAGAGCATATTTTTTACAGAGGGTTTTAGTTAGTGAACTTCTATCCAAAAGCAAGGTCTTCACTAACTAAAAACTTCTGTAAAAAAATATGCTATGTGTTTATTGTAACGGAGTTGGAACACAAAGTCTAGTATCTCTGCTGGTATACGGTAAAATATCCAAGAAGCACCTCAGTCTCACAAGCCCCAACCTCCCATATTGAACGACACTCAATTGGGAGTTTTGTTATATGCCGAAATATATATACACATCTCTTTCCACAGGCAATACACATCCCCCATATTTGGCCACACAATACACATAGAGAGACAATAGGTGTGGTCACACCCCCCGGAGGTTACCTGGCTACTTTGATACAATCAGACATTGATCAGATTATACTTCTCTTTGTTCTATGTCTCATAATGAAAACACTTCATACAATAGACTTCCTTATCTTATGAGGAGTCTCTGTAATAGGATTATCTATTAGCCTAGTAGCTGTAATATTCTGAGCCAATATATTCTGTAGAACATAAACCAACATATCTACAGTATAGCAATGTGATCATATTTTAACCATAAGAATGAAATAACCATAAAACAGGGTAAAACAGTGATGGGTTCCGTTACACACCTCCCCTGTGACCATAAGCCGGCATACACGGTCTGATCCCAACGGATCGGCCTGGGGATGTCCGGAGAAAAGTATTTGTTGGTCAATTCTCTAGTTCGACAACCCATCAGCATTACTGCAATTCACCTTTACTCACATTTCAAGAACAAAACAAATGCACACTTCACACAGCATTCACAGCAATAAACATTTCAAGGAGAGGGAAAATACATTTTACAAACTGGTTTTACAGAGGCCTCTATACTGGAGACAATGGGGAAAGTAATCCAATTATCCAGGGATAGAGGCAGACTCCATTGAGCACATGGTTGCAAAAAAACATAAACCACTTTAAAATACATAAAGTCACCTTTTACACATGACACACAGACATTTCACATATCCCCAGATAGCTGGGATCTGAGCACACAAAACTACCGAATAGCGCTCAGATCCTATTCACACAGTTCAATTGCCATGTAGCTAAAGTCTTTCCCATAGTCTTTCATTATATGAATGGGCTCCATGGCATAGCTATCTGGGGTATCACCGCTCACACAGGGCAAGTACCGAATGACCCTTCAGCTCCCTGGGGTACCCACTGCCGCTGGGGAGGAAGGACGGCACCTTCTGCTCCCTGGGGTACACACTGCCGCTGGGGGGGAAGGACGACACCTTCGGCCCCCTGGGGTACACACTGCCGCTGGGGAGGAAGGACGGCACCTTCTGCTCCCTGGGGTACACACTGCACCTGGGGAGGAAGGACGGCACCTTCAGCTCCCTGGGGTACCCACTGCCGCTGGGGAGGAAGGACGGCACCTTCTGCTCCCTGTGGTTCACACTGCCGCTGGGGAGGAAGGACGACACCTTCTGCCCCCTGGGGTTCACACTGCCGTGGGGGGGAAGGACGACACCTTCGGCCCCCTGGGGTACACACTGCCACTGGGGGGGAAGGACGACACCTTCGGCCCTCTGGGGTTCACACTGCTGCTGGGGAGGAAGGACAACACTTTCGGCTCCCTGTAGGGCCGGTAGAGAGACCTCGGTCCCATCTCTACCTGCCATCTGGAAGTCATCCCAGGACCAGTCAATGAGGTCTGGTTCTGCTTGTCGGGTAGGTTGGGGCTGCACGAAGCTGAGCAGGTGTTGGTAGTCCTGCTCCAGTTCCCACTCCAGGGTTGCTAGGTGAGCCAGGTCTTGCTCTACCTCCTGGGGGTCATCCCAGTCATGCCTAGCCTTCCTCTCCTAGAAAATTTCCTGAAGTCTGGTCTGCGCAGGGCTCCCGAACTCAGGCTCTGCAAAGGACTCCCATAACAAGCCTGGACCATCAAACTTCTCTCCCTCTGGCTTGTCATGCTCGGCTGTCCAGGGTCTATACTGTGCCATATACCACCAAAGTGCCTGGTAGGCATTCTCCAGCCATAGCTCCTGCCATACCCAGTGCTCTAGTTCCTTCACCCATTCCTCCAGGGGCTGCTCCCCCAGGAAGGGCATCCGCAGGGCCACTTGTTTCTGCCACCGCTGCTCTTCACTGGGGAGACTCTCACCCCGCTGGTATTGTACATAATCCAGGGCCTGGTACCAGATGCCTTTCCTTAATGCATCCCTGTAATCCCCGTATAACACTGCTTGTTCCTTTCCGAGGCTTGGCTTCTATCCTGTCACTGCCAACAAATGTAACGGAGTTGGAACACAAAGTCTAGTATCTCCGCTTTTATATACAGTAAAATATCCAAGAAGCACTGCAGTCTCACAAGCCCCAACCTCCCATATTGGACGACACTCAATTGGGAGTCAAAGAATACTGTCTTTATTTTGTTATATGCCGAAATATATATACACATCTCTTTCCACAGGCAATACACATCCCCCATATTTGGCCACACAATACACATAGAGAGACAATAGGTGTGGTCACACCCCCCGGAGGTTACCTGGCTACTTTGATACAATCAGATTATACTTCTCTTTGTTCTATGTCTCATAATGAAAACACTTTATACAATAGACTTCCTTATCTTATGAGGAGTCTCTGTAATAGGATTATATATTAGCCTAGTAGCTGTAATATTCTGAGCCAATATATTCTGTAGAACATAAACCAACATATCTACAGTATAGCAATGTGATCATATTTTAACCATAAGAATTAAATAACCATAAAACAGGGTAAAACAGTGATGGGTTCCGTTACACTTATATAGAGCCCTTTTCAAATAGCTGAATCACAATTTAATAAGGCTGTAATTCTTTCAACATGATACATTAATGAAAGACACATTGTTATAATTATTAGAACACATCCCATGTCTATTTTGATATAAACAATTAGATGTGATAGAGTCCCAAATAACAGAGTTACTTGTGCAGGGGAGGCGCAGAGTCAGCCATGACAGTCTCCATTTCTCATTTCTTTTGGAGGCAGAAGTGATTCCCAAACAGGAAGTAGTTCTTATAGGATAGATAGCATCCAGTATATTTGGGTGATTTCTAAATTTTCATATGTTTTGAAGTAATGTTTAGCAGCACTGATTCCCAAATCCTGGGGAAGTGATGCATATAAAGCTGATACATCAAGTGTAATCTTGCAATAGTTTGCATTAAATTCCTGGTTCATCATGGTATCCAGGAGGTGGGGAGTGTAGTAAGAATTGGCTTCAAGAAATAGTCCACACATTCAGAAAGACTTTCCATTAGGCAGCCTATTCCTGAGATAATAGGTCTTCCTGGTGGATTTAGTGGGTCCTTAGGAATCTTTGGAAGATGAAAAAATGACAACACTGGGACATCTGATGTTAAGGGGCTCAAATTCTTTTTGATTAAGAATGCCATGCGTGTGGGCTCCAGTAATCAATGGTCGGGACGCTAGTAACACACTTAGAGGCATTATTAACACTAGATTATGTACGCTCACTTTAAAATACACAATTTTAGCGCAACCCTACTGTCAATAGGAGGTATACATGTACGATATATCATACTACCGTATATACTCGAGTATAAGCTGAGTTTTTCAGCCCTTTTTTTAAGGCAAAAAAGGGCCCCCTCGGCTAATACTCGAGTCACTCCCCCCACGTCTCTCTACCCCCCGTGTCTCTCTAACCCCCCCGTGTCACTAATCCACCCCCTTGTGTCTCTAACTCCCCCGTGTGTCTCTAACCCCCCCGTGTGTCTCTATCCCCCCCGTGTGTCTCTAACCCCCCGTGCGTCTCTAACCCCCCCGTGTCTCTAACCCCCCTGTGTGTCTCTAACCCCCAGTGTGTCTCTCTACCCCCCGTGTCTCTTTCCCTCTCCCCTCCTCAACCTAAACCGCCCTCAACCCCCCTCCTTCACCTAAACCCCCCTAAATACCTCCCCTCTCTCCCCTTACTTACCTGCTTGTGTTTCAGCCTCCGCTCCATGACCCGTCGCCTGCACGCATGTGACGCCGCGTCATTAGCATATACCAGGTGCCGGCACCCGGTATATGCTAATGACGCGACCCGCATGTGACGTCACATGCGCGCCGGGTCAAGGAGCGGAGGCCGGAGCACAAGCAGGTAAGTGAGGGGAGAGGGGGAGGTATTTAGGGGGGTTTAGGTGGTGGAGGGGGGTTGAGGGGGGTTTAGGTTGAGGAGGGGGGTTGAGGAGGGGGGTTGGGCTTGAGGGGGATTGAGGGGGTAGGTTGAGGTGGGTTGAGATTGAGGAGGTGGGTTGGGGTTGAGGGGGGTTGAGGGGTTGAGGGGGGAGGTTGAGGCGGGTTGAGATTGAGGAGGTGGGTTGGGGTTCAGGCAGGTTGAGATTGAGGAGGTGGGTTGGGTTTGAGGGGGGTTGAGGTTGAGGAGGGAGGTTGAGGATGGGGGGTTGAGGATGAGGATGGGGGGTTGAGGAGGAAGGTTGAGGAGGGGGTTGAGGATGGGGGGGTTGAGGAGGGAGGTTGAGGAGGGGGTTGAGGAGGGGGGTTGAAGATGAGGAGGAGGGGTTGAGGAGGGGGGTTGAGGATGGAGGGTTGAGCAGAGAGGATGAGGATGGGGGGTTGAGGAGGGGGTTGAGGATGAGGATGGGGGTTGAGGAGGGAGGATGAGGATGGGGGGCTTGAGGAGGGGGTTGAGGATGGGGGGTTGAGGAGGGAGGTTGAGGAAGGGTTTGAGGATGGGGGGATTGAGGAGGGAGGTTGAGGATGAGGAGGGAGGTTGAGGATGAGGGGTTGAGGAGGGGAGTTAAGGTTGAGGAGGGGGGTTGAGGATAGGGGGTTGAGGAGAGAGGATGAGGATGGGGGGGTTGAGGAGGGGGGTTGAGGAGGGAGGATGAGGAGGGAGGTTGAGGAGGGGGTTGAGGAGGGGTTGAGGATGAGGAGAAAGGTTGAGGATGAGGAGGGAGGTTGAGGATGAGGAGGGAGGTTGAGGATGAGGAGGGAGGTTAAGGATGAGGAGGGAGGTTGAGGAGTGGGGTTGAGGAGGGTGATAAGAGAGGGGGAAATAGACACAGGGAAGGGAGAGGGGAGAAGAGACACAGGGAAGGGAGAGGGGAGAAGAGACACGGAGAGAGAGGCGGACACAGAGGGCACAAGAGAGACACAGGGGGCAGCACATTTCCCACCCTCGGCTTATACTCAAGTCACTCATTTTACCCAGTATTTTGTGGTAAAATGGGTGCCTCGGCTTATACTCGGGTCGGCTTATACACGAGTATATACAGTAATTATTTGATCATTGAGAAAGCCTAAATCATAGGCAAAAATTGTTTGATTCTAGATTTTATTTATTTATTTACTTTCATAATACCTATATAATGTATGTGAGGACCACTTGCCAGTTATGTATAAAAGCACCCTTGTCTGGGACAATTGTTCGACTTTCACCTGTCTACCAATAGTGGTACACAGGTGAAAGTTCATATTTTACCTGGGGACAAGCCTGATTTTATTCTATGAGCACACAATCTTGGCTTAATAACTCTTAGAGTGTAGTAGAGGAGAGAGGGTACCTGTGAGACCCTATACACAGGAAAACCCAATAGGTATTGGTATCAGAACCACTTTATATTATCTTATTTTAGTTTACTTTATTTTATTCTACTTCACTCCACTTCTTTCCCCAATGCATCCCTTTTATGTATTCCTTTCCCTGAGCGCCCTAAAACTATTAACCATCTTGGGCTGCAGCAAGCTGAAGTCTGTTTTTCAATTTATAAATGAATGGGGGAAAGAATATTTAAAACAATATATTCAACCATTTGCTTAGAAAATGTAAACGCAGTTACTTTTATATTTAGTATGGTTTGTACCCAACTTCACTCTCTGCACACCCACAGATCAGAGTTATTCTACAGCTCAGATGGACAGATTCCATTTAAGATAACAGCACTTAACAGCAGCAGCACAACATAATAATTGTTTCATATTTCCTTTGCACGAATGTCTGAGGAAAATATCAACAAGTTGCATGGATCACTTAATAGTTATTTGAAGAGCTTCGAGTTAGCTTATGGGCAAAGCCTATACGGCTACTCCTTCATGTGAGAAGAAACCCCATATTGGGTCTCAGTCTGACTTAATTTGTGCTGTAATCATTTTTTGGGTGTGTATAGTACTAGTTGCGCTAGCGATTTTATTGTTTTTTTAGTTGGCTCAAGATGCTAATTAGCTAGTATTCTCTGAAAGGATTCAGTTTCTGTAATTGAACATTTATAATAATGTTGTAATGTTGTAAGTATTATATATCTGCTTTAATATATTGAAAAAAATGTAAGTTTACAATAATTTAGACAGATCCCAAATATCAGTATCTAAAAATATGCAGTAGAAACATGAGCCATGCAGAAACAGAATATTTGCATACTTTGTGACATATGGCAGTCCAGATTCAATTAATAAAAAGACTGAGAAAGGTGGGAATCTGTACCATATTATGGTCACTAATATCAGGTAGCCTGAAAAGAGGCAAAGATTTACCTCTGTTTCTATATGTAAATATTTATTATATTTGTTTATCTCTAAAGATGTCACACAATCTGCAATCACATACAAAGCACAACTTCTACGATTTTGGTAACAATTAATGGTTAAACCAATCATAGGCAACACGTAGTGTTATTTCACAAGAATAAGATTGTGTATTATGACAAGATTGTGTGTTAGATAACCATACACTATGTTTATATATATATAAATATTTAATATTTAAACAATTTAGTGTTTTTTTGTAATAATTTTTCTATTTTCATCTGTATATTGTCTAGGAATCACAGTAGGAATACCATTGTATTGCATCATGTTGTCGAGCTCGAGTTTTGCTGTCATGAAATAGACATGAATTGTAATATGGTTCTGTCCAGTAGATGGAGATCAACAACAAGCATTGGTTTTAAAAGATTGTCTGAATTCTCATTTCTGAATTCTTGTTGTAACTTTGTCTATATTATCTAAGGAACATTGTTTGTTGGTCATTAGTTTTAGCTTAGGTTTTATCCCATTGATGTTTCTAATTTATATATTACCTTGTTCTGTATTCAAGCCTTCCATAATTCTAAAGCCAAAGCATATTCATGGATCTGGATATTGCCAGGGAGCAAAGATTTATGTTATAGATCTGTATTTCACCTCTGGTAGTCCATGCTATTGGAAGCTAACTATTTTTGTATATGTGTGCAGCTGGCTGATTATAAAAGACTTGTTCAAACCACTTATATTATTCTAATACTTACTTTGCTCCAGAAGCACAATCCAATTATTTACTGAACTTAAAATTGCTATTGATCAATGCTGTCACTTTAAGTATCCCATGAGGTTGCAGCAGATATTTGACTTCCTTACCACTCATTTTTAGACATATTTGATAGAGAACAACCAAAACAGGTTTTTCTCCATTGTCCTCTGAATTTTCAATTCATTTTCTTACAGGCACCATTTCAACATGTAAAAATAATACCCACCCAAGGAACCTGAACAATAGATTTCAAGGTTGTATTTCTAGAAAAAACTCAAACTAGACTTCATCCAAAAGTTTCCAGCTGGAACCATATTTTCTTCATGAAACATAGAAACCAGGGGCGGAGCTACCAGTGGTGCAGGTCATGCAATGCACCAGGGCCCTCCTCTGAACAAGACCCAGTGCTGTATAACTTTTTAATTTTTTTGTTTGTTTTGAATTTCATTTTTTTAGTGTAGGGCCCCTACCAAACCTGTCATGGCCCACTCTGCCTCCCTCTGGCAGTGTTAAGCAGTTAAGCATACGTATCAGGGAAGAGGTAAGAGAGAGCAAGGGCTGCCAAATGACAACAACATACAGGGGATGGGTTCTGTCAGGGGAGAACAAAAGAGATAGGGATGGCTGCTACAAGAGGTTGTGCCGAGAGGTATTGGGTGCTAAGAGGGGATGGCTGCTGACAATGACTGGGTGCTATGTAGGGATGGATGCTAAAAGGGGTGGGTGCTGTGTGGGAGTGGATGTTAAGAGGGAATGGGTGCTATGTGAAGATGGCTGCTTAGAGGGAGTAAAGGAAGTTTATGTATATACATAAGGGAATTGGAGAAGTAACGGAAAGAGGTCTTGTGGGGGGGGGGGGCAACAGCTATGTGAAAGTATCTTGGGGAGAGGTACTGTTATGGGAAGGGATCTTAGGGAGGGGAACTGCATTAGTTTGTACCAGAGGGGGCCATTGTAAAAAAAAAATATTTCAACCCCTTGAAAGGTGGGCGTGGGGGATCCAACATTTTTTGCACCAGGCCCTCCATTCTCTAGCTCATATAGAAACATAAATTTAGAGGATGGTATATAAGAACCAAAAGGGTGCATCTGAGCTACCCATTCTTTTTGACTAAAAGTTTAGCCTATGCTTATTCCACTTAAAGGCTATTCCAGTTATCTTCTACTCTTTCTGTAAAGTAGTACTTTCTCACATTACCCATCTTCCACCTTCCAAACTTCAAATGACCTCATGCATTCCTCTTTTTCTCAAAGATACTTAACTCTTAAACTTTATTAAATACTTCAGACAATATTGCTTTATTATGAAAGACACTAAAAGTAACTAGTAAATACCACTTTATTTATGCTGTCAACAACATTACATCATTGCCTTCCTAGGAAGAACTGGTCCAGAACAATGACTGACCTCTGACATGCCAATTTATGGCTCCAAACCCATAACATGTATATAAGTGCTCTGGCGACCCCTAGAAAGGTTCCAGACATCATGAAAATAAACGTGAGCAGTTTCAACACATTTGTTTGATATTGTCAGTCATTAAGTTGGAAGATCCTTCCAAGAGGAAAGGCAGCAGAGGAGTAAGAAGCACAAACAATCAGATTTTTTAATTGCTTAAGATAGTTGGTTGAGAGGACAGTGAGCCATTTTAGATAGGTGCATTTATTTGGCAACAAGACTGACAAGGCTGAATTAATGGGACACTGTAAAGCAGGCACATTTTGATTTTGTAGTATGGACGTTTAAGTGTAATTACTTAAGTTTTTTGCATTGTAATATATATTGAAATGTAACCAAATGATATTCAAAGGTTTGTATTACCATAATACTTTACTATGAATATGTTTAAAAATGTGCCCTGCGTTACATTGACTCTTTAACATAATAGCTACAAATTAAATTGTACTGATACCACTCTATTGCGGTCCAGCGTGCTCATATTCGTTACAATTTTTCTGTGTATATATACACATTTAGTAAACAATTACTGTGTTATTTGAGACATATTGGTGATCTGTTTATCTTTTCATACAATAATGCTCTCTTTTACATTTATTTTACATAGTGAATTATGCAGGCATAACTGTGTCTAAGTATCAGTGCATCAGGAAGATGTCATTAAGGGAACAGTGCGTGAGAGTAAAGCAGAATAATGGCTGAGAGACATATAGCTACATGAAATTCCCTCAACATGTAAAACTGTAACCTGTAACTTAGACCGTAAGACTTGCAGCTATTAAATTGGCCCTGTAAAGCAAGCCACTGCCAATCTGTGGGTTATGAGCAAAAAAAGCCTACGGGACGTGGAACATGGAACTTTGCACTGACAAAACATTTGTTCTGTTAAGCCCATAACTGCTACGTTCAAATTTCTCTATTAAATTGCAACAAATTCTCTGGCGTTCAAGCCTGTAACCCGCAAATGGAGCCAAAAAGCCTACGAGTTCTAGAGAGGACCCGCTAGTGGGTAAAGCCCAATCCGTAGCACTGTAAATGCAAATATACACAGACTACTGTATTTATAATAAAAGAGAAAGTGATGTTAGGTATTAAAATTAACAGCACAACATTCTCAAGCTCATAAATCTGCAATATAAAATACTTTAATTTCGGTTTAATTGACGTGTTATATTGATCCTGGCAATCAATGTGTTAATACATATATTGGAACTTGCATGGAATAGAATATCATATTTATGGTTTTATCAATATTGCATCATTTCTGGAATGTGGGTCCGATCGAAACTCGTAAATGAAGCCCGTAAGACTTTGAAATTCCACCTCCATTTTTCAGTGACGTAATGATAACGATCTATTTTGTCATTGGCTCCATCTAAACCCGTAACTATGGGTTTGACTAATTGATCATGTTCACCACCGCGCATCCAACGTGGTCATAATATACCCTTATGGGACTGATGGGGCTAAATTGAGGCTTATGGGGGTCTGTATTGACCCTCATGAGTGACAGAGTTAATTAATGTATTATGAGGGTCTGTATTTACCCTCATGAGTGACAGGGTTAATTATAGGTTTATGGGGGTGTGTATTGACCCACATGAGTGACGGGGTTAATTAAGTGCTTATGGGGGTCTGTATTGACCCCCATGAGTGACAGGGTTAATTAAGGGTTTATGGGGGTCTGTATTGACCCCCATGAGTGACAGAGTTAATTAATGTATTATGGGAGTCTGTATTGACCCCCATGAGTGACAGGGTTAATTAAGGGTTTATGGGGGTCTGTATTGACCCCCATGAGTGACAGAGTTAATTAATGTATGACGGGGGTCTGTATTGACCCTCATGAGTGCCAGGGTTATTTATTGGCTTATGGGGGTCTGTATTGATCCCCATGGGTTTGGGGGTTAGATAAGTGTTTGTGGGGGTCTGTATTGACCCCCATGAGTGACAGGGTTAATGAAGGGCTTATGGGGGTCTGTATTGACCCCCATGAGTGACAGGGTTAATTAAGGGTTTATGGGGGTCTGGATTGACCCCCATGAGTGACAGGGTTATTAGGGGTTGATGGGGCTCTGTATAAAGCCCCATGAGTGATAGGGTTAATTTTTTTATTTTATTAGGGTCCTTTATTATGGGACCGAAGAAAGAAAGAGAGAAGAGAGAGAAAAAGATAATGATGATATAATGAGGACATTCTGACTTGCACTTCATTACCTTTTTGCCTTGCATACTTTATCTATATTCGACTCTTACAAGATCTTTGTCTTTTTGTTTCTCCCTAAATAACCTTTTAACCTCTATATACAGTACAGAATATTATCTCCATTAAATCTCCATCTTAAGTTATTAGTGCATGTTTGCACTACCAAATTAACCCCTGCTGGACCATGATACACAGGGAAAACAGTACTATTAGCCACATCAAATTCGAAGCCCGTAACCGCTACGGGACACCCTCAACGGTTGGGGGCTTGAAATTTGTCCACGTTACAGAGGTATTAAATTAAACCATCCTGCGAGCTACGGGCCGGAGTCTTAAACCTATAAACCATTCTTGCGCACGTTGCATGTGCGGGAAGATCATGACCAATTAGTCAAACCCGTAGTTACGGGTTTAGAGAGAGAAAATGGCAAAAGAGATCGTCAGCATGACATCACTGAAAAATGGGTGTTGGATTTCAAAGTCTTACGGGTTTCGATCAGACCCACATTCGAGAAATGATGCAATATTAATAAATCAGTAAATATGATATTCTAGTCCATGCGAGTTCCATTATATGTATTAACACATTGATTGCTGGGATCGATATAACACGGAAATAACACATTAAAAAAAGTAGAGAATGTTGTGCTATTAATTTTAATACCTAACATCACTTTCCCTTTCATATTAACTACAGTAGTGTATTGATATTTACATTTACAATGCTACGGATAGGACATTACCCCCTTGCAGGTCCTCTCTAGTACCCATTGGCTTCTTGGCTCCATTTGCAGGTAACGGTTTGAACGCCAGTGAATTTGTTGCAATTTAATAGCGATTTTCCAACGCAACAGTTACAGGCTTGACCGATCAAAGGATTTGCAGATGCGCAGGTCACATTTTCACATCCCATAGTGTTTTTTCGCTCTTAACCCGCAGATCATCAGAGGGTTGCTTAACGGGCCCAATTTAATAATGGCAAGTCTTGCGGGCTACGTTACGGGCTACAGTTTTACACGTTCAGGGAATTTAATGTGGCTACTGGTCTAATAGTTGATTTCACAGAGCTTACAAGCAGTTACATCTCATTTGTGTCATAATCAATGATGACCCAAAGCATAGCTACTCTATAAGTATTAAGAGTGAAGTAATTCTTAACAGGAAGATCAACAGATGAGCAGTTGAATAGCTGTATACCATAAATATGAGCTGCAGAAAAAAAACTCTAGCTTGGAGACTGAGAATCAGGATTGCATCTATGAAGGTAAGGCTTATGAACTGTGGGATGGGGTGAATACATAAAAGCCCAGTGCAAAATTGATGAGAAAAATTAGGTATAAAGGTGCAATGTAAATTAGAGGAGAGAATCATAAGAGGTAGAGAGGGGATAGGAATATGAGCATAGGAAAGAGGGTTGAGTTGAGTGGAATAAAAATGGATCAGGGAAAATAAATTGTACTTGGGTTGAAGTTTATGTTTAGAAGAAATGCATAATATAAAGGAAGAAGAGAGGAGAAATATTGCTAGAAAGAGAATGACCCTGGAGAATATTGCAAGTACAGTTACAGTCTTATCCTTTGGAATTTCACAAATTTAAATATTTTTGATCCATCTAGGATCATGGTCACTTCTTGCATGCAGGTATCCATTGCTATGGGTCGGTTTTAGTATATAATAGATTATTGGTACAGTCCCAATGGTGGCTATAGCGCTTGGGTTATAATATCACACGTACACCAATGTCTGTCGTGTCGTGAGAGATAACGTTTGAATGTCAAAAATTCCTTTATGTTGGTGGGACTGGTTGATGAGACTGGTTGCTCATCCATAGACAACAATATCTCCATCAAGAGCAGCACTTACTTATGGATGACAAGACACCATACAGATCTTGTGATTAAATACCTCATAAACACTCAGGTAAGCTGAGGTAAGTATCTAGCAACACTTGATAATGTACACTAGGAAAGTCTGCGCTTTTTGTCTACCCCCCTTATTTTTCGGTTTTGAATAATAGTATGGAGGGAATTCCACTGCTATTTGTCATCTGGGTCTCACCAAGAAAGGGGAAATCTTTAGGGTCCATATTCATCGTAAACTTAACGTTCATACTACTGAAATGAACATATTTTTTTTTTTAGTAATGTAATCTGTAATGATAATTGTATGAGAAATAGAAAACCCTAAGTCCCTAAATTACTCAGCTAAAAGTAATTGGGTGAGTGGAGGACTTTTTGGAGGTGGATTACAATAACTTCCAAAATCCCTGAGCAGAGGAAAGAGGGTTTACAGTAAAACATGCAAACCAGGAGATCAAAAACAGAGGGAAAAAATAAGAGGCTTAGAAGAATATAAAGATGGAAGAGTCAGTCCAAATGGGTATTAGGGGGATGTTGAGATGAAGAGATTGCAATTGAAGAGAGAATGAATAGAACTAGCGATAAGGGACATAATGTGATTTAAAAGTGAAGGGATTACTGATGGCGGGGAAAGTAGGATTGAAAAGCAAGTAAAGAGTGTGTATATATGTTAATCCATTGAAAATATATAATTGAAAAGTTTGTAGCAGATAAGGAGGAAGAATATTTCTATATGCACAACATTCTATTTGTAAAATGAGATGCTTGTTGTTGTTTAGTTGTTTGATCGTGTCTGACTCTCCATAACCCTATGGGACCACAGCATGCCAGGCACAATCACAGTCTCTGGTTGTGCTTGCCCATAAGGTTTTCATGGCAAAGATACAGGAGTGGGTTGCCAGTTCCTTCTCCAATTTGTCTGTCCTCTCTGCTATGACCTGCCTATCATGGGTGAATCTCCATGGTATATATAGCTCACAGCTTCACTGGAGTGCACAAGCCACAACAAGGTAGCTATCCAGAAGGGGATTATATGCTTAGCAGGCAAAAAATAAATTGTAGTAGGCCAGAAACCATTGGCATAATGACAGTGCTCCTTCTCTGATGTTACGGCTTGTTGTTATGCCTGTGTCATCATAACAAATGTGCTGACTTACTTTACAGAGACTTCTGTTACAAGATATAGTTACATTTTTTTCTGTTCAGTTCTTCATTGGTCAATCTTTTGCTGACAAGTTTCTGTTTCAGGTTTGGTGGCTGTTTAAACTCAAGGATGGGAGGTTTGGGGAATATGCTGTTTAATTGTACATCTTCAGTTAGTAGTGGTTGTAAATCCGTATTTTCAAGCTGGATGGTATGTGGTCACTAGATGTGTACATGAAGTGGTTTCTTCTGTTTTGTACTTTATTACATGTTAACAGGGGGATTTAATGGCAGAGGGTATTATCTGGATAATAATGCAGGCTTTGTAACCCTTCTGTCTGAAAGATTCAGAGAGTGTTTTTAAGTGTTTGTTATGGTCTTCAGTGTTTGTGGGAGCATATGTAGTGGTATGTCATGGCTTGGCTATGGGTGATGCTTGCTCGTAGAAGGGATGGAAACTGGAGCTGCAAAGGTAACTGCATCTGTATGTGAGTTTCTTATATATAACAATATGTCTGATCTCTCTGCTATGACCTGCCCATCTAGGGTGACCCTACATGGTATAGCTCCCAGCTTCACTGAAGTACACAATCCCCTTCACCACGACATGGTAGATATCCAGAAGGGGCCACTGTGGTTTACACAATGTAATATATTTGAAACAGGCATTTATGTGGGGAAAACCAGTCAAAAACTGCACCGAATGATGAATCTGCATAGACATTCTATTTAAAACCACACTGTAGACAGTTACTGTGCCACATTCGGACACCATTTTACCCAGAATGATCACTCCATCCAAAACTTGAAAATTAAAATACTAAGAGGTAAATTCAAAAAAATCCAGGAGAGAAAAATGAAAGATGATCACATTCTTCAACACCAAAGATACAGGACTTAACATGGACTTTTGTTTTCTGGCACATTATCAAAATTTCTTGTGATTCTGCCTCAGTTTGTTTCTAATTGTTTTCTCTTTAAAACAGGCTTGTGAAGTGTTTGCCAAACAAGAATGATATTGCTGTGGACTGCAATACTCTGTTTCTTCATGCAAATACTGATATATATGTTAACATAATGTGTATGCATATGTTTTCTATAGTATACTATGCTAATTCCTCGATATATATATTCATCTCAGGATATCAGATGCTGCTTTCACGCTTGCTGTATCACTGTTTACATTCAAACTCTCAATGGTAGTTTTGCTTTAAACTTAATAAAGATGTGTCAAACCTTTTGAAAACACATCTCTATATATATAAAAAAACATTTGTCCAACAAAAAAGGTATCATTATATACTCTGATTTTATATGTACAGTGCCTTGCAAAAGTATTCACCCCCCTTGGCATTTTTTGTGTTTTGTTGCTTAACAACCTGGAATTAACATGGGTTGTTTAAGGATTTGCATCATTTAATTTACAGAACATGCCCACAACTTTGAAGATGTTTTTTTTTTTTTTTTTTATTGTGAAGCAAGCAACAAATAGGACAAAATAACCTGAAAAAGTAAATGTGCAAAACTACTCACCCCCCTAAAGTCAATAATTTGTAGAGCCACCTTTTACGACAATCACAGCTCCAAGTCGCTTTGGATAAGTCTCTATGAGCTTGCCACATCTTACCACTGGGATTTTTGCCAATTACCCCTTGCAAAACTGCTCCAGCTCCTACAAGTAGGATGGTTTGTGCTTGTGAACAGCAATCTTTAAGTCTGACCACAGATTTTCTATTAGATTGAGGTCTGGGCTTTGACTAGGCCATTCCAACACATTTACATGTTTCCCCTTAAACCACTCAAGTGTTGCCTTAGCAGTGTGTTTGGGATCATTGTCCTGCTGAAAGGGGAACCTCCGTCCTAGCCTCAAATCACACACAGAGTGGTGCAGGTTTTGCTCAAGAATATCCCTGTATTTAGCACCATCCATCTTTCCCGCAACTCTGACCAGTTTCCCAGTCCCGGCTGCTGAAAAACATCCCCACAGCATGATGCTGCACCACCATGTTTCACAGTGGGGTCTTCTTTGGGTGATGTGATGTGTTGGGTTTGCGCCAGACATAGCGTTTTCTTTGATGACCAGAGCACCTTCCTCCATACATTTTGGAAGTCTCCCACATGCCTTTTCGCAAACTCAAAATGTGCCATTTTGTTTTTTGCTGAAAGTAATGGCTTTCTTCTGGCCACTCTGCCATAAAGCCCAACTCTATGGAGCGTACGGCTTATTGTCGTCCTATGTACAGATACTCCAGTCTCTTCTGTGGAACTCTGCAGCTCTTCTAGGGTTACCTTAGGTCTCTGTGCTGCCTCTCTGATTAATGCCCTCCTTGCCCTGTCCATGAGTTTTGGTGGGTGGCCATCTATTGGCAGGTTTGCTGTTGTGCCATGTTCTTTCCATTTGGTTATGATAGATTTGATGGTGCTCCTGGGGATCATCAAATATTTGGATATTTTTTTTATAACCTAACCATGACTTGTACTTCTCAACAACATTGTCCCTTACTTGTTTGGAGGGTTCCTTGGTCTTCATGGCAGTGTTTGGTTAGTGGTGCCTCTTGCTTAGATGTTGCAACCTCTAGGGCCTTTCAAAAAAGGTGTGTATATGTAATGACGGATCATGTGACAGTTAGATTGCACACAGGTGGACATCATTTCACTAATTATGTGACTTCTGAAGGTAACTGGTTGCACCAGAGCTTTTTATGGGCTTCATAACAAAGGGGGTGAATACATACACACATGCCAATTTTCTGTTTTCTATTTCTAAAAAAAAATGTATGTATATATATATTTTCTCATTTTACTTCAACAACTTAGACTGTTGTGGTCTGATCCATCATTGAACTTAAGGCTGTAATGTAACAAAATCGGTAAAAAGGCTAAGGGGTGTGAATACTTTTGCAAGGCACTGTATGGAACGGCCAGAGCCCTCTGCTGCTCATTAGTATGAATTGCAGGTGTGAAAATTAGGTAGAGGAGCAGTGACGCATGTGGGGAAAGTACCAGCAGAAAGGGTAAATGGTATTATGTTATAGGTCTTGTTGTTATGTGTGGCTGTGTCCTCCTTACAGATGTGCTGACATAATTTACAGAGAGTTCTGTTGCAAGGTTTAGTTCCATTTTCTCTGTTCATTGGCCAATAGATTTCACAGTAGAACAGACACTATCATATCCATCACAAATGGTACACTCAACTCATCTATATATAATAAACCCATATACAGATGCAGTTATCTTTACAGCTCCAATTTCCAGACTCAGTGGCTCCTTTAGTAAATTATATAATTGTTTTCCATAGAGAAATGCTGGACAAGCTCTCACATTAACTGATCTGTGATTTGAGAAGTAGAAGCAGCATTTTCTTATATGTTGCTTCTAACAAAAAAAGCACAAGTGTTCTCAAAACTTACAGCCTTATTAAATTGCAATTCAGTAAATTTAAAAGGGCTCTACTTAAGCACACAGCATATATTTTTTACAGAAGTTTTTAGTTAGTGAACTTCTATCCAAAAGCAAGGTCTTCACTAACTAAAAACTTCTGTAAAAAAAATATGCTATGTGCTTATATAGAGCCCTTTAGAATTTGCCGAATTGCAATTTAATAAGGCTGCAAGTGCTGAACAATCACTCAGAGAAAGGTGAGAGAAGCTTGGCAATACACTCCCCAAAAGCCCTCTGTCTAGATTTTAACACATTTTCAGTGTGAAAACATTGCAGCCCATACAGGCATGCTCCTGCCTACACTGCCTGTTGGTAAATCCTGCCAAGGTTATGTAATGTTATATTTCTTAATGACTCACAATTAGGTCTTTAGTCAAAAACATGAAACCACAGGGATTTTGAAAGTTATTGTAATCCCCCTCCCCAAAAGCCCTCCACTCCCCTGATTTCTTTTAGCTGAGCAACTTAGGGTTTTCTATTTTCCATACAATTATCATTACAGATTACATTACTAAAAAAAAATGAAATATGTAAATTTAAATAGTATGAACCCTAAGTTTACAATGAATATGGACACTAACAGCCTTATTAAATTTGGTAAATTTAAAGGGCTCTATTTAAGCAATTTTTTTCCAGAAGTTTTTAGTTAGTGTAGACCTTGCTTTTGGATAGAAGTTCACTAACTAAAATCTTCTGGAAAAAAATGTGGAATGGAAGGCCCGGGTGAAAATAAAATATTGAGGAGCGATAGTAAATATTTATATTATATTACAAATATATATATATACATATACTATCTCTACATAGCACTCAGCCCCTCTCATCACTCATTCGTCTTAGTGTCCATCTCTATATTGCACCCAGTCTTTGTCAGCAGCCGTGCCCTCTTAGCACCCACCTCACATAGCACCCATCCCTATCTCTATTGCTCCCCCCTCACATAACCCACCATCCTCTCTACCTTGCTGTCACTTTGCAACCCTTGCTCTCTCACCTTCTTCCCTATAACACATCCCCAGCATACTTAACTGTTCCACACTGTCCCCTCTTGGAGCTTCTGACCAATTTCCAACCAGGACCACAGATTTTCTATTAGATTGAGGTCTGGGCTTTGACTAGGCCATTCCAACACATTTACATGTTTCCCCTTAAACCACTCAAGTGTTGCCTTAGCAGTGTGTTTGGGATCATTGTCCTGCTGAAAGGGGAACCTCCGTCCTAGCCTCAAATCACACACAGAGTGGTGCAGGTTTTGCTCAAGAATATCCCTGTATTTAGCACCATCCATCTTTCCCGCAACTCTGACCAGTTTCCCAGTCCCGGCTGCTGAAAAACATCCCCACAGCATGATGCTGCACCACCATGTTTCACAGTGGGGTCTTCTTTGGGTGATGTGATGTGTTGGGTTTGCGCCAGACATAGCGTTTTCTTTGATGACCAGAGCACCTTCCTCCATACATTTTGGAAGTCTCCCACATGCCTTTTCGCAAACTCAAAATGTGCCATTTTGTTTTTTGCTGAAAGTAATGGCTTTCTTCTGGCCACTCTGCCATAAAGCCCAACTCTATGGAGCGTACGGCTTATTGTCGTCCTATGTACAGATACTCCAGTCTCTTCTGTGGAACTCTGCAGCTCTTCTAGGGTTACCTTAGGTCTCTGTGCTGCCTCTCTGATTAATGCCCTCCTTGCCCTGTCCATGAGTTTTGGTGGGCGGCCATCTATTGGCAGGTTTGCTGTTGTGCCATGTTCTTTCCATTTGGTTATGATAGATTTGATGGTGCTCCTGGGGATCATCAAATATTTGGATATTTTTTTTATAACCTAACCATGACTTGTACTTCTCAACAACATTGTCCCTTACTTGTTTGGAGGGTTCCTTGGTCTTCATGGCAGTGTTTGGTTAGTGGTGCCTCTTGCTTAGATGTTGCAACCTCTAGGGCCTTTCAAAAAAGGTGTGTATATGTAATGACAGATCATGTGACAGTTAGATTGCACACAGGTGGACATCATTTCACTAATTATGTGACTTCTGAAGGTAACTGGTTGCACCAGAGCTTTTTATGGGCTTCATAACAAAGGGGGTGAATACATACACACATGCCAATTTTCTGTTTTCTATTTCTAAAAAAAAATGTATGTATATATATATTTTCTCATTTTACTTCAACAACTTAGACTGTTGTGGTCTGATCCATCATTGAACTTAAGGCTGTAATGTAACAAAATCGGTAAAAAGGCTAAGGGGTGTGAATACTTTTGCAAGGCACTGTATGGAACGGCCAGAGCCCTCTGCTGCTCATTAGTATGAATTGCAGGTGTGAAAATTAGGTAGAGGAGCAGTGACGCATGTGGGGAAAGTACCAGCAGAAAGGGTAAATGGTATTATGTTATAGGTCTTGTTGTTATGTGTGGCTGTGTCCTCCTTACAGATGTGCTGACATAATTTACAGAGAGTTCTGTTGCAAGGTTTAGTTCCATTTTCTCTGTTCATTGGCCAATAGATTTCACAGTAGAACAGACACTATCATATCCATCACAAATGGTACACTCAACTCATCTATATATAATAAACCCATATACAGATGCAGTTATCTTTACAGCTCCAATTTCCAGACTCAGTGGCTCCTTTAGTAAATTATATAATTGTTTTCCATAGAGAAATGCTGGACAAGCTCTCACATTAACTGATCTGTGATTTGAGAAGTAGAAGCAGCATTTTCTTATATGTTGCTTCTAACAAAAAAAGCACAAGTGTTCTCAAAACTTACAGCCTTATTAAATTGCAATTCAGTAAATTTAAAAGGGCTCTACTTAAGCACACAGCATATATTTTTTACAGAAGTTTTTAGTTAGTGAACTTCTATCCAAAAGCAAGGTCTTCACTAACTAAAAACTTCTGTAAAAAAAATATGCTATGTGCTTATATAGAGCCCTTTAGAATTTGCCGAATTGCAATTTAATAAGGCTGCAAGTGCTGAACAATCACTCAGAGAAAGGTGAGAGAAGCTTGGCAATACACTCCCCAAAAGCCCTCTGTCTAGATTTTAACACATTTTCAGTGTGAAAACATTGCAGCCCATACAGGCATGCTCCTGCCTACACTGCCTGTTGGTAAATCCTGCCAAGGTTATGTAATGTTATATTTCTTAATGACTCACAATTAGGTCTTTAGTCAAAAACATGAAACCACAGGGATTTTGAAAGTTATTGTAATCCCCCTCCCCAAAAGCCCTCCACTCCCCTGATTTCTTTTAGCTGAGCAACTTAGGGTTTTCTATTTTCCATACAATTATCATTACAGATTACATTACTAAAAAAAAATGAAATATGTAAATTTAAATAGTATGAACCCTAAGTTTACAATGAATATGGACACTAACAGCCTTATTAAATTTGGTAAATTTAAAGGGCTCTATTTAAGCAATTTTTTTCCAGAAGTTTTTAGTTAGTGTAGACCTTGCTTTTGGATAGAAGTTCACTAACTAAAATCTTCTGGAAAAAAATGTGGAATGGAAGGCCCGGGTGAAAATAAAATATTGAGGAGCGATAGTAAATATTTATATTATATTACAAATATATATATATACATATACTATCTCTACATAGCACTCAGCCCCTCTCATCACTCATTCGTCTTAGTGTCCATCTCTATATTGCACCCAGTCTTTGTCAGCAGCCGTGCCCTCTTAGCACCCACCTCACATAGCACCCATCCCTATCTCTATTGCTCCCCCCTCACATAACCCACCATCCTCTCTACCTTGCTGTCACTTTGCAACCCTTGCTCTCTCACCTTCTTCCCTATAACACATCCCCAGCATACTTAACTGTTCCACACTGTCCCCTCTTGGAGCTTCTGACCAATTTCCAACCAGGAGGGTATGAGTCCAAGGAGGCCCACAGGGGCTCAGGATGGTCGTGGTGGGTTGGGCTGGGGTTGGTGGTCCCAGGAGAGTCCCTACACTAAATTAAAAATGAAATGGGGAAAAAAAAATGACACAACATTGGGTCTCTCACAGAAGAGGGTCTTAGTGCACTGCATAAAGAGAAACAGTGTCAGAAAAGAACCAACATATATGGGTTTAGATTTCTTACTAGATATGATCAAGCAGCCAAGAGGATCTCAAAAAGTGTTCACGGTCTTTGGCACATTCTAAAAGAGGAACGTTTTAAAAGATAAATCTACTATAACTTATAGGAGAAATACCAACCTCAGAAACCTAGCACCAAGTGAACTGAAAAAGACAAAGTAGTGTAGTACTAAGAACTTGTGTAGAAATATGTCAGGATGCTAGAAATGTAACACTAAGAATTGTGGCATCTGTAAGCACCTGAAAGAAAAACAAAAGAGATAAGATTACCTCTATGAGTTAGGAAAACTTTTTTTAAATAAAATCCCTCACTAATTGTAATACGCTGCATACGTTATCACCTGTACATGCGGTAAACAGTATGTAGACCGCACTAAAAGACCCGCTTATGGGTACATAAATATAACTAATGAGAGGGATTTTAAACCATGGCTTCACCGCTCGCATGATGCAAAAACACAATAAGGATCTGAAAGGAGTAGTGGTGAAAGCCATTGAACATGTCAAACCAAGTCAATTGGGAGACAAGAGATTGATAAAACTAAGGTGCCTTGAGACCAAATGGATACATTTATTGCATACCCTAGAACCAGATGGATTGCAAAGAGACAGTGATTTATTGATTCCTTTTATTGAGGCATAATGTACTGTCAGACTTATCTCCTACGCCATTTCATCCATGTGTATCCATATCTATTTATAGATAGAAACCACAGGGGACCATTTGAGAGTTTTGTTTTACACCTAGATCCACATGTTTCATTAATTATGTTGATGCTTCTAATTCATCTTATCTCATCTGTGCCTAAGGCCATTTTACCTATAGTATACATCATCTACCTCTATGCATCATTATATTATTTACATCCTTATACATATTTTGGTTGCATTATTATATTATTTACATCCATATACAGTACATATTTTGGTATACGATATATCCCATGTTATACATTACAATATGTTTAGCCTTCCTGTGTGGCATTTTTTATACTACCCTTTTTTTGTATTCTATCATATTGTGGCTTTATTATTTTTTAAATGTGCTTTATCATATATCTTATTTGTTTCAGCTAGTTCCGGTTATGAAATTTGAATACATATAATATTTGGTCCATACTTACAGTGTGATACACCCCTCAATTTTTTGGGAGGTCTGATACATTTGACAGCCAGTAGCATTACTTTTATATATTTTGATATTATTATTTTATCATGATATATCTTAAGTAGAGAGTCCCTTGTGCATATATTCGCTCCTGTTTCTATTGAGCTCCTGCTCATGGTTTTGTGTTCTGCTCTTGTTTAGTGTAGTTTTGCTGCAGGTTCAGTGTAGTAGGACATTTTTATATATTCATGTATGTTATATTCTTTAGTTTAACGCAGCAAAATACATTTGATTTATTTTGCTCTGTTTTATTAATACTGAGTGTTTATCAGAAAACTGTAGAAAAGAGTGTGTTGATATTCTTACGAATGCTTTACCACTTAATATTTGTCTAAAAGCATTTAAAGTGATTCTTAGGGAAGGGGACCCTGAGAGGCACCTATGTGTTGCAACTAGAAAGTCTAAGAATGTATCCCTTGACTACATTTGAGCCCCATATATCTATTTATTATTGTTATTATTATTATCCTTTATTTTTAATGCCCCAACATATTCCGCAGTTCCATACATGGGACAGAAGTTTTTCTTTTTTCTGGCTACAAAAAGAATAAGATGAAATATCTTGGGATACTCACCAAGATGGTGTTTTTAAATTTTTCTTATTTCTTTTTTTGTAAATATTTCCTTTTTTGGCAGTGAGATGGGTGGGGTGGGGGTTGTTAACCAAATAGCCAGATATGTCACTCTTTATGGCCAATCAACTTAGTAGTGTTCTAATAGTATTATCCCATAATGTACAAGTGATAAATACATCATACAAGAGACACATAATAGCAAAGAATTGGTTAAAAGAGGAACTCCAAGAGAGTCACTGGAAAATAGGGAAGATACCTATGTTTTTGAATGGAGCATATTTTCATCAGTTGCATGCTACATACAAGAATAAGGCCAGTCTCAATCCTCTTTAACAATCATTTACAAATTGTGGTACAATTCAGTGAAATAGATTAAGAGGGGAGATATATAATGTGGGTCAGAAAACTTAATGAACAGGAACACACTATTATTAATATGTATGCTCAGAACAATCGACAAAACAGCTTCTTAAATTCCTTGCTAAGACTGATACAGAAATTAAAGATAGGACATGTGATTATGTGTGGTGACTTCAACATGCATTTAGATCCCTTATTAGATCAAAAATCTAGCAAGAAACCCCTCCCTGACAACTCTAGTATCCGCAATTCTAGGTTGTTTCAGGACACTATCATCAAATTCGAACTCTATGATGCATGGAGATCCTTCCACCAAACGAAAGACTACACATTTTTCTCACACAGGCATGAAGCATACACAAGAATAGATTACTTTTTAGTAGATCTGATAACTCTTAAAAAGATAGAGAAGGTGGACATAGGATTGATAAAGTCTTCTGACCATGCAATGATCAAATTACATCTAAAAGTAGATCAAAGGATTAATTTTAAGAAAATCAAAAGATTAGGCAAATATTTATTTGAAACAGATAGCACTAAAGATTTGATACACAAGGAAATTCAAACATTCTTTGAAATAAATAAAAATACGATTGACTCTAAGACCACTCTGTGGAATGCCCATAAGGCTTATATAAGAGGTATTTTAACTAGTTGATCAATTAGACCAAAAAAAAAGGAAATGCACTAAAAATGTTGTATTTAAATTTAGGTCAATCTCAGAGAAATAACAAAACCAACCCAAATAAAAATAACATTATAGAAAAAAAACATACACAAATCATTTGATTTCTCTAGATTGTACAGGGACTTATAATACCTATAAAAAACCTTACTTATTATTTCTGGGTGTACCTGTAAAAATGTGCTAACTCTATTACCATAATGGTACATCCTTATATTTTTTCTTCCCTCTACCTAAAATATTTCAGTTTGTTTTTCAATTGAGTTGTACAGTTTATAGGTCACATTAGGTGGAAAAAGTTCTGAAATTATTTATCTTTGTCTCATTTTTTTACAGCACAGAAACCTGACATTTTACCAGGGGTGTGCAGACTTTTTATATCCACTATATATATATATATATATATATATATATATATACACTGCTCAAAACAATAAAGGGAACACTAAAATAACACATCCTAGATCTGAATGAATGAAATATTCTTATGAAATACTTTGTTCTTTACATAGTTGAATGAGGTGACAACAAAATCACACAAAAATAAAAAAAATGGAAATCAAATGTTTCAACCCGTGGAGGTCTGGATTTGGCGTCACACTCAAAATGAAAGTGGAAAAACACACTACAGGCTCATCCAACTTTGATGCAATGTCCTTAAAACAAGTCAAAATGAGGCTCAGTAGTGCCTGTATGACCTCCCTACAACGCCTGGGCATGCTCCTGATGAGGTGGCGGATGGTCTCCTGAGGGATCTCCTCCCAGACCTGGACTAAAGCATCTGCCAACTCCTGGACAGTCTGTGGTGCAACGTGACGTTGGTGGATGGAGCGAGACATGATGTCCCAGATGTGCTCAATTGGATTCAGGTCTGGGGAACGGGCGGGCCAGTCCATAGCATTAATGCCTTCGTTTTGCAGGAACTGCTGACACACACCAGCCACATGAGGTCTAGCATTGTCTTGCCTTAGGAGGAACACAGGGCCAACCGCACCAGCATATGGTCTCACAAGGGGTCTGAGGATCTCATCTTGGTACCTAATGGCAGTCAGGCTACCTCTTGTGAGCACATGGAGGGCTGTGTGGCCCCCCAAAGAAATGCCACCCCACACCATTACTGTCCCACTGCCAAACCGGTCATGCTGGAGGATGTTGCAGACAACAGAACGTTCTCCACAGCGTCTCCAGACCCTGCCACATCTGTCACATGTGCTCAGTGTGAACCTGCTTTCATCTGTGGAAAGCACAGGGCGCCAGTGGCGAATTTGCCAATCTTGGTGTTTTCTGGCAAATGCCAAACGTCCTGCACAGTGTTGGGCTGTAAGCACAACCCCCATCTGTGGATGTCGGTCCCTCATACCACCCTCATGGAGTCTGTTTCTGACCGTTTGAGCAGACACATGCACAATTGTGGCCTGCTGGAGGTCATTTTGCAGGGCTCTGGCAGTGCTCCTCCTGTTCCTCCTTGCACAAAGGCGGAGGTAGCGGTCCTGCTGCTGGGTTGTTGCCCTCCTACGGCCTCCTCCACGTCTCCTGAAGTACTGGCCTGTCTACTGTTATCGCCTCCATGCTCTGGACACTACGCTGACAGACACAGCAAACCTTCTTGCCACAGATCGCTTTGATGTACCATCCTGGATGAACTGCACTACCTGAGTCACTTGTGTGGGTTGTAGATTCTGTCTCATGCTACCACTAGAGTGAAAGCACCGCCAGCATTAAAAAGTGACCAAAACATCAGCCAGAAAGCATAGGAACTGAGAAGTGGTCTGTGGTCACCACCTGCAGAATCACTTCTTTATTGGGGTGTCTTGCTAATTGCCTATAATTTCCACCTGCTGTCTATACCATTTGCACAACAGCATGTGAAATTGATTGTCACTCAGTGTTGCTTCCTAAGTGGACAGTTTGATTTTACAGAAGTGTGATTGACTTGGAGTTACATTGTGTTGTTTAAGTGTTCCCTTTATTTTTTTGAGCAGTGTATATATATATATATATATATATATATATATATATTAACATATATAAATATATTTTAACATAGTTTCCAAATAAAGGAGACAATCCATCCCTTGCAAGTATGATGTTCTGTCAAGAGATCGAACCAAGACTTGTACTAGAACTCAAAGTAAAAAAAAATCTGTAATTGGAGAAAATATGGTTATTATTTTCTTCGCTAAGCTATAGGTAAATTAGCACACACATCAAGAGGTAGTACAATTCTTAACAGATAAGCTTCAAGCAGTCCCTTTAAGTCCTCATTGTCTTCTTCTCCCTTCATTTTGCTTGGCCTTCACTTGAAAAGTGGTATGCATTCTCTCCTCACATGTTTTATTATTGTTCTGGTACAGTATATCTTGGTTAAACATTCACAGCCTTATTACATTTTGATTCAGCAAATTCTAAAGGGTTCTATTTAAGCACAAAGCATATTTTTTTACAGAAGTTTTTAGTTAGTGAAGACATTGCTTTTGGATAGAAGATCACTAACTAAAAACTTCTGTAAAAATATATGCTATGTGCTTATATAAAGCCCTTTAGAATTGTCCGAATCGCAATTTAATAAAGCTGAAAGTCTTCTATTTCTCTGGTAATGGGGCTAAAAAGGAGCCTCGACACTCTGCATGCCTACTTGTCACTTGTCAATGGGATAAGCCATTGTCTTACCATTTGTGCTAATATATATATACCCTCTGCACTATGGTATTCAGTGTCTTCAGGACTTCCGTGAAATCACTAAGGGTGACAAAATTAAATCTGCTAAAACTGAGCTAAACAGAAATAAGATGGCTAGGGGTATGGAAAGAGGCTGCAAGTTTGTACCCTAGTCATAATAAAGCAAAATTAATTCCATATAATTTTTATGTGAAATAAAGTAGCTAAATTGTGATCAAATGTTGCTCTTCGCCTATGAGTTAAGTGGCATATTTAGCAATATCGGTGTAGCCCCCTGTACATGTGAACTTTAATATTGATATTTTGGCCTGTGAGCTAAAGCTCTGCTGTGTATATGTAGGTTCTGTGTATATGCAGATTCTTGCTCACCAGTAACTACAGAAACGTGCTATGCTAGGTTGTTAATCAGTTATTTGTCTTATCTGTTGAGATCCAGTTCTACTTTGAATTCTGTGCAGATTTTCCTCTTAGTAGTACTTCTGTTGTACCTCTTTATGTTGTACCTTTTCAAATAAACCCCTTCTTTGATTTTGCACAGCTCTCTGTGGCCCTCAAATGTATGGAATGATCATGCTGTATTTGTGTATCTAATCAGTGCCTTGTACTTTCATTACAGTTACATGATGGCTTATTATCTTTAAACTCTGCATAGGCAACATAGTTTGTATTAATATGTATGCCATCCATTGTTTCAGGGATGTAATTAGATTATGAGCTATGAAGCAATTTTGTCAGTATATGCTCTTTTATATGATGATATCCCACAATTTACTCTACTTCCAGTTTGGTTTATATTATATTATGTGTCTTAAATGGCTCTATTCACAGCACTTACCCTTGATGCATTGTCTGCCCTACAACCAGCCATGCATCAGGGGTGGAGCTAACAGTGATGCAATGCTACAGGGTCCTCCTCTGGGGGGGGGGGGGGGGTCCAGAGTTGTGTATTTTTTTTTTGTAGTGTAGGGGCACCTGGGCCTGCCCACCCTGGTCCAACCCGCCACTGCCATCCCAGGCCCCTCTTTCACCTGCTTGGTTGTACACTCCCCCAGGGCAAAATTAGTTTCATGCCTAAATAAAAGAGAATTTCTACGGAAGCTCCAAGAGCTTGCAGTGTGGAGCAGTTCAGCATTCTGGGGATGTGTATCAGGGAACAGGAGAACAAAGGCTGCAAAGTTTGAGGTGTGTGCTGAGAGGGGTTGGGTGCTGTGTGGGGATGGATGGTGGCAAGGACTGGGTGCTGGGTGTAGGTTTGGATGCCAATAGAGGGACTGGGTGCTATGTGAATATGGATGCGGAGATCGACTGGTTGCTACCGTATATAGATATTTTATATGTCCATATATGTGTACATATATCAAGAGGATAGGCGGATGGTGGGAATCTAATAGGTTTCCATCTTATAATCAGCTACATTTATCAATCTTGTAATATTGATTTACACTTTCTTTCGGCCCAATGCTGGAACTATGACTGGACAGTCACTCATATATTTACTGGGCTCCCAGAGGAGCAGCCATAAGGACAATTGGAATTCCCACCAGACAAGATCCATCTCCAATGGCTGAGAGTACAGTACAGATTTTACTAAAAGTTGTTGATTATGCTCACTTGTATTCTTATTTCGGGTGCCTAACATCACATTGGTAACAAAATTATTTTAAAAATGAAAAAACTTTACTGAGACTTGCTCTCAAAAATACTCCACTATTCAAATAAAAGAACTTGTGTAATGTATAATTTCCAGTCTCCAATTATTTATATATTTGGGCTTGTATTATTTCATCAGGAGACAATACTCTAGAATATAACTAAATGTATTTCTCATTCAGTACCTTTAACTTGAATTTGCTTTGATGCATCATCCTCTTTATTACCACTCCATTAAAAGGAAATCAAGGGGGATAAATGTAAATATGTATAATCACTTATGAGATATTTGGATATATATTCTTATCCCAAAATTTAGCAATACATAGGGTTAAATAATTTTTTATATCACATATCATTTAACTTGATGAAATTAGTGCTTGTGTAGACTTCATTTATTAAATGGAGGGCCAATATAGTGATATGTAGAAGTTATTAGACTCAATTATTTGATGGCCATCAGTATTGACCAAATCCAGTGAGGAGTCGTCCTAAATTTCCTTCATTAGAACCCAATTTATTATAACTGGGACTGTAATACTTAACACATATTCTTGACGAAAATTTTAAACTTTAAAAAACAACGATGCTAGTTAATAAAAGGGAGGTATTGTCAATTGACTCTTCATTTTCAGGATATCTATTGAAAGTTACTTCACACATAAGCAGTCTAGTGTCCTTAGACAGAATATCAGTTTGTTTCTTTTTTTCCCCATTGTTCTTTATTAAGGACACACAGAGAGAAATTTACAACAATAAGTATAGAAATCTACAAGTAACAATTGGTAAAAACATCAAGAAAGACATGTGAGTTCTATAATCATTATATAGAAGCAAAATGATACAATTTAAGACATAATAAATTGTCTAAATACAGTCCTCAATTAATTTGTAATTTTTTGTGTGAAATTTTTACCCTTAAGCAATATACAATATAAGGCATCACATTCAGTATCAAGCCTGTAGTGCCTATATAAAACTTTTTATATATTAAGGGTATTCAAAGAAATCAAGAATTACACGTTCCAATTGACCCATCATTTTCCAAATTGCTCTATTGTTTTTAGCTGCCAGAAAGATTAATTGAGCCAATCTATTACCCTGCACATCTAAATTAGTAAAATGGGTGCCCAGAATGCAAGTATCAATAGCCGGTTCCAGCGTAGTCTTGAGTAATTCTGCAATTAATGTAGTAGTCCTAGACCAGACTTCTTGAACTATGGGGCACTGCCACCATGTGTGTATAAAATCACCCTGCATTTGACATCCTCTAAAGCAATTGTCATTGCCCTTAGATGAGATTTTGTACATCGGCACAGGAGTCATATACGCCCTATGCAAAATCTTTATAGAGGTTTCTAATAGGCTATAACCATTTGAGCCCTTGGAAAGATTCAAATAGGACTTAGTCTGTTTGTTTGTGTCCCATATTTGGTTCAGGCCCAACTCCCATTTCAACATAAAAGAAGGCTTTTGTTTGTCAGTTGGAGTATTAAAAATGATGTATAGGGACCCTAAAACCCCTTTGGATAGGGTCAAAGACTTACAAATTACTGAAAACCAAGAAGCCTTGGGTGACCCATACTTATTGCACATTGTACAAACCCAGTGTCTGAGTTTTGCATAATTAAATAGATCTTGTCTAGGAATATTAAAATCCTGTCTCATTTGATCTGAGGGAATGATGCAGTCACCTAAGAACCAAGAACACACCCTATCCAATTTGAGCGTAGTCCAAAAAGCTTTTGATTCCACCTAAAAGGTGTCTTGCATGGTAGGTGACAAAAATAATGAAGTAAGAGGGGAGAGAGGTTTGGCCAATTGATGTTCAAACTTGGCCCACCTCCAGGTTCTCAGGGTAAGATTAATCAGGATAAGGGGACCACAAAATGACCCCCCAGGATAGAGGGGCCAATTGAAAATGTTCTAAAAATATCCAGCTAGGCTGGTGTTGGGTAGAGTGAGCAAGGGGAATGAATGCCAACTGTGCTGCTTTAAAATAGGAAAAATTGGGACAAGATAATCCTAACTTAGATTGGTGCCTCAACATGATCCTTTTCGCTATTCTGGAAAGGCCTATTCCTTCAGATGAATTTAAAGAATTGATTTTGAAAGTGAATTAGTTCCTTGTTGTTAATTGGAATAGGCAAGGTCCTAAACAAGTAAAGCAGCCTAGGCAATACATTCATCTTGATAGAGGCTATACGACCCATCCAGGCAATGCGTGATTTCAACCAATGTGCCCATGTCTGAAATTAAGGTCTTGTAGAGAGGGGGATAGTTTGCCTTTTAAAGGTCTGATATTGTGCTAGTTAAGTGAACACCTAAATATTTTATGTGGGAAGTAGAACAAATGAAGTTGTAAGTTAATTTAAGGTGACTCAGGATGTCAGGTGGAAAACTTCAGCTTTATCTCGGTTTAGCCGGAGACCTGAAAGGGCACTGTATTGGTCTATAGTAGACATCAGGAGGGCACTGTATTGGTCTATAGTAGACATCAGGACTCTGCATATGAGCATTTGCATAAGAGGTCATCAGCAAATAGAGAACATTTGATATGGTAATGTCCTACCCTAAAGCCATGGAGTTGGCCCTGATGGCCTGGGCAAGGGGCTCGATAGCCAAGGCAAAGAGCAGGGGGATAGAGGACATCCCTGTCTGGTATCCTGTTGTATGTTAATGAATGCTCTTTGAGATCCTGGAAGTTTTAGATTAGCTCTAGGGGAGTTGTAATAAGTACTGAGCATGTTTATAAACTGTCCCTCAAATCCAAATAGGCTTACTATAGTCTTAAATACTAAAGCACCACTCTCAAGTCATAGTCTGAATCACAGTTTCAATCAACATGGAAAACCAGCTACTTCTTAATTCAGTAGTTTTCACAATATTACAATTGAACTCAAATTTCCCTATTTATCCCACCTAGTAACGGATAATCTAGGCAATAGGTAATAGCAGTCTGTAACTATTGGGCACTTAACAACAAAGTAAAACTCCCATTGCTGAACAACTCTTATTCCCTGGTGGTCTAGCTAAAGTTCTCTCTACCTGACTATAGTTTTGCACAGTAAGATGTGGCGTTATCACTACCTATTATGTGAATGCATACTGTGGACCTTATGTGACCTGCCCATTCTGTGACTGCATACTTTGGGCCTTAAAGTAGAAGTTGTAGGGACAAGGAGTACAGAGTATATTAGAGTTTTAGAATACAGTAATTCAAGCATCCCTTGGATATGGATAATGTTTTACTGAGGATTAAGTAAAGCCAAACATTTTGGTGATAATAATGGACCTAGTGGACCTTTTTTGGCATCAAAAGCAGTTTCTATATTTCAGGACTGTATAAAAGAACTACCGTTTTTCCATATTTTTTGTTGTTGACAAAGCTATCCAGTGATGCACACAAATAAACATAAAACTATTACTGAAATTTAGATTTTAGAAAAAATCATTTTATTTTTTATAAAAATGTAACAATGTTAATAGTGCAATTATCTGTATTTTCATAAAATATATTGTGAAAAAAAGTTAAGTGATTTCACAAGAGAACAATATGTATTGTATTCCAAATAATTAACAGGCACAGAAATATATTAGTGGTTAAACAAGAAGATGCTGATGGGCATGTTAACTCTTCTGGCTGTAATGTCTTTTGTGCTTTAGGTGGTGAAACGGTCATGCCGTGATACTGTAAATGATAAAAGAAAAACATTATCAAGCCATAGAATAAAATATCATTTGTACATTAATAGAAAAGCAACACTTTTGGTGATGTGCCAGTACAGATAAAACACCCCTATAATATGTATATCATTAATACGCTACATTTTCTCTGTCTGTATATGCTATCATTCTCATATTAACAAAATAATTTTATATATCTTTAGATGACAGGTATAAACATCACTTGGGGTCTATAATTGACAGTACAATATTTTACAAACATATTTAAATTCAACTTAAAGGATTGGATTGCAGCTGTCACAGTAATCAATCTTTAAAAAGCCTCTGGCTCCAAGGTAACCCAATCTTTAAATATATATCTCACTTTATTTGAAAGAAATAATCGTAACAAAATTATAAATATAACAATTGGGCTGATTTTAGAATCCATGGGACATTTCTCCACAACAGTCATCATGGTATATTCCACTTTATTTTTTGAACCACTATTTTTAAAAATAACTCCTATGGCACGGCAATCATTGCTGAATAGAAACACATCTCTGTACAGTATATGTTTTAGAATGAATAGATTTTATTTTCAATTAAATAAGCATGAACATACTGACAAAAATAGCCCAAACCTCTTGAAATTCTACCTAAAACTTGTAGTATAAGTATGCAAGAAGGTATTGTTCTATATCAAAACTGCTAGTGAATCAGCATATATATACAAATTATTACAATGACTTGTGTTCCTGCAGCAAACAAGAAATATTATTACAATAGTATATCAGTAAATCAGAGTAGGCCATCACATTTGATGTATGAACATAATTTACAGAACACAATACAGATTAAATCACACATATAGTTGTCAGTGTTGGTGACGTTTGCCGCGCAGCACTTAGGCTGCAATGATCGCCTCTGCCAGCGTAAGTAAAAAAAAAACTAAAAACAAAAAAAATATTTACCAAATATAGTAACACACTCACAGACAGCACAGGGGTAGAGCCAGGAAGCCTGGGAGTGAGGTTACAAGCGATTTTGAGCAATATTTGGGGGTTTTCATCAATCCAAAATAGGCTAAGCGAGGAAAAAAATGTCGGAAGAAAAACATAAAAATTCTGAAACTGCATGAAAACTGGGCTGAACAATGCCAGGCACGCGGGACTTACAAAATAAACACCGGCAAAGATAGTAACACACACACAGAAGGGGCAGAGGGGAGATGCTGGAAAGGGACACATGGCATTCCCAAGCACAAAACTTGCAGGTTAACGAAACCTGCAATGAGCGGGTCCCGTACAGTAGGCGGGAGGAAACCCTTTTCAATGAGCGCCAAAGGCGTTCATTGCAAGCCCCGCGATGAGCTCCAAAGGCACTTAGCGTGGGGTTCGCAATGAACGCCGAAGGTGATCAGTGCAAAGCAGGAAATCGTAAGTACACGGGGGAGAGGCTCGCAATGAGCGCCAAAGGTGCTCAGAGGAGCAAAAGCCTCACATTGTGTGGCAAACAGCATTGCCAGCCTTACTATTTTAATTACGTTATTTTTTACGGGCAAGTAGCTAGTATAACTAGTGTTTATGCTTTATACTGTGTAAAAACTCTTTTGATGCTTTCTTCTAACCTTTTTTTCCCCACTTATTGATGTTTAAAGTTAATATTAATTTAAAAGGAAAACTATAAAGCACAACTGGATACAGATGTTTCACTAGTCATTGGACATAAATAAACTTGGTATTTAATAATGTAAAAAAACAGCAATTCATGTTATTCACAGAGAGAGAGAGCACAGACAGAGAGCGCACAGAGAAGAGAGAGACACAGAGAGCAGAGACAGAGAGCACACAGAGAGACAGAGCACACAACGAGAAAGAGCACCAGAGAGAGCACACAGACAGTGAGCACACAGAGATCGACACACAGAGAGGGAGGGGTACAGAGAGAGAGAGTGCACACAGACAGAGAGATCACACACAGACAGCGCACACAGAGAACGAGAGAAAGTGCACAGAGAGAGTGCACACAAAGAGAGTGCACAGAGAGCGTACACACAGAGAGCGCACAGAGATTGTCACAGAGAAAGTAAACATATACAGTAAACACAAAAAGTGAGAGAGAGTGCACAGTGAGAGAGTGCACAGACAGAGAGCAGAGACAGAGAGAGCTCCAAGAGAGAGAGAGGGACACACAGAGAGTGCACAGATAGAGAGAGCGCACACACAGAGAGCACACAGAAATCGACACAGAGTGCACAGAAAGAGAGAGAGTGCACAGAAAGAGAGTGCAATGACAGAGAGATCACACACAGGCAGCACACACACAGACAGCACACACAGAGAGCAAGAGAGAGCGCACAGACAGAGAGTGTACAGAGAGAGAGTGCACCCACAGAGTGCACAGACAGAGAGCGCAAAGAGAGAGAGAGCCACAGAGATCAACACAGAGGGGGAGGAGTACAAAGAGAGAGAGAGAGTGCACACAGACAGTGCCCACACAAACAGCGAGAGAGAGATATCGCAGACAGAGAGAGAGTGCAGACAGAGAGAGAGCACAAACAGAGAGAGAGCACAGTGAGAGAGAGAGCGCACAAAAAGAGAGAAAGCACAGAGATCGACAGAGAGGTACAGAGTGAGTGCACATGGCCAGGGGTACAGAGTGAGTGCACAGGTAAGTGAGTGCACATAGCCAGAGAGCACACACAGACAGAACACAGAGAGAGAGAGAGCACACAGACAGAGTGCACAGAGAGATAGAGTGCACAGAGAGAGAGATAGAGTGCACAGAGAAAGAGATAGAGTGCACAGAGAGAGAGAACGTGAACAGAGAGAGAGTACACAGACAAAGAGAGAGTGCACAGACAAAGAAAAAGAGTGCACAGACAGAAAGCACAGAGAGAGAGTGTACAGAAAGAGCTCACAGAGAAAGAGAGTGTACAGAGAGAGAAAGCACAGAGAGAGAGTGTACAGAAAGAGCTCACAGAGAAAGAGAGTGCACAGAGAGAGAAAGTGCAGAGAGAGCATACAGAAAGAGAGAGAGCGCACCAGGAGCGAGAGAGACAGGTCAGAGAGAAAGAAATGAGAGCAAAACACACAAGACAGAGAGAGAGAGAGAGAGAGAGACAAGGCCCATACGTGAGGGCCGTACGTGATTGGCTGGAGGGGGGGGGGGGAGGCTCAAAATGGCTTACGAGTTACAGGCTTCAAAAAAAAATACGGATTTAACAGACGGCATTTTTTTCAAACCACGTAACTCAGAAGCCATTGGGAGACCGCCAAAATACTCCAATTAATTAAAAAAATAACTTTCAACCTCACACACAGCACAGGGGTAGAGGCAGGGAGGTGAGGTTGCAAGCTAATTTCATTTTTAACTGGTTGAATTTCCAAAGCCCGCAAATGGTTTCACACCTGTAAGTGCAAACAGGAGCACATAGAAGAGAGGGGGGGAGAAAGGGAGAGGGGGGAGAGGGTGGAAAGAGATACAGGGGAGAAAGGGAGAGGGGGAGAGGGTGGAAAGAGACACAAGGGAATGAGTGGGGTGGAAAGAGACACAGGGGAGGGAGATAGGGGGAAAAACAGGGGAGGGAGAGAGGGCAAAGAAACAAGGGAGGGAGAGAGGGGAGAGAGGCTCGCAATGAGAGCTGAAGGTGCTCATTGCGAGGCCCGAAAGTTGCGGGTTGGCCAACCCCTGCAATGAGAGGCAAAGCCACTCATTGCGTGGCTCATGATGAGCACCAAAGGCGCTCATCACGAGGCCTGGAAAGTAGAGGGAGGAGAGGCTCCCAATGTGCTCCTTCGGCGCTCATTGCAGGGCAGGAAAGTTGTGGGTTGGCAAGACCCGAAAGTTAGAGGAGGGAGAACCTCGCATTGTGTGGCAAACAGCATTGCCAGGCTTCAAATTTTATTGCCATAATTTTTGACGGGCAAGTCGCTAGTAATAGTTATAAAATTTGTTAAGTCACGGACTTTGAAAATCAATATCAGTTTGCGATAAGACTTACCGTCCATTCACCGCTTTCATGTTTAGAACATCTAACATTCAGAGTTAATTCACGAACACGTTCATTGAAGGAGACGCCTTTCTTTTCAGACCACTGATAAGCATCCATGGCTTCTTTGAAAGACATGTTGTTATACTTTTTGGGACTCTTGATTGTGAAAGGCCAAGAGCTGAAAAACATATAAATTGTAATTTGTAAGTTAATATTACTATGTGTTTCTTTTACTTTGATTTCACCAGTAAGTCACCAATCCCTTCTAAGAAGACATAGGTAAACCTTGAATCAGGGGGGAGACAGAAGGAAAGGAAGGGATGTGAGCTAGTCATTTATTGGGATGTAGATGATTATGTTTCCCTCTAGTTCACTGCCCAGAAGGGTGTTTTGGGAGTAGACGAGAGGGAGTTAAACAATGATCTACGTGGAAGCTTCTATCTGCCACAATGAAAATGTGACAGCTAAAAATAACAATGCTTTTAGCAGTAATAATGAAAAGCTCTATAACTTTATAATAACACACCAACTAAAAAAAGTTTCAGTAAAGCAAACTGAACATCGCAGTAAAGAATAATTTCCTATAAAAGAGAAATGTTTAAATGCTGTAATTTTTTATTGTGTATTTTTGCTTTCTAAAAATATTTTGTCAATTAGCTTTGGGCCCGCAACTTGCGAGCTTGAGAAAACGAAGAGGAACGGGAGCCTGCAACTCACTCGCAGACATTCGCCTGTCTGCGATCGAGTTGCGAGGCTCAAATTGAATGGAGCCCATAATAAGTACGCAGATGCACATACAAGCCACTGTGATGCTTAGAACTCTCTCTCTCTCTCTAGTTTATGATAGTGTTTATGATAGTGTCATGTTTTCATGTTTACAAAGCTTTGCTTTGTAATTAGTATGAATGTTTCTGTTAGATTTTAGCAGACTGAATATTTTTTTAGCTAAACTGTCTAAACTGTACCATATCTACATTTCCGACCCCCGCTATACTGTACCTTGCATTCCTTAGCCCCAATCCCCGGTTTATTGCCTCCTTATTTGACCACATGCCTCCACTCTCTGCTAAATTCTTTTTTCACTCTTACTCTCTGTCTGTCTCTCTCGTCCTCAAACACTAATCTTCTTCCTCTTACAGCAGTCATGTTTCCTGTGCCTGGCGTTTGATCTCCTGGGAAATTGAGAGCGCTCTCCTCCCACCTGCCCACTTTCTGTCTTGCTTTATTGAGTCATTCTAATAACCTGCACTATATCAGTCAGCAATACCTGCTAATAAAGATACCTAGTATGTACCAACTCACACATTATGGCCACCTTCACCCCTTCACTCATTTACACTTCCTATACTCTGCTATGTTACTGCACTCAGACTATTATAAAATTATGGACCAATGCACAAACTAAGCAATGCATTTCTCCTAACCTTTCCACTTTAACCCACCTCTACTAGAACTTACTGGGGGGGGGGGGGGGGGGGGGGGTTGTACAGTTCTCCTATTCTCTACTTTGTCTAAGTATACTCTTTTTTAGTTGTTTTCTCTTCTCTCTCACTCTCTATTACTCTGAACTTTCACTCATTTTCTACCCTCCTATTCCCAACCTGGTATTCTTGCACAGGTCCCACCTCTCCCAGTCCTTTATATTATACATTTGTGAGTTGTCATGTGCTTTTGTTAAAAAGCACTGTGTATGTAAGATTTTACCATCAAAGACAGGGCCCTCCATTCTTTTTCAATATTTTTATATTGTCATTTGCTTTGTACTTAACCCCTATATAGTGCTATTGAATATGTTGGCTCATTAGAAATAAATGATTATAATAAAAACAATTGTCTAAGCAAATGCACTTAGCAAACATTTTCTCTTACCATATGAACTAACAATTTAATCCTAAAATGACAGTGTGTGTCTTTGCCTCATGTAACTAGATAGTTGTCTTCAATTAAAATGCACATCATGTAACAATATTCATGTAACAATATGTTTCCCAATGTAAAAGGGTGTGTGTACATAAAGGCAACTACAGGTATAACCCGCTTCACTCTTCCCCTATGAGCGCTGATTTGCTATAGTGCTCTTTTACACTGTAATTCCCCGCTTAGCTCTAAACCTCACAACAGATTTGTTTTTGAGCGACAAATCCCCTTTAGCCCTTTAAATCCCAGCTCAGCACTTGTCCACTTTTGCTATAGCGCTGTATGAGCGATATGGTGATGAAAATGCCTACATACTGTACATTAATCATCAGTAGTTAAAACAGTTCTTAACCTGACTATTACAAGAGTTTTCCATACAATGGGCTCCATTCAAATCGAGCCTCGCAACTCGATCGATGTCAGAGAGTGAGTTGGGGCCTCCCATTCCTCTCCATTTGCGAGGCTATTCAATTGATTAAGCTCGCAAGTCGCGTGCCCAAAGCCAAAACCATGCACTGGTTTGGAGCAGTTGAGGGCGGGAACATGATGAGCCAATAGGAAATGAAAGTAAAACATGGAGGTTACATGTCATTCAATTAGGTTCAGGGGTCTGATATGAGATCAGGCTCACAAACGATCAAAATAAAGAATTATTAAATATAATGCCAATACTGTTCGAGTCCTTATGGGTGGCCTGATGTTCAAGATCGATGTAACCCCCAATTGAAACTGACGATTTGCGGGCTTGAGACTGTTGTGCAATTAATTCTAACGTCTATCATAGCTTTCCCCGTTATTTACAGTGCAGTACTGATTTTTTAGCACGTGGGATTTTCTCCTTCATTTGCCATTTACGGGTGTTATTACATTTGCGGTCGAGAGGAAATTTAGCAATTGAATAGCGATTTGTGACTTTAGCAATCCTAACTCTTGCGAAAGTGAAAGATCAAAGGCTTCTGGAGGCTGTAAGATACAAGTTTGATTGGCGCCATTTTTTCAAGCTCGTAACTCGGAAGTTGATCAGAGCACACAAAAAAAAAAACACCAATTGAATAGCAAAATAACTTGCGAGCTTACTTACGGGCTTACGGATCTAAAATTTGCTCAATTGAATGGGGCTCTATGTTCCTTTGGGAAAAGACCAAGTTAAAAGGAAAAAGAGGCAAGTCATTTTATATTGGCTAACAATTTTGGGTGTGCACAAAAATGCTTGCATGGAAAATATTTTTTGGTTTCGTTTATTTAAATACGCTTATGCAACTAAATGATCCCATGCTGATTTGTGTAGCTGGGGTCAAAATTTGGACATACTTAAAATATAGTTGCTATGAAAGTATCCTGCTGTAATCTGGCTCAATAAGGTATACTGGGAGAGATTCTTATGAGTAGGAGACCACACACTAAGCATACACACTGTTTTAAAATTAAATAACCCATTGTTAAAAATATGTTTATGCAATCAGAGTGTTCATAATTCTTAAGTTTTCTTCTGGAAATCAAAATAGATTTATGTTTCAAATATTCAGGAGGGTGGATAATTTACTTGCAGCTTGTCAAAGTACTATTTTCCAGAAAAATATTGTTATAGTTATTATTTCTCTTTATTTGTCATGCATAAACATATTCTATAGCTCTACACAGGGGTAGATAAAGGACAAATTGATTAACGAAGCTAAGAATTCAAAAGGATAAGGCTTTACTGGGGTTAATTAAGCCTGGATCTTTAGGCGAACTGGGTGCTATATTTCCATACAATTCTGCAATCTTCTTTTTACATAGTAAAAATGTATATATTGTTATCATAGGGAGCTGAATTGTGGTTGAAACCATTACAAATATATATATATATATATATATATATATATATATATATATATATATACAGTATATTGAGTAAATAAATAGTACATCTGTGTTACCATTTGAATGTCTTAAGCAAGTTAAAAAACCTGCTTCCAGCTCAGAATTCTGAGAAAAATAGTTATTACACTGCACTACCTACTCATAATTTCCACAACACAAGCTAAAATCTCGCTTTATGCTGATGATAGCCATTAAGCTTGAAGCAGCTGTACATGGATAGGATTCTCAGCGTGTGTAAAATCCAGCCTTGGCTTTGCATTAAAGCTGTGTAATACAGCATGCATAAGCTTAAAGGAAGTCATGTTTGATAATGGCTATGGATTGAAGAGCGAGGCATTTGTGGGCACATTTGCAGGTCCCAGCTCAGCTTCCCAGAGTGCAGTGTAATAACTGTTTTTCTCGGAACTCTGAGCTGGAAACAGGTTTTTTAACTTGTTTTAGACATTCAGATGTGAACACAGATGTACTATTTATTTACTGTACTACTGTACGGTAGAGGGCCTCAATCGCTCTTTTGCCCACCATATATTAAATTATTGTTGTGGTGAAATACAGTTATTACACTGCATTCTGGGAACCTTGGCAGGGACATGCAAGTGTGCCCACAAAGATGTCACTCTTAACATCCATAACCACATAAAACATATAGAAAATGTTGACCAAAAAATGTAAAACCACAAAACAGGGCAATATAGCTATATTGCTGTAGCTATCAATTAACCAAACCAAGAAACCCTGCCAAACAATTGCTATCTATGGGAGGATAAGCAAAAGAATGGGTGAAACTGATTTGTACTGCAAGCTGCTTGTTAACATTTGATAGCAAGCAAAATGACATTGCTTTCAAGTCTGTTCAAAAACAGTTAAAATAAAAGCCCAGGGGAAATGAACCAGGGTTGAAAGGAATCAGCAAGAGTTAAATAACATAATTATATAAAATATAGAAAGGAGAAAATCATTTTAATTTCATTTGATTTATTTTGCAATAAATGAGAACATGACCATTTTTGTTATCTAGGTTCAGTCATCACTGCACCTCATATTACAACCTGTTTTATTGCAACAAGCTTAGTAGCTATTTATGTAATACAGTATCTTGCAGAAGAGACATTTAATATTTTCCGCACAAATTGAATTGGAAAGTTGATAAGGGACCGATAAACGAAGGTGGATGGGGTGATAGAGAGGGATGAAACTTGAATGCCAATACACTCACCAAAGTGGATCACATTAGATTGTGTTCTTAAACAATATTTTATAAAGTGTATTTTTATGTGAACCCAATTAATTATTAATGCCCTTAATGCGAAATAGGTTCCCCACTTTTTGTCCTAAAGTGGAAAATAATAATTTATTCACCCCTTATTTGAGATAATACTAGTTATAATTAATGAGTGAAGCTTTTAAATCAACCATTGGCTTATAATTGTGTGAGTACATATAATAATTATGCTGTAAACAATGCAATGTGAGAGATCAAGGTGGTAAATACTGTAATTATCATACGGTTACTACTACTAACAAAGTGAATAAATACTAAACAAATACATACTGGGATAAATCAACAAAGCATCACAAGTGGCTGAAATATGCATCCCTCTATTTACTTCTATGTCCTATGCTGAAAAATTGACTCCTTATCTCAGCTACTTGTGATGCTTAGCAAGCCCCCCCCCCCCCCCAACTGCACAACCATCACAACATTTCTATTTTATGATACAACACTTTTTTGAGTATTTCACAATATGCCTTCATTACTTACGTGATTGGTCGGTAAATCTCCTTCACTCCAATAAATTTTAGTTGTCCATAAATCTCTGGAATGCTTTCACATCGAGCAAGGTTAATTCTTGGGTAGTATTGTAAGTAGGAAAGACACATTTCATCGCTAGTGCTCAGCCCACCCTGAAGAAAGGTAACCAAGGACCACATTTAAGTATTATGCATGTTAACAGTAACGCAACAAGTTTGATATATACCTCAGTACATAACAATGTGTTTAATATTAAAAATGAATCATTGTTTTAATGAATTGAGACAAAATTGTGGATTTATTTGGTAACATAATATAAAACTAGAAATACTTGCATGCACCTAAAACAAATAAATATAGTTTGTTTCTTAAAAATCTTCCTTCATATTTTGATACTAAAATGGGGAAGAGAAAACTCTTTCAAGCATCCCTTACAGGATGTATAATAATAATTACTATTACTTTTATCTTACATACATTTTGTGGTTGCTTAAAGTGACCCAAGATGACTGTGTGTTACTTTGCATATTATTATTATTTTGAAATCCATTTTAAGACACTTTAGGTCATGCTTCTGGGCACAAGTATATATGTGCATCAAATAAATGCCATGCTGGGTTTGATATCCCATTATTTCAGTTTTGCAGCAGTACTCCTTTCCCATTGAAAGTTGCAACTCTGTTGTCCACACTTAAATAACTTGCTGAGTTTGAAGCATTTTGGCATGGTCACTAGGTTGCATAATATGATTTCATGCAGCTTGTCTAACTCTAGTCCTCAAGAATCAGCCCTGATTTTCAGGATATTTCTTTGTTAACACAAATTTATTAAATTAAAATAATTTAGCCATTAATTAATATAATATACCTGTATATCTAGTGACATATTTCTCATGAGTACCAACAAGTAGCATGCCATGTACACATTGGCAGAAACATCTACAGTGTCTATTTGATTGCCTTTCTGACATACTATTACATATAAATGCACTTATAAGATATCCTGAAATTCTGCACTATTCTGATCCTACCACAAAACAGAAAAAAGAGCAACTCTCAGTTTTGTATACATTTTCTCAGGTGTTTGTAGGGGTTAAGACTCCATCTTTTAATACATACTCTTACTGTATATTGTTCATATATACTCAAAGACCAACAATTCCTTAACTAGTATTGAATATTAGTAAGAGGACACCTTCAGTGATTATTTCACTTTTATTGTGATATTCTTAACAACAAAAAAGTGAATATACAAAAAAGGAAGATGATCGTTTAAGATATAAAACTACAGCTGGACACCTGCTAGCAAGTCATAGAAGCACCTACTGTATACTGAATAATAATTTCCTTAATCTTTCCTTTAATACAACTAGAAAAAATGTGTCCTAGAGGAGATATGATTACCTTATATAAATACATCCAGGGTCAGTATAAAGATTTGTCAAACAAGCTTTTTGTGCCAAGAGATTTTCAGCTGACAAGAGGACATCCCTTGAGGTTAGAAGTAAAAAGATTCCACCTAAAAAGGGTTTTTTTTACAGTAAGGGTGTTTAATCTGTGGAATTCACTACCAAAGGAGATAGTGACAGCAGATTCGATATATACATTTAAAAATGGATTGGATTTATTTTTGAATAAAAAGGGCATTCAGGGTATTCATGGATAATTAGAGGGAGTATCTGGGGTCAGGAAGGAATTTTTTTTTGCTTCCCCTTTTAAGGCAATTGGCAAAGTTTCAATGATTTTTTTTTCTGTTAGCCTTCTTTTATATCAATTATCAGTTAATCTGCATATTTCAAGGACCAGAGGCGATAGAAAAAGGTTGAACTTGAAGGGTTTAAAGCCTTTTTTCAACCTCAATTACTATGTAACTATAACTGTTGATTACTTATTCATGGGTTAAAATGAGAGGGATCATAAAATCAAATAGCCAGAATTTATAATAGAGATTATTATTTCTCTCAAACTGTTTTTGGCAATGATCATTTTTCTTCACCGCCATTTTACAACACTAACTTACACAATGCGGAATTACACAGCTACCCTAACGGTTTTCCCTTGCGCACGCAGCCTATTTACACTACACACTGCACACATTGCTGACACTTACACCTCAGCTCCACAACAGTGCAAACCGACATTGTATGCTGCAGGAACATCAAAACAGATTGTCAGCTCTTCAACACCATGCTTACTGCATATATTAGAACACAAAGCCTTGCAATAAGTGCAAAAAGCAGATCAGCGCCGAACAAACAATAACAGCAAAAGCGCCAATCAGAAAAAAAACAAAAAACAACAGCCTCGCGATGAGCCACGAAGGCGCTTATTGCGAGACACAAGATGAGCGCCAAAGGCGCTCAGCGCGAGGCTCGCAATGAGGCCCGAAGGATCTCAGACCAACAAAAAAAATTATTTCTGTGGCAAACAGCTTTGCCTGCCTTACAATTTTATTGCCTCATCATTTTTGACGGCAAGTCGCTAGTATAAATATAAAATATATACACAGAATAAACACTATTATATATATTATATGGATAAATACGATTGTCACATATATTTAATTTAAATAAATATAAATAAATAAAAGAATTATATTTATACATATATAAATATAATGGTTCCTTGCCACAGTTATGGCAGTTATTATAATAATCTTGACGTTCTCTTTTTATATTGTTCCTACAGCCGTTTCTCATCTGTGAAGCTTGGTTTGGTGTATGTCTATTGAGTGAACACATACTTTCTACACTGAGGACAAGGTAGAACTAATGGATGTGGGCTTAGTGCCATAATATTTTAAATGAAAAGATTAATATAAACATGTAACATGTAAATCTCCCACAGACGATTTTAGGGTATACCACAAACTATACAGCTCGATTAGCATGGGGGGCAATATTAATAAATGTACTTTAGGGTTAAATCATACCGATAAGTACAATTGTAATTGGTGTGGACAAAGAATACATGATGTGATCTTATGACTGGGTGGCGGGCGTCCGGCTGTAGTTTTCTATTTTAAACTATTGTCTTTCCTTTGTTTTTGTATTCAGTTTTTTCTTTTTATGAATATCACAGTAAAAGTTACTGAAGGTCTTCTTACAAACATGGTATATAAGTTAAGGAATTGTTGGTCTTTCAGTATTTATGAAAAATATACAGTGAGAGAATATGTATTAATACACAAAGTCTTAACCACTACAAACAACTGAGAAAATGTTTACAAAATTGAGAGTTGTTTTTTTTTTCTGTCTTGTAGTATATTTTTTCCTTCAACTCCATGTGCTCTCCTGGAGAGGGCAATACAGGAGGAACAATAATTTGTTACTGCCTATTCAGATGGGTATTGCGCAATGCTAGGTATAAACCGATGTACAAGGCAGTGTTCTGGCAAAATTCTTTTTTATTTTGTGTAATTTGATTCTAAACCCTCAAGACTGGAATTGGACATCCTTGAGCTAATGTAAAGTAAAATTAAATATGGAATATCTGACTTACCCATGTCATTGTCTTCCGTAACTTTGTGTTGTACTGGCATTCTGTAATTAAATGATCTCCCTGTAAAGAAACAAAAATACACAGTTTATGAGTATTCTTAAAGGACTATTACTTTTTCTTGGGGGGGGGGGGTTGTAAAAATGTTTTGTGTTAGCCCCCCTCCCCGGTACCAACTCACCTCCAAGATCCACATTGTATGTCCCTGCCCAGTTTCCCAGAGTGAAGTGCAATAACTGTATTTCTTGAGAATTCTGAGCAAGAAATACTTTTCTAAATTATCTTTAGGCTTATTAGTCATATATATATATATATATATATATATATATATATATATATATATATATATATATACATATATACATATATAAACATCATGCAAGAAAGTGCTATACAAATGATCATATATGAAACAGAATATGTCACAGATTCCTCCAACCTTATTACATAGCCAGATTCTTGTGGGAAGGCTTCAATGGCTATAAAAGCAATAAGTTAACATGAATTCCTAATAAGTTTTAAAAATGTAAACTGCTTTTTGCTATTTTTTTCACGCATCTACCTGTTGGTACTAAGGACATGTGGTGACTTCAGTGTGCCATAAATGAATATGGTGAATCTGCACAAAAGTTGCAATACCCAATTACCCTTGGCAAATATCGTTAAATGTATCACTTCTTGTTTCATTTGCCAAACAAATAAGTGAATGTTGCATTTGAGTCACATGAATATCAAATTGTTCTTTTAGATTATTCTTAAGGAGCTTGGAAAAGTGGCTATACATTGTATTAAATGAGGGCACACCTCAGATTCCCAATTTCTAAGGAGAGAATCATTTTAAAATATAACTTTTAATACATGAACTCATTAAAATATAAAGGAAAAATAAAATCAAGTTTTTCAGTAAATATAGAATTCACCTTAATTTATATAACTTTATATAACTTTATATTTGAGCAGTGAATATTCAGCATCAGTCATTGTAATACTTTACATACTGTGAAGTAACAGACACTATTCAGTTATTTGGTCTACAATCACTTTATTTTGCATTATAAGATACTAAAGGAATTTTTTGATGATAATAATAACATTTCAGTTTGTGACTTTACATATCGTGAATCATTAAACAAGACACTTTGCAGAAATCTGTATTTAAATCATTTCATTTTGATTTATAAGATGCAAAAGAAATTTTGAAAATAACAATATTTCTAAGTCACTAAACCCAGATACTTGTATGTATCTATATCATCACTTATGAATTTTAACTCATTCAGATCTGTTAGCACTGTAGCACCATTTGTATATTTTTATTGCAATAATTACTTATTACTTACTTAATAATTACTCATTACTTACTAAGCACTAAATCAAATTATTTTGTGGCGACTATTTATTCCAATTTGAATTACAAAACACCTCATTATATGTGATACTAGGAAATTGACTGTCAAAAATGAAGGGATTAAAATTATATGATGTTTGACACACAATGTGAGGCTTTTGCTATTCTGAGCACCTTCGGCGCTCATTGCGAGCCTCTCCCCCGTGTTCTTCGACTTCCCTGCTTTACACTGATCACCTTCGGTGCTCATCACGTGGCTCGCAATGAGCGCCTTTGTGCTTGGGAATGCCATGTGTCTCTGTCCAGCATCATCCCCCTGTCCCTTCCCTGTGTGTTTCTCTTCTGTGTGTCTGCTGAATATTTGCGTGTTACGTGCTGACTGCCGTTGGTTTTATTTTCTAAGTCCTGCGTGCCTGGCATTGTTGGTGTAAGTCTTACTGTTTTTGCCATTGTGTATTTTCCAAGTCCTGCATGCCTGGCTTTGCTCAGCCTCATTTTCATCCAGTTTCAGAATATTTATGTTTTTTGCCCACCATTTTTTTCCTCGCTTAGCCAATTTTGTATTGACAAAAAAACAAAATATGGCTCAAACTACACTCCCAGGCTTCCTGGCTCTCCGCCTGTGCTGTGTGTAAATGTGTATTATTTTTGTTAACTTATCTTGTTTGTTTTTTGTGTCTTTAGAGTTACGCGATTCGGTCACATTTGCAACCCTCGCAGTCGCATGCCTCAACTGGTCGGCTCACTTCACGAGGCTCACAGTCATGTGAAACTGCTCGCCACAAAAGTACTGCATGCCTCAACTGCTCGCCTCACTTTGCAAGGCGAGCAGTGCAATGAGTGCCTTTGGCTCTCATTGCAGACTAAGTCCAGAGTTGGTCGAAGGCTCGCCTCGCTTTGCGAAGCTCGCAAAGTGTGACCATCATCGTAAGCGTTCCCTACACTGACATCTATATATGTGATTCCCTTTCTATATTTACTGCTTTTGGGTTATTAAAAGGAATTCCCTAGTTCAGTCTGGTGATTCCTGTGCTCTTGGTTAATGAGTTTGTCTATTAAAAGTTAAAGGACCACCTTATTCAGCACAATTTGGACCACATCACAGTAAATATCTCCTAAAAGCATGTTGAAATACTTTTTGGATTTTTGAAATACATGCATTTTTCAGTGAGAGATCAAGTAAATCCAACTTGTGTTTACAAGTGTCACTGACTGCCCAATCCCAGACCCACAGCTACAGCACCGTGTAGTGAGCAAAAGAAACAAAAGATTAACCCTTAACAGATCCATCTGTGCAAAGCATTAGATGCTGGAGTTATCTAAACAGGTCAGTCATGGGTTAACTAGTCAGTGCCGGGACAAACTGCTATCAATCACTGTCCTCGCTGTGTGCTCAGATACCTGTTATTACTCATGCAATAGCAGGTAGGCAGGATGGACTTCTATGTAAACAGACGTAACATTTACATTTTTAGCTGTTATTAGTGTCATTAAAAAAATAGGTGAATTTAACATACAATCGTGTGCTCTTTCACACCATGAAGAGCACTTACAATGAGGTAAATGGCCTTTACGTTTTAAAATTATTCTCTTGGTAGAGATTGGGAATCTGATGTGTGCCCTTGAAAGAGATCTGTTTTCCCTCTATAATTTATAATGTTTGATATCTATCTCTAATAGCACCCTTAAGATATCATATTAGAATGCTTACCATGAGCCACTACATTTACTTTAATTAAAAGTTTGGATGGTTTGTAAAAAAATTAAAACATATACTGTAATATACAATGAGAAGCAGAGTAAAATATACCGCACATACAGGTAATATTGTCCTTTCTTCATTCAGGTATTGAAACTCCTGAAAGTTGAAGTCAAATTCATTATCATAGGCAAGATTTTTCTGTTCTTCACCTTCCCTGAAATGCTGAACCCTAATAGCTTGTGCTGCCAGGTGTGCGTGAAGGAGAACAGCAAACACTTGAATCCCACTCGGCTTCTCGTTGGTCAGTGCCTGTTGAGGATAAAATAATTTGTCATATAACAGGCATCTATGCTAAAATTACTTCTGTCATGCTAAAATAACTGGTTAATTAAAAAAAATAATAGTGAATAGTTTGTTTCTGGTTTACTTTCCTAATGCTCTTAAGATATGGTCACTGATTGGCTAATATGAGATACTGCACAGCAAGTACAGCAGAGTCTTCATAAGCTGCAGAGGGCTGACTCAATCAGGTACTATTTGTTTCATTGTAGGCAGTGTAAACAGAGCTTGTAAGGACTTCTTAAGAAACCAAAAATACATAAAAGTAAATCTATTAAATTGATGTTTGTATTTAAAGAGCAAAATCTAGTAAAAACAGCCTCAACACGAGCATTAAATCTAATCGGTGTGGTTTGCAGAACTTAAGGGCTGATATACTGATAGAACAAATCCAATGAAGTACACACATTAATTCCAAATGTTAAGTAATTTCATGTCTCCTGTTGGAATAATCTTCATATTATTTAGAATGTGAATTAGAAAAAAATAAACATAACTCGTTTTTGATTTATTTTTATAGCAAAATACCTATTTTAATTTCTTAGGGTGGTAGCAAAGGCCTGAAATGTAACCATGGTGTGCTTCTCAGTACTCACTAAGATATATGTGTAATAATCTTGCACTATCTTGCTACAGCAATTTGCTGTCATCTTGCCTTCACCCCATTTCATATGAACTTCTTTTCATTATAATTATGTACTCATAGTAAAGTTTTCACTGTATTCGTTAGTGAAATATTGCATAATGAGCTGCAAATTATATTTAATTGAATGTTATGCTTAGTAGTTTACATGTTAATATGGGTTGACAGTGAGGATGCCCAACTGCTGTCAAGAATTGAAATGGAGGCTTAAAATCAAATTGTTTGTTCATCCATGAGTCACATGTTATATATGAATATTTACAGTTCATTATTCTGAATAATATGATTTATTGCACAAGTCCAATCAGCAATGCATCTGTTATATGACTTATGCAAGATCCTTACAAGATGAAGGCGAGAGTCTCCTGATATATTATCATTCAATTTTTTAACTTTACACTTTTGGCATATTTAAAGAGTGTGTTGGTAGATATATAGTGTTTCTTACTGGATAAGACAACAGTCATAACTAGCATTGACAAACAGTACTGAAAAGGAAACTATCTGTTATGTGTTATAATACTGAAACGGTATAAATGTGGAAAATTATTTAGCTTTTCAATGTACATTGAACTTAGTAGCACATAACTTGGTGGCAAAGAATATCACATACAAGTTACCCCTATCTAATTCCTTGATTCTTTATAAATTCCCTCCTATTTAAAATCTAAACCGTTATTAACAGTGTCTAAATCATTAACCATTTGTTAAAAAGACTATAAGAACTAGTCACGTATTGGAATGCTTTATAAAACAGTTATATATTTGCTTTCAGTACTCCCTATATTCACATATTGTTGTAGATCTATATATTATGAATTAATCACTTGCATGTGGATAGAATAATCATACTCATTCACAGTTTCTATTATAATACAATTTACTGGTGTAATAGTGAATTGACAGACAAAATTGGCATTAGGCCCATGAATTGATATTATGCTAAATCACATTAAAATAGGTGATGACTGTGTTTTAAACAGTGTATAAGTAACATACAGGACAACTCATAAGCATATGATAAACATGATATTAAATACATTTTATTTTGCTTATTATTAAAAAGCAACCTTGTTAAATTCAGTCCAACATGAATTATACTGTAATGATTTTCAACACTGCATGTTTCATTTATAAAAATCCATTCTAGTGGTCTATTTTATTTTTGATGTATTTCGAATCCAATATTGTAAAATATTTTTTTTATAGATTATCCCATTTCATTTAGTATAGCTCAGTTGAAATAAATTCCCTTCTTATATTTAAAGGGACAGTTAATTCAGCACAAATTAGAGCACATGACTGTAATGTACTACTGAAAACATGTTGGAATATTTTTTGAATATTTGAAATAGATGCCTTTTTCACAGAAAAAAATCATAAATGAAGTTCTGTTTACATGAGAATTAGGTATGCCTCCAGAGAGACTGACAGTAAGATCTGTTTGTAGAGAGCAGATCAGAAAGAGAGTTTTAACTCTTCACAAATTCATTTGTGCAGGGAAATGACTGCTGTAAGCTCCCAAAATATGTTACTTGTGGGTTAACTGATGGCTGATTACATTCCTGAAAACCATAATTGTTTCTGTTCTGAGCTTGGAACGGCCGTTGTCAGCAGATGCTGTAAATCATGGGGCAGTCTGCAGTGTGTCTGTAAAAAAACCTAAGACTGCAAATTTTTAACTGTTCTTAGTTTAATAAAAAAATGAAGCAATAGATCACTTTACCATAGAATCTTGTACTCTTTCACACAATGAAGAGCACCTATAGTGAGGTAAATGGCCCTTTAAACAAATATATGTACCGTATATGCTTAATTGCGCAATCGCTAGACACACCTCTTCCAGACATTCTTTAGTGCAGTGTCCTTCGGAGCGGAATGCAGGCATACCTGGTGGGATCATCTGATACAGGCTGACCCATATGCCTGTCTCTAAAACACCAGCATCATACTTTCTGATGTGTGGGGTGTAATACATTCGTATTCCTGAGTTATCTATTAAACCTGTAAAGTAAAAAATAAATAATTACAGTGATAATTTTGTAGTGAAAATAAAGTTCATTTGGCGTGATCAATAGAGATATATGCAAATTCTGTCTCTTTGCGATGTTACAATATTTGTTAGAAGGGACACAAAACTCACACATTTTCTAACATGCATTTAAAAGCGCATATTTACATTTGTTTACTCCCTGTTCCTCTTTTTCAGGATCAAAACTACATTACATATAGCCCTATTAAATTCCCTCAACGTTGAAAACAGCAGCCCGTAACTTAGCCCGCAAGACTTATGGCTATTAAATTCAAATTAAACCTGCTGTCAACTTGCCGGGTAGGGGCGAGAAAACCCTACAGGGCGTGAGAATTTGAACTGCACGTGCAAAAATCCTTTGTTCTTTCAAGCCCGTAACGTTTACGTTCCAATTGCCCTACTAAATTGCAACAAATTCACTGGCGTTCAAGCCTGTAACACGCAAATTGAGCCAAAAAGCCAATGGGTACTAAAGAGGACCCGCAAATATAAACACCAATACTGTACTTACAATAAAAGGAAAAGTGATGTTAGGTATTTAAATTAATAGCACAACATTCTCAAGCTCGCAAATCTGCAATATAAAATACTTTATTTTCCATCTAATTTCCTGCTATATCGATCCCGGCAATCAATGTGTTAATACATATAATGGAACTCGCATGGCCTTGAATATCATATTTATGGCTTTATTAATATTGCATTATTTCTGGAATGCTGGTCCAATCGTAAATCATATCCGTAAAAGATTGAAATCTAACCTCCATTTTTCGACATAATGACATAATGATGATAAACTCTGTTTCCATTGGCTCTGTCTAAACCTGTAACTACGGGTTTGACTAATTGATCATGTACATCCAATGTGTGAAAAATGGTTGACGGGTTTTCGCCCCTGGCCCATAACACGCAGCCTGGTTAAATTCAAGAGCTCTGTAACACAGCCGAATTTCAAGTCTGCAACAGTTGCGGATCTCATGGTGCACTTACGGGCTTCAAATTTATTTTTAGCTACAAGTCTGACCATGAATTCTGTTAAACAGCAAACCTACAGAACTTCTCTCCCAACGTGTCTCTGGTTAGTCTTTCTTTATGGATATACAGAATTCATATGCACCTGATCAAATAGCAGCAGCTACCATCAACGCACCAACTCTCTCATTTGTTGTCACAAAGACTTAGACTCCATCATCCAAATTACATGTTATGCTTTCCCCACTTACACGACTTAAACATCCCTTCTGTCAATACCCCAGGCTCATGTTTTCACCACAAGCCCACTCTCCTGTCACTCCTTATTCTAATGTCAACCCATAGTAGAATTATCTGATATTCCCACATGCCCATTATATTCTCTGACCACTAGGTGGAGATAAACTATATATTCACAACCAAATCTTGACCATGCTTCCCATACAGATCTGTAGCCTCACCTATGTCACAGCAACAGAACCATTTCTTTCTTTGTCTGTCTTATATCGCCTCTCAATATGCCTTCATCTCCTTACCAGACCCATCCAAGACGTTAACGCCTGATCTTTACATTTCTTCCCTCACCTTCCCCTTCTAACACCCCCCTTAAAATCTACATTTGTGATGTTTCAGTATTATAAGGTGCCATTGAATAAAAATCTATTTTTGCTTTAGATTGTAAGCTCAAACTCATGGCTCTCCAAACTTTATGTCTTTTTTTTTTTTTTTTTTTTTTCTGTACCTACCCTCTGTATCGGGCTATGTAATTGTTTGGCACGCTACAAATTATACATCAAATATAATGGTTGTCAAACTGCGATTTGTCGTCACGTAATTAGCATATGCCAGTTGGGACACAGCCAGAAGCCGGCGCTGCAGGAAGGAGATAGCAGCAGGAGCTGCTCGCCTGATAGTAAGGTGAGAGGGGAAAGGGGGAAATAGAGGAGGAGGAGAAGGGGGAAGGAGGGAGGAGGAGGAGGAGGGAAAGGGAGGAGGAGGGGAAGGAAGGCAGGAGAAGGATGAGGGGGAAGGGGGGATGAGGAGAAGGGGGAGGGGGATGGGAAGGAGGGAGGAGGATAAGGGGGGAGGAGGATGGGAAGGAGGGAGGAGGATAAGGGGGGATGAGGAAGGAGGAGGATAAGGGGGGAAAGAGGGGGAGGAAGAGGGGATTTAAGAGACACAGGAGAGGGAGAGGGGGGTGAGAGACACAGGAGAGGGAGGTGGGGAGAGACACAGGAGAGGGAGAGTGGGGGAAGAGACACAGGGGAAAGAGAGGGGGAAGAGACACAGGGGAGGGAGGGGGGAGAGACACAGGGGAAGCAGAGGGGGAAGAGACAAAGGGGAGGGAGAGGGGGAAAAGACACAGGGGAGGGAGAAGGAGAAGAGACACAGGGGAGGGAGAGGGGGAAGAGACACAGGGAAAGGAGAGAGGGGGTAAGAGAGATATGGGAGGGAGAGGGCTGAAAAGAGACACAGGAGAGGGAGGGGGAAGGAGAGAGGGGGGAAGTAACACAGGCGTGGGAAGTGGGGTAAAAAGAGACAAAGGGGAGGGAGGTGGAAAGAAATGCAGAGGAGAGGGGGAAAGAAAGCTAGGGGAGAAGGGGGAAAGAGAGACAGGGGAGGGGGTAGAGACACGGGAGAGGGAGAGGAGGGGAAAGAGACGCAGGGGAGGGGGAAACAGACACAGGAGAGGTAGAGGGGGAAAGATACACAGGGGAGGGAGAGCGGGGGGAAGAGACACAGGGGAGGGAAGAGACACAGGAGGAAGAGACACAGGGGAGGAGGGGGAAGAGACACAGGGGAGGGGGAAGAGACACAGGGGAGAGGGGGGAAAGTGACACAGGGGAGAGGGGGGAAAGTGACACAGGAGAGGGAGAGGGGGAAGAGACACAGGGGAGGGGGAAGGAGACACAGGGGAAGAGGAGCTCATTGCGAGCCACGCGATTGCCAGCCTTAACATTTTATTCCCGTCATTTTTTGACGGGCAAGTAGCTAGTAATAATATTAATTGTAAAATCTGTTTTAAATTGCTTCAACCTAACTAGAAAGGTGTGCTAATACAGCTGTATATTGACCTTACTAACTGATTAGGACATGCCCCAAGGATAGTTATACATTCAAAGCAGTTTATTAAGCCATGGTCGCTAAATTAAAAAACTGAAAATACAATTTGAATCCCTTTTTCTAGAGATATGTTTTTCTTAATCTTTTAAAGTGTGCTTTAAACCCTATCCTATGCAAGAGCCTTCAACATCACTTATCAGTAAGAGTACCTGCTGTTCATTCCTCTAGGCTGCACATAAAACTTGTGTATGAAGTCCTGCCATTTCTCTAATGTGCCTCAACAACTGTAAACACTAAACCAGCTGCATCCTGTACTTGTTTATAGCATGTTATTCATCTTGTCAAAGTGTTTCACTTCAACCTTTCAACCTACATGTGCTATGGGCCTATTATATCCTATTGTAGCTTTTGACTGACGGCTTGATTTAATCCTACAGTCACAGTCGTGCTATTTAAGTGGTGGCACACGTACAAGGAAATCAATATCCTGTTGTCTCAGCCTTTTATGAGACATGCACTAATACTGAACACACATTTATATAGATACAAGTTTTTTTAACTCAGTGCTTATTAGTCAAGAGAAATAGACTGTGAATAATAGGAAAAGATGGAAGGAGACTCGCTATGAAAAATGAAAAAAAAAACATGATTACTAGATGCTATACCCCAGGGAACAAACATTGAGGCGAGAGATAGAACAGGTTAACTGAATGAAATGGTAAAGATTTAAAAGGTCATGGAAATATGGAGGAGAAAGGAAAATGGAGTGTCAAGAGCTGTAGAGACAGAACAGAAAGAAAGCAGAGAAGAACAAGGATAGAGGTGTTTTTTGTTCAGAAGGAACTAAGTAGTCTAACTAGGTTTGTGAATAGAAAAGTCAATACTCCAAAATGTTTGCCACATCTAGCCCAATACCATGAGTAAAGTATTAACATACTGGTTATACTCCGTAATGTGTCATACGTATATAGAACAAAAAGCACAAGTGTACGGAAAATACTAACCAAAAAAGGGAATGATCAGAATGTGTGCAGTCTTCCATTCAAGTGTTCCTTACCTTCTTCATGTGATGGGTTGTCATAATGAGTTTCCATAAGAACATATTTAGGATCTGTAGACATACCAATTGAAAAGCCAACATGTGGTGGATAAGTAAAGCCCTATAAAAAATATGAAATTAAATCATGTAATAATAATATACAAAAGTGAAAATCTAGCAATAAAAGGAGAGTTAAATATGTTTGAAAATTATATATTTCTGTTTAGAAGTGCATAATAAAGAGACATGAAACTTTAAAATAATATTGGCGGTTACTTAATTTGTAATTTGCATATTGGACGCACTGCATTTTATTCTACTTTGTAAATAGTGCTATGGAAAACGTTGTAACTAGTGTGATGGAAAATAATAATAATAATAATAATAATAATAGTATTACTGTGAGGAATCTAGGGCTTCCAAGTGTGTTTGCCACTCAAAGTTATAAGCTCAGAATACAATGGGAATAATATAAAATAAGATAAACTTTATTTAATCAAAGTGACAACGATGATTAAAAATTATTAAAATACAGAGAAAGGAAGGAATTAAAAAGGCAAAAATGTGTGGAAAATATTGATCACAATTGCCAAAGTTGGAGTATGCGCCAAGTGGAGGGATACAATATTTTTAATTACATATTTTGCATTATTGTCCTTATCCATGACCCTCTTTTGGTGACTATTAGCTGTTGTACATATGTTCTGGTCTCACATAGTCCTCTAGAGTGCTCTGGTATATAGAGAAATTCATGGTCCTGTAGGCACAGAACTGGGCCAAAATAATAACAATTCAACCCCCATACTGGATGGTATGAGGTTCTTGTTTTGACACAAGGTGATTTGTTTTTACCCTATATGTCATACTGCATTAAGGCTAAGCATATTCACTATAGGCTTGTATGTCCAGAGAACATGGTTCCAAAATATTGTAATTCCTACAAGTGCTGTTTTGCAAATCTAACCTGTTCATTGGTGCTCTTTTGGTGAGAAGAATGGTTCTCGTGACTGTACTTGTTCTAAGCTGCCTTTGCATTGTCAGAATTATTATTATGATTCCTCTTTATTTATAAAATGCCAACATTTTTTATAGCGCTAATTATAAAGTAGAATAGAGTGGGTATATTTAGCAAATTACAAATGTACAAATTATAAGGTAAATAGAAATAAATGTAGAGGAACGGTGCAATAAAAATATGAAATGAATGGGTCAGCAGACATCTTGGTGCAACAGGAGTGAAGTCCCTACTCTGAAGAGCTTACAATCTAGAAGGTATGGTTGGGGTGTGATACAGGAGGGTAATATATGCAAGATGGCAGTGAATAAGGCAGTAGGCTGATGTAAGAGGAGGTGGCTGTGTGTTACACTGTAGATTGTGTGCATGAGCAGTTTTATGCTATAGAGTATACAGTTGCGCATAATAAAGATGAAGATAATAAGCTTCTGTAAACAGATGCATTTTAATGAGTTTTTGAAGTTGTTGAAGCAGGAAGATAGTCTAGTGGAGCAAGGTAAAGGGTTCCATAAAGTAGAGGCAGGACAAGATAGGAGGAAAGAAGGTCATTAGCAGACGGAAAAGGGAATTGGAGAAATATTTTGAGATGAGTGCAGAGATGTAAGTGGTTGCAATATTGTTAAGGACTTTTATGTTAGGGTCATGGATTATCATTTTCTTCTGGAGGCTATGGGAAGTCAATGGAGTGACAGAGAGGTGCTGCAGACACCAAGCATTGAGTATGATAGATGAGCATAGAGAGGCATTCATTATGATTTGGAGATTAGCAAAGAGCGAGTTATGATAATCTAGGTGATATTCAATTAGTGAAAGGATTCAAATTTTAACCAAGAGAAGAGGCGTGGGGAGAGATAGCGCACCAATTCCTAGTGCAAAATAACCAAGATATTGTAATCCCAAACCCTTGTTCTTCTCTTTGTTGCATACTATACAGACACACCATTGAACTGTGTTCCGATAGAAGCAGCACACCTAGCCATAACCATCACATTGGATTTGAGAATAAACCAACTTAATTCAGACAAATGAGAGCAATCTAAAGATTGGATTGATAACTAATCCCCTAAGAACTAGACCACCTGAGGAGCGCTACAGAGTATTACAGAGTCATACAACCCTGTACTTTTGTATCTTTGATTCAAATTTTAGTTATGTCCTGTGTAAGATATTGATATTTTTTTAGAGATAGCATTAGGTGACAATTACATGATACCGATATTGCTTATATGTAAGGAATGGGCCTGAGAGAAGATATTTGAGGAAGCTGTAGTAGAGGGTTAGAATATTAGGAGCTCAGTCTCTCGACATATTGAGTTTGATTTGATGGTCGTTTTTCCAGGATAATAAGAGGTAATTGGGAACATGCTGGGAGGAAGATTTGATTGCAATCTTCATATAGATAACACTGAAATCCAAATGTTTTTTGTTAGAGTACTATGGGAGGATGTATAGAAGAAGAAGAGGAGGAGGTCTACTACTGAACCTTGGGTTACACAAACAGTCAGAGAAAACAATTGAGAAGAGGTGCCAGAGAAGAAAACACTAATAGCCCTATGAAATTCCATCCTCGTAGATATGAGGCTTCTACTTAAACCCTATAAAAGTTACGACGCTATTAAATTAGCCCTGCTGCGAGCAACGTGTGAGCTACGCAGCAGGGCTGTCCGTATCAACACAGAGAAAATGTACATGAGGAGTGACAGCCTGCGAGATAATCTCGCAGGATCCCACACCTCATCAATTGCTGCGGGGGTCCTAGACGGGACCTCTGGGGCAGTCCCACACATAAGCCCTGCCGTGGGGGGTACTCCAACTACCCCCCCCCCGGTACCTAAAATTAACCCACCTCTATACTGGGTTCCCCATCGGGACCCCCGAAGTGTCCCCACATTAACCCCTTGCTGCAGGGGTCCATAGGCATTTAAAACTTTTAAATTCCCTGCTGCGGCTCCTTAAAGGGCCCGCGGAACACTATTAGCCAATCCCGGCCGCAGCACCTAAAATGAACTCCCCTCTATGCTAGGGGTCTCCATCGGGACCCCCGAAGTGTCCTTACATTAATACCTTGCTGCAGGGGTCCATAAGGGCCCCCGCAGTCCCCCCCCCCCCGCATTAACCCCTTGCAGCGGGGGTCCCCGATCTGCACTGATCGTAACCCTGCTGCATTTAAAGTTTTAAATTTCCCGCCTTGCGGGTCCTTAAAGGTAAAGGTCCTGAAAGGACTCACGCTAAAAAATATTAACCCAGGCAACTAAAATTAACACCATAACTCATGGGGGTCAATACAGACGCCCATAAGCTTTTAATTAACCCTGTCACTCATGGGGGTCAATAAAGACCCCCATAAGTCCTTAATTAATCCTTTAACTCATGGGGGTCAATACAGATGCCCATAACCCTTTATTACCTCTGTCACTCATGGGGGTAAATAAGGGACCCCCATAAGCTTTAATTAACCTCATGGGGGTCAATACAGACCCCCATAAGCCTTAATTAACTCTATAACTCATGGGGGTCAATACAGACCCCCATAAGCCTTAATTAACCCTATAACTCATGAGGGTCAATAAAGACCCCCATAAGCCCTTAATTAACCCTATACCTCATGGGGGTCAATAAAGACCCCAATAAGCCCTTAATTAACCCTGTCACTCATGGGGGTAAATACAGACCCCCATAATTTACCCTGTCACTCATGGGGGTCAATAGAGACCCCCATAAGCCCTTAATTAACCCAATCAGTCCCATAAGGGTCTATGACGACCCTCATAGGACAATTAGAAGCCTATTATTAACCCTCATGACACTAAGTACAAACACTACACTGACAACAGCCAATCAGAAGGCGCAGATGCCTTCAGCCAATCACCCTGTGGGCGTGTATCCCATTGTGATTGGCTGAAAGCAATAGTGCCTTCTGATTGGTTTAAAAAATATTGATCGCTTTTACAGCCAATTAGAATGGGAGATAGGGGTGTATCCCATCCTGATTGGCTCACACATTGGTGCCTTCTGATTTGCTGGAATTTGATAGACAGCGTTTTCAGCCAATCAGAAGGTGCCATTGCTATTTCCTTCGGTAAAAGGCTTTTTTTTTTTTTTTTTAACTAGAATGCGGATTCAGCAAGGGCCCAGCCAGGGCAGAAGAGAAGAAGATCGGGGACAGGTAAGTTTTCAATGTGTAATCTTTATATTTATTTTCTTTTGAGTTTGATGTTGTGTATGTTGTGTTTGTGCTATACTAATGTTATCTATCTTTTTTCCAGGGGCCAAGCCGGACAAAAGATAAAGATGGACGTGGGACATGCTGGAAAGGTAAGTTTAATACTGTATTTTTAAAATCTATTTATTATATGTAATGTTTATTGTTGGAATAATCTGATGTTTCTTTTTTTCCTAGGGGGTGCAATCAGAAGGGATATCTGCAAAGGTAAGTGATTTTATTTATTCTATTTTAGCTTAGATTGGGGGTTAGGTATAGACAGGGGGGGGGGTTTAGATTGGGGGTTAGGTATTGACGGGGGGTGTTTAGATTGAGGGTTAGGTATAGACAGGGGGGTGTTTAGATTGGGGGTTAGGTATAGACAGGGGGGTTAGATTGGGGGTTAGGTATAGACAGGGGGGTGTTTAGATTGGGGGTAAGGTATAGATAGGGGGAAATGTATTGTAGTTATGTGTATATTTAGAATGTATTCATGATTGTTATGTGTATTTGTATATTCATTTGCAGGTGTGATTTGTTTTTTATTTTATGTACATTAGCTTTTTTTATTTTATGTAGTGTGGGTGGGGGTGTTGTGATTTGTTTTTTATTTTATGTACCTTAGGTTTTTTATTTTATGTAATTAGTAGGGTAAGGGGTTTAATAGGGGGTTAGGTAGGTCATGTTAGGTAGGTAGTGGTTAAACGGTTAGGGTAGAGGGGGGTTAGTTTAGATGTAGTGGTTTATTGGGGCGGAAAGTGTAGTGTAGTGTTTGTACTTGGTGTCATGAGGATCCTGGAGGACCCTTATGGCGCTTATGGAGTTAATAATAGGCTTCTAATTGTCCTATGAGGGTCTTGATAGACCCTTATGGGACTGATTGGGTTAATTAATGGCATATGGGCGTCTGTATTGACCCCCATGAGTGACAGGGTTAATTAAGGCTTATGGGGGTCTGTAATAACCGCCATGAGTTATAGGGTTAATTAAGGGCTTATGGGGGTCTGTATTGACCCCCTGAGTGACAGGGTTAGTTAAGGCTTATGGGAGTCTGTATTGACCCCCATGAGTGACAGGGTTAATTAAGGGCTTATGGAGGTCTGTATTGACCCCCATGAGTTATGGGGTTAATTAAGGCTTATGGGGGTCTTTATTGACCCCCATGAGTTATAGGGTTAATGAAGGGCTTATAGGGGTCTGTATTGATGCCCATGAGTGACAGGGTTAATTAAGGGCTTATGGGGGTCTGTATTGACCACCATGAGTTATGGGGTTAATTAAGGCTTATGTGGGTCTGTATTGACCCCCATGAGATAGGGTTAATTAAGGTTTATGGGGTCTATATTGACCCCCATGAGTTATAGGGTTAAATAAGGCTTATGGGGGTCTGTATTGACCCCCATGAGTTATGGGGTTAATTTTAGTTGCCTGGGGTTAATATTTTTTAGTGCGAGTCCTTTACGGTCCATTAAGGACCCGTGATGCAGGAAATAAAAAATTTGAAATGCAGCGGGGGCCTTATCTATGCAGATCGGGGACCCCCGCTGCAAGGGGTTAATGTGGGGGGGCTGCAGGGTTCCTGATAGGGACCCCTGCAGCATGGGGATGTGTTTAGGGAGCCGGGGGGAGCATCACACGGCTGTCTCAGGCTGCTCCGAGGCAGCACGTATGTGATTTAGGATCCCTTGCTAGCACTTTTTTGTGCCTACAGGGATTTTTCCGAGGTGCGAGATTCACCTCATAGATTTAAGGCTGCGTGTGACTCCGTAGCTCTCTCGGAGCTTATTCTCCGCCATTTTTCTGAGTCATTTGCAAAGCAGGCTGTGAGGGACGTATTGGGGATTCGGTCCTCGCAAACAGCAAAAAACTGCCTTTTTGCGAGGACCGAGGGAACTACGAGGGCTAATTTAATGAGGGCCTAAATGTTTGATTTCTTAGATAAAATTTGAACCATAAAAGAGCTGTGTCATGGATGCCAAGGAAATGTAGAATTTGGATAAGAAAATGTTGAGCAACTATATCAAAGGCAGCAGAAAGATCCAGAAAAATTAGAATAGAGAAGTGACCCTTTGACTTGGTGGTGAGCAAGTTATGAGTGACTTTTGTGAGAGCTGCCTCTGAAAATGTAATAAGCTACATTAGCTAGTGGTACTAATAGAATCAGGTGTGCAACTTGTGGAAGGAACTATTGTATTTCAAATTCAGTATTAGCTCTATATTATATATATTATCATTTTTCTGAATCATGGACTATTCTAAACACTTTGGGCCTCATTCTATTATCGGCCGTAAGAGATGCAGGGCCGCAAGGACCAGCCGCAAGCTATTTGCCTATTCTATTCCCTTCCGGCCGGGGATTCCGGCAGGCTTGCGGCCGGCGCCTTGTTATCCCTTGCGGCCCCACGCGCCGGAGGAAAGCCTTTGATCTTAAACGGCCGCAAGAGTTTCGGCCGCAAGAAAATCCCGGTTGCTATTCAATTGCTCCGGGAAACCTCTCTGGAAGGCTAAAACCGAGCCGCAGCTTACTTGCAGCAAAAAGGTCCCGCAGGCACACAATTAAGCACATAACAAAGCCATAATAAAGCCATCCTGCACTCTGAGGAGACTATAAAGTGATTGTAGGTGTTAGCATTCATAGCACAACATTCCCCTACACTAAAATCCGTAAATACATTTTATTTCAATTTATGTCAAATATCCGTGGAAAAAGTCTAGAGGGCTTGGAGCACCTCAGACCCGCCCACGCTGCGGCCGGAAAATAAACAGTTAATGTAATCTCGGATTTGGGCTGATGTGCAAGCTTGAGAGGGGGTTGCTATTAATCCTCATGTCCCCCATTATGATCCCTAGCATTTACAGAGCTGTACAGTGCCGGCGCTGTATAATTGAATTGCAAGGTAACGGGAGCCCCACAAGGAATCGCAGCTTTGCGGCCGATTTACAGCCGATAATAGAATGAGGGCCTTTGACTATTTGGATCACAACAAAATGTGGCAAGTTCTTAAAGAGATGGGAGTACCAGATCAACTCATCCTCCTCCTGAGAAATCCATTTAAAAAATTTGAAGAATTTTTCCACCCTCTGTATGATGGTGATTTTAGTGTTCCTTTAAGAGGATATATTTTCTTTTACATAAATTACTGGAGATTCAGTAAGTGCTGAGAAGAAGGTTAAAGTCTGAATGCCTCTTTAATATGAGTAAATTGTCCCTGCAAAGCTGACAATCTAGAGGGCACTAAGCTGACACCATATGGGATTGTCAGTTTAGTATCCTCAAATGTATTTACTCAGTAATATGTTTTTTTTTATTTAAAATTTTCTTTTGCTTCTTACACGCTGGTGAGTTTCATATGATGCCACATACACAGCTGTCTCTCTTGTACTTTAAGTTTCCGAACCTTTTGTTTTAATGGTAGCAACCATTTTCTTTTATTCCTAACATGATTATAAACATGTGAGGAATGGGAGGAATTGTGTATCTGGACACAATCTAAGGTGAGTTCTGTTTTTACTGTAAACTGCCACTTGAAAGTTACTACAAAAAAACAAACAGTTAAAGATGGAGTCCCCCGTGAGAAAACAGCTACATTTAAGATTTTCTCTCTTTTATACCCATCTGCTACATAGCTGCTAATCTTAGTTCACAAATGTGATTTTTGTTTTCAAACTACAGTGGAATTAACATTAATATTCTCACATAATAAGCTGACTACTAATTGTAAAGAATGAAGTGAATTATGTTATGAGTATATGATGCCATATGTGTCTGTACATTTATATGGAAAAACATTACTTCAATGCTTGTGTCAAGGTCATCTATGAGTGAGATGCTGTTTACATTGTCTGTGATGACATTCTATAAAATAACAAGTAAAAACATAATTTTAATGGGAAATAAATTATTTTACAGTGTCAGGGTATCTGAAAATAATATTTATTTTCTTATGATAATGTACAATTAAACTGTAATTAATAATATATCTGCTGCTTTGTATTATTATGAGATGTGTTTTGTGTTTGTTTGGCATAAAAGCTGTAGAATATGCTTCTTTATATTATCAAATTATTCGTGTGTGCATATTTATTCATTGTAGCTGTTCCAATGATTACTGTATTTTAGGAAAAAGCTAAAAAAATTAAATATGTCACAATCATAAGCAGCTGTGTAAGCCCTGAGTAGGCAAACATTTTTAAAGAAAACTTAATATTTTAGGTTTTTAAGTATGGGAAGTTTCCAACTTGTCTCAATTGCCTTATAGCTTGAAGTCTGATGGCTTCCACATACAATGGATGGAGCATTGGGGTGGACAGAAGGCAGGTATTTTTTTTATATCACTACCCACTTCCCTCATTCATGTTTGGAAGCATTTATCTTGCAATAATACAAGCAAGTCCTATCATGTAGAAATGTAAAGGAACCTCTCACACATAAAAACTTAAAAGTTATCATGGATGTCTCCAGGGAACAGCAGGGGCATTATTTTTTTTCTAAATAAAATCTAGCTTTATGACATTGTCCTCCCTAATTATGCTCTTACTTCAACTCAATATTTTCAAACACCTATATATATATATATATATATATATATATATATATATATATATATATATATATATATATAGTACCTTGCAAAAGTATTCACCCCCCTTGGCATTTTTCATGTTTTGTTGCCTCACAACCTGGACTTAACATGGATTGTTTGAGGATTTGCATCATTTAATTTACAGAACATGCCCCCAACTTTGAAGATGTTTTTGTTTTTATTGTGGAGCAAACAACAAATAGTACAAAATAACAGAAAAAGTAAATGTGCATAACTATTCACCCCCCTAAAGTCAATACATTGTAGAGATACCTTTTGTGGCAATCACAGCTCCATGTCACTTTGGATAAGTCTCTATGAGCTTGCCACATCTTACCACTGGGATTTTTGCCCATTCCTCCTTCCAAAACTGCTCCAGGTCCTTCAAGTTGGATGGTTTGTGCTTGTGAATAGCAATCTTTAAGTCTGACCATAGATTTTCTATTGGATTGAGGTCTGGGCTTTGACTAAGCCATTCCAACACATTTACATGTTTCCCCTTAAACCACTAGAGTGTTGCTTTAGCATTGTGTTTGGGGTCATTGTCCTGCTGGAAGGTGAACCTCTGTCCTAGCCTCAAATCACGCACAGAGTGGTACAGGTTTGGCTCAAGAATATCCCTGTATTTAGCACCATCCATCTTTCCCTCAACTCTGACCATTTTCCCAGTCCTGGCTGCTGAAAAACTTCTCCACAGCATGACGCTGACACCACCATGTTTCACTGTGGAGATGGTGTTCTTTGGGTGATGTGATGTGTTGGGTTTGCGCCAGACATAGCGTATTCTTTAATGGGCAAAACATTTAATTTTTGTCTCATCAGACCAGAGCACCTTCCTCCATACATTTTTGGAGTCTCCCACATGCCTTTTCGCAAACTAAAAACGTGCCATTTTGTTTTTTGCTGAAAGTAATGGCTTTCTCCTGGCCACGTTGCCATAAAGCCCAACTCTATGGAGCGTACGGCTTATTGTTGTCCTATGTACAGATACTCCAGTCTCTGCTGTGGAACTCTGCAGCTCCTCCAGGGTTACCTTAGGTCTCTGTGCTGCCTCTCTGATTAATGCCCTCCTTGCCCGGTCTGTGTGTTTTGGTGGGCGTCCGTCTCTTGGCAAGTTTGCTGTTGTGCCATGTTCTTTCCATTTGGCTATGATAGATTTGATGGTGCTCCTGGGGATCATCAAATATTTGGATATTATTTTATAACCTAACCCTGACTTGTACTTCTCAACAACATTGTCCCTTACTTGTTTGGAGAGTTCCTTGGTCTTCATGTCAGTGTTTGGTTAGTGGTGCCTCTTGCTTAGGTGTTGCAGCCTCTGGGGCCTTTCAAAAAAGGTGTGTATATGTAATGACAGATCAAGTGACACTAAGATTGAACACAGGTGACAACATATCACTAGTTATGTGACTTCTGAAGGTAATTTGTTGCACCAGAGCTTTTTATGGGCTTCATAACAAAGGGGGTGAATACATACGCACATGCCAATTTTCTGTTTTCTATTTCTAAAAAAATTGTTTTATGTATACATTTTTCTTATTTCATCTCACCAACTTACACTATTGTGTTCTGATCCATCACATAACATTCAGATTAACAAAACATTGAAAAAGTCAAGGTTGGATCAATACTTTTGCAAGGCACTGATATATATAAAGAAAAGAGGAGAGTGCATAGAGCTAAATATAGTGTAATATATCAAAACAATATTTATTTAGAATGTTAAAAATATTTTTTAAAACAGCAATTCGATTAGGATATATAGGTATCTTCTCAGGCTATACAAAAAAGCCCTGTCTCATAATAGACTACTGTAAAACAGATATTTAAAAACTGCACATAATTTTAAAAGTAAAAAAAAAACACATCAAAAGGAAAAAATATGTGGTGAGGGTTCAATATATACACAGAAAAATATAAAAAGTGAGTTCAAATATAACTATCGGGTCCTAAGATGGACCTCAAAATTATAAGAATTTCTTATCTCTCCACGTTATCCAAATATAATAATAAAAAATATATATAGTGTAGTCTGTAGCACTGCTATGCAAACAATGCTACAGACCATCTCCTAACCTACACGTTTCGTAAAAATACTTCCTCTTATGGCATTTTGTATAGTATTGCATTTACATACCATGGTCATTTAAAGAATATAGTGTTTGATGCATATAAACGGTGAAGAAAACATTAATTACTATATACTCACGTCCCCACCAATGGCCCAGGCAAAAAGAACTGTATCACATGTGAAAAAGACATCAGGCATGTTGGGGTGGTAACACTCATGTCCATAGTCCAGTACAGTGTCGTTGGAATTTCTGTCACACTCATACAGCAATATATGATGTACCAGATTCTCATGACCTTTCTGTATAAGTGGTTCAACCTAGGAAAATAATTACATATTTTATATTAATAATAAACACATTACACTAAAAGATTAAAGCACACACTTCTACACCATGGCTTATATTTTAAATGATTTTGGTGTTACAAAGTCCCTATGAATTAATCCTGTTATATAGCAGTGCATAAAACATTACCTTTTTATGAATGAAGAATGATGTTATGAATATATCACAAATAGTGGGCACAACCATTGTTTCATCGCCACAAATGGTCCTTTTGCATATCAATGCCGTCTGGACTAAATGATCCAACACAAGCCTTCATTTTGCAAGTTCTTTCAATTGCAAAATGGAAGTTGGCTTGTTATTGGAAACAACAAACTACTCCGTCTTGGAATGAGATATTAAATGTATTGAAAAGAAATAGAGCATTGGAGAAAGACTTTCAAATGGCGGAGTTAATAAAGCCAGATACAATGAAATGGAAAATATGGGATAAATATAGTTATTCTGATAACAATGTGGAAAAATTATGATCTGGGTAAAGAATGGAAAAGTGGTTCAGCCGTATTAAAAATGAAAAACGCTTTGAAGCTATACCCCTCTCCAGAAATGCCACCCCCCCCCCTTTTTTTTTTTATGAAGGGGAAAGCTAAAGAGATAGAAAAGAGTATGACAACTTTTATGAGGAATAAACTGTGCAAGAAATATAGCTTTGTCTTTTTGTAAAATTAATCTATTTTGCACAAGTTTGTATATGTTTTTTGTATTCTGTCTTTTATGAATGCTGAAAATAAAAAATTTTAAAAAAAAATGATGTTATGAGAATATCCCAATCTCTTTTTTGTCCCTCGGAAATATTTCAATACATATATAAATGTTTATTCTGCTTCTTGGAAGTGTGATACCCTAATATGTCTTTACTTCTCTGTATCGTCCATTAAATATTTAATTACCAAATGTGCTAGGACATATTTTTTATTATTATATTATTTTGCTTTTCATCATATTAAATTTATAAAGGAATGCAGACACTGTATAAGATAAAGCAGGTATCAACAGATCAGCAAGTATGCTATCATATTAGTAGACTTTATAATGATAACATTTCCCTCAACATTTAGACAGCAAAAGCAAACATCAAAAGTACATAGGAAACCTCACAAATGCTGTATTTTTCTAACATGACAAATATCACAACTTATATTAGTGACTATTATTAGCTGCCCCTGCATTTTACAGAAAGATTTACACTTTATAGTCCATTTATTTAATGTCACATTTCAGGACTCGAGTAATGCTATACAGAGAAATAAAATAAGTATTTTTACCACTGCTAAACTATCCTCTAACCTCCTGGCAGCCCAGTATTTATTAGATATGTGTGGCCAGGCATATTTACGTTTTATGCTGCCCTAGACCATTCGGATTTTTGCACACCCCACACCCCATTTTCAGCTCTTTCTTTCCTGCTTCCATATGTCAAATCATATATATATATATAGGTGTATAGAAAAAAGGTAAACACATTTTCTCAATGTGCATGATCTCTGCTGAACTAGATGATAATGAAAATTTGGCTTAATGTTGAGACATGTGGGTATTTCAAATTGGCTGGTAGTCTTTTTTTTTTTTCTCTTTTCTATTCTTTTTATTTCTTTATTTTTTTCACTCATCGGTTTAATCAAAACTGGCAGTGTCACAGTAGTTAAAATAAGTATACTTCTACAAACTAAAAATATTTTCCCACTGCCTTATTAACATTAGGGAGAGTCCTGCGCGCCCAGCGCCTCTCAAAGGCAGCCAAGGATCCTAGGTAGTTGTATGCAAATGAGTTGAACAAATCCACAGAATGAGTCTTGAATTGTGTGGCATCCGGGGATGAGAACATGGTCAGCAGACTTGTTTCTCACAGGCAGCTAAGGATTCTGGGAAGCTTTATGCAAATTAGTTGAACAGACCCACAGAATCCAATGTACCCAATGCATCCGGGGGTCTTTTTCCCACCGCCTTATTAACATTAGTGATAGTCCTGCGCAGCCAGCTCCTCTCACAGGCAGCTAATGATTCTGGGTAGCTTTATGCAAATTAGTTGAACGGATCCACAGAATGGGTCTTGAATTGTGCGGCATCCGAGGATGAGGACACAGTCAGCAGACTTGTTTCTCACAGGCAGCTAAGGATTCTGGGTAGCTTTATGCAAATGAATTGAACAGATCCACAGAATCCACTGCATCTGGGGTTGCATCAGGGGGTCTTTTTCGCACCGCCTTATTAACATTAGGGATAGTCCAGTGCGGCCAGCACCTCTCACAGGTAGCTAAGGATTCTGAGTAGCTTTATGCAAATGAGTTGAACGGATCCACAGAATGAGTCTTGAACTGTGTGGCTTTTGAGGGTGAGGAGTTGTGTGGGCCACGCGATGAGCGCCTATGGCGCTCATTGCGAGCCTTGCAATGAGCGCCTATGGAGCTCATTGCTTCTGGGGGTGATGAGTAGTTTTGCAGGCCTCGCGATAAGCGCCTATGGTGCTCATTGCAAGCCCTGTAATGAGTGCCTACGGTGTTCAATGCAGCCTAACAGCATAACTCCTACGGGCCTCGCGATGTAGTTTTGGGAATTGCTAGTTTGCCTGACGAGCTCATCGCAAGGCCTGCAATGAGTGCCTTTGCATATTTGACAACTACTATAGTTGACTAGAGACCTGCCCGTCAAAAAATGACGCCAAGAAAATTGTAAGCCAGAGAATGCTGGTAATGCCAAACAATGTAAGGCTTTTGGTCCTCTGAGTACCGCTTTCAGCGCTCATTGCGAGTCTCTCTCCATGGTGTAGTTTTGGTCTTGTGAGCACCTTTGGTGCTCATTGCAAGCCCCACAGCGCTCATTGTGAGCCTCACCCCTTCGGTGTTGATTGCGAGCCTCTCCCCTCGTGCACTTTTGGTTCCCTGCGCATCCTGTGCGTTCATTGTGACACCCGCGCTGAGCGCCTTCGACAGCGATCATTGCGAGCCTTTCTTCTGCTATTCGTATTTTTATATATTTAATGAATTAATTAATTAATAAATTAATGTGCTTTACCTATTTGCAATTAATATATCCAGCAATCAATATCCTGAAGAGTTAACAATCTGTTTTGTATTTTCCTGCAGCTTACAATGTACATTTGGACTGTTGCTGACCTGAGGCGTAAGTGTCAGCAATGTGTCAAGTGTGCAGTGTAAATAAGCTGCGTGCAGGAGGCCAAATCGTTTGTTTAGTTATGTAAATCGCCATTTTAGAATGGTAATGTTATTAGTTGCAAGTTAGTGTGGCAGCGATTGTCTGTGATACGCGTTTGTGGATCATTTTGCGTCCTTCCTAATAGTGCATTTTGTACCTCGTACATTCCTGTGTATAAGTCTTATGTGGTTGTCGTTGTTTTGCGTGGTTAGGAGTTATGTAGCCTTATTTACATTTTTTGGTTCGGCCATTTTTTTTCTCGCTTAGCGGATTTTCAAGTGGTGAAAATGCTTAAATTTGACTTATATTCACATGCAACCTCACTCTCAGACGTCCTGCCTGTCCCCCCATGCTCTGTGTTTATTTTTTTTTTATGTTTTATTGTTATTTTGCTGTGTTTTTGCTGTTTTTCGATGTACGCGTTTTGGCCGTCGGTTGGTATTTTTTTTTTTTCTAAGTCACTATTTTTTTTAAGTCCTGCTTATGTGGTTTTGTTTATAGCGAGAGTGAGGAGTCGTAAAGCCTCCACCTCCGAAAATGTGGCCCCTCGCTTTGCGAGGTACGCATTTGCAGCCAGGACTGGGTCCCTCGCTTCTCGTGGGACTAAGTTCTTGCTTCGCAAGCTCGCAAAGCATGACGACGACTCGAAGTTTGACAATTATAATATGTGTTATATATGTGAGTACATGTACATACTGTATATAGTATGTCAAAAAGTGTCAAGTTCAGTTACAGACAAAAATATGACTGTATATATAAACATATTTCAATGTACTGCACTTCATCTGCATCTGGTAATAGGCTGGCCTATGCCTGGGCTTTGGGGGCCTAGGCAAAAACACCCTCCTGGCCTCAGCTGTGCCAAGCCTTTTTAATTAAAAATAAAGTTGCCCTTCCGTTGTAACATAAAACATATATAGTACCGTATATTCTTGAGTATAAGCCGACCCAAGTATAAGCCGAGGCACCTATTTTACCACAAAATACTGGGAAAAATGAGTGACTCGAGTATAAGCCGAGGGTGAGAAATGTGCTGCCCCCTGTGTCCCTCTTGTGCCCTCTGTGTCCCCCTCTTGTGTGCCCTTTTCTTGTGTCCCCCTCTCTCTCCCCTGTGTCTCTTCTCCTCTCTCCCTCCCCTGTGTCTCTTCACCCCTCTCCCTTCCCTGTGTCTCTTCACCCCTCTTCCTTCCCTGTGTCTCTTCACCCCTCTCCCTTCCCTGCATCTCCCAACCCCTCATCCTCAACCCCCTCCTCACTCTCACCCCCCTCCTTAACCTCAACCCCCCTCCTCAACCTCAACCCCCTTCCTCAACCTCAACCCCCCTCCTCAACCTCAACCCCCTTCCTCATCCTCAACCCTCCTCCTCAACCTCAACCCCCCTCCTCAACCCCCCATCCTCAACCCCCTCATCCTCAACCCCCCCATCCTTAACCCCCCCATCCTCATCCTCACCCCTCCATCCTCATCCTCAACCCCCCCATCCTAAATCCCCCCTCCTCAACCTCAACCCCCCATCCTCATCCTCAACCCCATCCTCAACTCCCCTCCTCATCCTCAACCCCCTCCTCAACCTCAACCCCCCTCCTCATCCTCAACCTCCCTCCTAATCCTCAACCTCCCTCCTCATCCTAAACCTCCCTCCTCAACCCCCCTCCTCATCCTCAACATCCCTCCTCATCCTCCCTCCTCATCCTCAACCTCCCTCCTCAACCCCCTCCTCATCCTCAACCCCGTTACTCATTCTAAACCCCCTCCTTAACCTCCCTCCTCAAACTCAACCCTCATCCTCATCCTCAACCCCCCATCCTCAACTCCCTCTCCTCAACCTCAACACCCCTCCTCATCCTCAACCTCCCTCCTCATCCTAAACCCCCCTCCTCACTTTACCCCTCTAAATACTTCCCCCTTTCCCCTCACTTACCTTCATCTTCTCCTCCGGCCTCCACTCCTTCCTGCGTCGGCACCCGGTATATGCTAATGATTTGACGTCACATGAGCGCCACGTCATTAGCATATACTGGGTGCCGACACAGGAAGGAGCGGAGGCCGGAGGAGAAGCTGCAGATGAAGGTAAGTGAGGGGAAAGGGAAAGGGGGAGGTATTTAGAGGTGTAAAGTGAGGAGGGGGGTTTAGAATGAGGAGGGGGGTTTAGAATGAGGAGGGGGGGTTGAGGATGAGGAGGGGGAGGGAAAGAGACACGGGGGTTAGAGAGACACGGGGTTAGAGAGAAACGGGGGGTAGCGAGACACGGGGGGGTTAGAGAGACGCGGGGGGGCTTAGAGAGACACGGGGGGAGAGTGACTCGAGTATAAGCCGAGGGGGCCCTTTTTAGCCTTAAAAAAAGGGCTGAAAAACTCGGCTTATACTCGAGTATATACGGTGTATATATATACTGTAAATATATATATATATATATATATATATATATACACACTTATTTATATATATATATATATATATATATATATATATATATATATAAACAGAAAATAAAGCTGGACTTTATGAAAAAAAAACTATATCATTTCCATATATACACAGAAATATGCAATTAATTGTGTAGAGATGCATTATGCATTCATGAAATTCTGCCCGGCCTCTGGGGTAATAAAAAGTCTCTAAGCATGTGGCACTCAAAAGGTTAAACAAAGTGAGGAGATGCTTGGAAATACTGCTCCATAAAAATAACTGAAAAGCTTTCATTGCGCAATCATAACCAGAGAGCTGAATGCAGCCAACAGTGAGGCTCTGAATAATGTTGTCACATAAGAAGAAGCTGCACTGAGTTTGTCCACAGAGTGGCGAGTGACACTAGTATGTGCAAACAGATCTGCTGCTGTCTGCAAGAAAGGGGAGTTTTTTATGTCAGTTGACTCCCAAATATTAACCCTCCAGCAAACTTGTATTTAATGTAACTATATTTATTACTGTATATATAAATATCTTACTTTGGAAGGTTGACTCATTCCCTTTGTACATCCTGACACAAAACAACAAGTGGATTTATGCATGAGTATAGTAGGGCAATCCAATAATTTGTTTTGCAAAAGTTTGGTAGCGTCAGTAAATAATTTAATAAAATCTATACTGAAAATATTTTCTGTTAAAAAATCCAGAAAATCTCTTTAATATAAGCACTTTAAGGGCCGCTGAGGAGCCACATTTACAGTATGCTTTTTCCAAAAGCTAGACTGGTATTGGGGAAAATGTTTTTACAATGTAAAACATAAACAGAGCATTACACGCATTAACTAATACATACAATTATTCTTTATTGTGGGCCTACATTACATAGTTTGCATGAGTTGCTTGATTGAAATACTTTTCCGACAGGGAGGGGTTTTGTAGACTGATTTCCAATAGATCTGACTGTTAGAATTGCCATATTTCACATGAATCAGCTTTACCCGCAGATAAACAGAAATAAGTATTGAGACTCACACTACAGAATGACTGCATATAATATTTAACAAATTAACAATTGTGTCTCAAATCATTTTGTACGTTATGCATACATCTTCAAAAGAGCATGGTGAAAATACAGGGCTATAGTGATTGTTTTTAGGATATATCCTAACATTCTGTGTTAGCTCAGAATAGCTATATAAGAACAGCCTTATTAAATTGTGATTCGGCAAATTTAAAAGGGCTCTATTTAAGCACACAGCCTATTTTTTACAGAAGTTTTTAGTTAGTGAACTTCTTTCCAAAAGCAAGGTCTTTACTAACTAAAAACTTCTGTAAAAAAATATGCTGTGTGCTTAAATAGAGCACTTGTAAATTTGCTTAATTGCAATTTAATAAGGCTGTAAATATGTAGGCAATATATCTGTTTGTAAAAAAAACATTTCAGATCTGGGAAGTATTTATTAAGCATCTCAACTGCATCTCACTTCATATCCTGATTTACTATGTACTATGTCCTATGCAGAAAAACAAGCCTTCATACCTTATATCAAATCTGCTCACCTCATTTAAGGTGAGAATATGCTTGGTAAATTACCCCCTAGTGGACAATAGGTGGTCAGGGGGCTGCATGTGGCCCTCAGGCACTTCCTATAGTGTCGAGAGAAAGCCCCTTTTCAAATACATACAGTCCATTATATCTCTCGAAAACGAGCAAATAATACCAAGTTGTTCTCCTAAATACTTTTTTCCAAGTCCTTCTCCTAAAAACTTTTCATAATCTTTACCTCTATTATCAATGAATTCCTTTCCTACAGTGATTTTACATTTTGCTTTGAGTTAAATAAAAATAATTAAAGCACTGCAAGAACCTTTTAAGGACTCAAGGGCCGTATATGAGGCCCTTCAAATGAAATAGCTTGCGCATGACTGTGTTCGAGTCTCCGGCATTGTACATTTCCTGGGCAATCACCTTTGTTGTTGTTTAGTCGCTTGGTTGTGTCCGACTCTGTGACCCTATAGACCGCAGCACGCCAGGCACATCTATCATTATGTCTCTGGTCATGCTTATCCATAAGGTTATCTTAGCAAAGATACTGGAGTGGGTTGTCTGACCTCTCTGCTATGACTGGCCATCTTGGGTGACCCTACATGGTATAGTTCACAGCTTCATTGAGGTACACAAGCCCCTTCACCACGACAAGCTAGAGATCCAGAAGGGGGTGTTCACTTAGCATATAACTTTTACTAGAGATTAGACTTCTCCAGTTCCTGTGTTTAAATACATAGCCTATTCACTAAAGAGATCTTACCAACTTGAAAAAGAGGCTCAATAAATAACAAGAAATAGAGAGGTTTCATCTGAGTAGAGAGATACCTCTTGCCTTGGTGAATATGGCCAAATGTCACAACTATGCTGGATTGTGTTATCTAAAGGACACTGTTGTTACTGCATTATAGTATCACATATATAAATGTCTGTACATTTCTTTATTAAAGTATCCTCATAAAGTATTACTTACACTACTGAAGTTACATAACATTAAATTATATTAATAAAACAAAGGTTTTTATTGTTTCAGTAAATCAATGTATTCCAGATGTGGCAGATGAAGACTGAAAAAATAGTGGTAATTATGGTGAAATCGTTTGCAGTCAGGAAACATTGGGATAAAATGTTCCCAAAACACAGCTCCATGTGCAATTTTCATTTTAAATTATGAAATATTCTATGGAAAGAAATTAAATGTTCCCATCAACTGAAATTGTAAAGTATTCTATGAGAAAATTAACAGTGTAAAGGAATGGCATCTGAATTGAATGAGCAGATGCGCAACAAATCATAAAATACTTTTTTTAATTAAGAGTGGATTTACAATAATAATTCTGAAAATTCAAAACACCAAAACACATAGAAAAGAAAAAAGTACAGGGGTATCAAAGAGCTCGATGTGCAGCCGGGCTCTTCAAACCATGCCCTCTTTGTGAACTGTAATTACTGATTCAACAAGGAGTTTTGAAAAGCAATAGGGACACTGCCAAAGTTAGTCTAAATCCTTTAATGCTTTTGCTTGCAACAACATCAGCTGCCTTAAACAGACGTATCTTTGTTTTAAATCCATTGAAGTCTTTCTTTCTAATCTCCCAAACATCTTCTAGTGGATTATTTTCCAAACAATGACATTTGAGGCAATGGAATCAACAAAGTTTTTATTTTCAGCATGTTAGATCTAAATTAGCCATTAAGATTGGAAATATGACACAGAGTCTGGTTTAGAATAGGTCAAGTAGCCGTTTATAACCATTGCTATTTTATAAAGGGCAAGGAAAATTTTAGAAGTTTCGAGGCAGAGTATGGTTGTTCTTAGATGTATAAATATGCCTGCATGGGCATACACATATAAAAAGTGCACCCTTTCCAAATAAGCCTAAAAAAAATAGTTAATTTTATCACCCTTCCTATATTAAGAATTCTTATTTTTTACCTGCTGGAAAATATTACATTTGGCAAAGAAATATGGATTGTTTGTCTAGTGCAGTGCTGAATTGAAGTGCTAGGAAACTTCCTGCACATAAAAAGCCTCATATGTTGCCCTCCGGACCTCAAACAATAACCTTTTTGTTGTAACTAATATAAAATAATTAAAATACACAGCTGGAACAGGACATAATTATACAATAATATAGTTAGAGAAGGTGGAATGGATTTGTTTTATGAGATTTAAGAGAGGAGAATAAAGGTTGTTGAGTAAAAATGTTTTGTTTCTTGAGCTCATTGATAGAAAATGGAAGTTAGTGGGTGTGTTTCCTTTCTTTAACTTACATTTTAAATGGTAACATAAAGTTACAATATTGATATTTTAATGTATTTCCTTTTAAATTTACTGTTGTTAAAAAATAATCAATATTTGCTTTATATAATTTGTTTTAGGCATGATAATAGTTTATATTCACACCTTATGGGTGCTAGCAGGCTCCAGACATGGACCCCGTGCTCATAGTACCTTAGGGAGTACAGCTGCACCTCACTGATGAGGACCACAGAGGCCAAAATGTATGTCTGGGGCTTTGGATGTCTGTGGTTTGCTGTTTCTCTTGTTCAGAGTAGAATTGCCTGGTATTTTGGGTCTGGTCTCTCTTTTGAGGGACACCAAACTGATATACTACGGGATATTTCTCCCTGTGATGGGCACAAGTGAACTAAAAGAGGCTGTTCTTTGAGTATGAAACCAGACCTATAGGACAAACGTACTTAGGTGTTGTTTGTTCTTAGATGAGCACATCCAACTGTATATAATAATGGTTTAGACACCAATGATGATAAAGACCTTGACACTATTGCATTTTGTATGCATTTTTACCATATGGATTATGTTCTTGACCATTGTTCTTTTCAAAGGTCTACATATTTCACATAGTAACCAATAATGAAAAAACACTTAAAGACATATTTAAGTTTCATGGATTATGAATGCATCTGATAAAGGAGAATCGGCAGTGAATGAAAATAAAATTTCCATGACAAAATCCCAAAATAAACATTAATAAACTTTTTGCAGTTAGCAAAATGTTTTCTGTTTTTCGGTAGTTGATTTGAACTACCCCTGAAAACCCTAGCTAAATTAGCATAAAATTAATCATTCATTTTGGCCAATCAGAGGCAGCTGCAACATTGTAGCAAAGTAAGGGAATCTGTTTCTGCAGCAAAGCATCATGGGATTTGTAGTCTGGCACATATAAATGTAAGAAGGTGCTATGTAATTTCATGCAACACATTCCACCTCTCACAGTGCCTGCAACACATTCCACCCCAAGTATCTACATCTCATTTCAACTCTTACATCCACTCTGCTGTTTATGCCACCTCAAGTCTCAGTATCTGCAGCACATTCTCACAATCACTGCAGCACATTCCACCTCAGTCTCTGCAGCACATTCCACCCCAGTTCCTGCAGCAAAGAATAACATAGAGTTTACAAATAAAATACAATCATACTGCTATATCAAATAGTGGCTGTAGTGTCAGGGTTCAGCCTTGGTTACTTCTCTGAACCTTCTACCACACAAAAGTTTTATTGGATACAACAGACAAATAGGGAAACTAGCTACCAAAAAGTATCTCTCCTTCCCTGCTTTTCTAAACTGATGGAATGCCTCATCTACTCCCTTCCATTCTAGTGAAACTTATCTCCACATGATTGAAGCATTGCATGCTGGAATCTGTTCTTTCTGCTCGATCCACCTGCTGCCTTACACACAGTGAATCATCCAATACTCCTTCCAACTCTTGCAAGCACCTCCAATGTCTACATTGCAATCTTATCTGACTGGTCACACATAAATGGTGTAATTCAAAAATTAAATTCCCTGTTCCCTTCTAGCATCCATCAGGGATCTGTTCTCAAGCCCCTGCTTTTCTCTCTGTACAGATCACGAATAAGTTAGTTAATTGCCTCCTTTAACTTGTCTTGTCATTTATTGCTACGGACACATAAATCATATTCTTTTTTCTATATTCAACCGAGATGTATCCTTTCACATCTGCTCTCACTGCCAATCAATCTCATTTTGTCCCCATAATTCACTGGAAAACAGAAATCCATCCTTCCCCCAGCTCCCCACCTGCATTTTTTACTATTTAGTCTTATACTATCCCATAACCTTGGCATCACATTCAATCCAATCCCCTCTTTCATTAATTATATATCCCTGATCACTTACAGGTTGCATCTGTATAATATTTGTAAAATATGCCCCTATCCCTGTTTCTTCAACAAAACTGCAAATTCCCTTTTTTATACTGCCCCTTCACTGGAATAAACACACACTGATCATAAGACAGTCACGCATCCTGCACACATCTTCTCTTTTCCCAACCTGGTGCAACTTAGATGTTTTCACAATAGATGATCTCTCCTGATCTCTCAGCTTGCCCTGCTACAGTCATGACCCTGATCTTGCTCCATTACATCAGCAGATCCAAACTTTGCATGACCCTGACCTTGCTCTATTTCCTCAGCAGATCCAAACTTCGCATGACCCTGACATTGCTCCATTTCATCAGCAAATTCAAACTTCGCATGACCCTGACCTTGCTCCATTTCAGCAGATCAAAACTTCACTTGACCCTGACCTTGCTCCATTTCATCAGCAGATCCAAACTTTGCTTCACCCTGACCTTGATCCATTTCCTCAGCAGATCCAAACTTTGCTTGACCCTGACCTTGCTCCATTTAATCAGCAGATCCAAACTTTGCATGACCCTGACCTTGCTCCATTTCATCAGCAGATCCAAACTTTGCTTGACCCTGACCTTGCTCCATTTCATCAGCAGATCCAAACTTTGCTTGACCCTGACCTTGCTCCATTTCATCAGCAGACCCAAACTTTGCTTGACCCTGACCTTGATCCATTTCATCAGCTGATCCAAACTATGCTTGACCCTGACCTTGCTCCATTTCATCAGCTGATCCAAACTATGCTTGACCCTGACCTTGCTCCATTTAATCAGCAGATCCAAACTTTGCATTACCCTGACCTTACTCCATTTCATCAGCAGATCCAAACTTCCCTTTATGATCAGTCCAATATGTTTGGACTTGTATCCTCTGTATCACAAAACAATGTGTAAAGTGCCTTGGATAAAGGTGCTATATATAATTGTATATAAACAATTGCATATAAATAATTAAAATCAAATAACATAAACATTACTGTTTTACAATAATATAACTATCAGTCTGTATATAATTACTATCATATGTTTACAATTAATTTCTAATATCAGGTTCAAGTTATGAAGAGTACTAGTAAATATTACAGATTAGATTCCTGCTATTATAATTAAAGGCCCACCATAATGGTCGTGTCATAGGGACTCATTTGTGTTTTTATTTGCTGATAAAATCAGTATCTATAGAAAAGAATCAGTATTTAAAGAAAGGAATTTCAATCTAGCTTTCAATTAAACTTTAGTGTTTCATATTTCAGCAGATAGTCTTCTTTTGCAGGTGTTCTGGGGAGTGGGAGCTGATCTGCCTAGGAGGCTATCTCTCATTCATTTTAAGAATCACCACAGCAGAAAAGAAATCAGGACAGCCTACTTGGTCTGATCACATAGCAAATACTAGTCACCTTATAGTGGGTGCAGAGAATCAGCTATGTTAGTCCCTGAAACACTCAGGTTCAAATATAAGTTTTAAAGCATACATTGAATTTATTTTCTTCACATACCATTTTCTTTGCTAGTCAGTTACTAATTAATCAAATGAAACTGTATTGCCTCTACAGTGGGCCTTGCTGTAATCAGAATACAAGGATGTATTTGGCCAACTGTTGCAATGAAACATAAGCACATTTATTTATTTATTTAGCTTTTCGTTGTGTGTTTTGTCATGTTTTAAAAGGGTAAACATTTAAAAATGTAATGCAGGCTAAGCACATTTGCATGAAGTGTTGACCATTTAAACTAGATATAGCAGGATATCCTCCAATAAATACACATTCCACATTCATATTGCAGTAATCCTTTGAAAGCTCTACATGTCTCAGAATGAGCATTTATATGTTAACATGTACTCTGCAAGGATTATAACAAATACACAGTTGACAACTAGTTTTTTTTTTATAATTAGACACATATTTCTAAGATGAATGAAACACATTATTCAGAAACTAAATGCTTCCTGATCATGACTCACTGGAAATGAATTTTCTAGGCTGTTTAAACAAAGAACAGTATTTTAATACCAACCAACCATATAGAGTAGCAACTGTTCTCATGTAGACGATCTGTGATACTGAGATGTATCACGCTGTACATATATAAAAGTAGTGTACTGCTCGTATATAGATAAGTAAGCCACATCACTAAAAAAACTGAATATGAATGTTTCACACTGACTGAATTTAGTACAAATCTGTGAGCAACAATAGATGATATGGCCAGCACAGAGACATTTGTCTGAGCAAAACTCGAGTTGGTGAAGGAGGGTTCATATGATCATGATTATTGTTCCATTTCTAAACAGTCACAAACACATATAAATAGACACATGCAGACAAAAAAAGAAAGAATTAAAACCAGAATAACAGCCTTATTAAATTGCAATTTGGCCAATTGAATAGGGCTCTATTTAAGCACAGAGCATATTTTTTTACAGAAGTTTTTAGTTAGTGAAGACCTTGCTTTTGGATAGAAGTTCACTAACTAAAAACTTATGTAAGAAAAATATGCTCTGTGCTTATATAGAGCCCTATTCAATTGTCCGAATCGCAATTTAATAAGGCGGTAAAGCTGTAATAACTGGAGGAAACGCAAGTAGTATAATCAGTATAAAAAGTGGTGACATGAGGGCAAACAGCGGGAAACTCCTTGTACTGTGAAAAACTGTGAAAGGCATAGGATTACTACAATAAATTCAAACCTGTCTCTATCTATCTATCTATGATAAATAATTATTTGGAATAAGCATAATACCTATATATAGCAGTGATTCCCAAATCTCTCCACAGGGAACCCCTGACCGGCCAGTATTTCCAAATAACATTGTGTGAATACAGGCAAGGCAATTGGATACACATCATGCAATCCTTAAGACTTATTATGCCATATATTGTTTATTTGGATTACATTGACAGATGGTTCTTATCTGCCATCAGATCTATAGTTCTCTCTTTCTGATGCTGCAGGAGCACATTATAGTCCCATTTGGCAGTGACTGTGTTAATGTTTTGTTGTTATAGTTTCTATGAATATTAACATTATGCAATGTCATGTGCTTTTGACACATGTAGTTTATTTCTTTGGAGAAACAAATCTGAGCCAGTTTCAACCAAAGACATCAAAATATTCTGATGTTTATACAAATTTTTGCCTCAAACAATCCAGCAAGCGAACAAAGAAAACAACTAGTATGAACGACTTTTAAAGTCGAGCAATACATTTTTGTGGGCAACCACATTAACAGCTAAAATACTTCTTCATAAACAATTTGTTAACTTAAAGCATATTATGCTGACATGACTGAGAAATGGGAAGAAATATGTAATGTAGTGTTTTCTGTAATGTGCAAGGCTTGCACTTGTAAAGTCCAGCTAAGGTCACACTTCTGGGAGCATCAGCAGATTTACTAAGATTATACTGAGGTTTGCCAGGAACCTTAAGGTTTGCCATGCGCCACAATACCTTATTCTACCAAGGTGAATACTTCTGTAATCAAAAATAAAGGTAGATTTTATGCACATTGCATTATAAACCAACAGCCTTATTAAATTGTGATTCAGTAAATTTAAAAGGGCTCTATATAAGCACACAGAATATTTTTTACAGAAGTTTTTAGTTACTGAACTTCTATCCAAAAGCAAGATCTTCACTAACTAAAAACTTCTGTAAATAAAATATGCTGTGTGCTTAATTAGAGCCCTTTTAAATTTACCGAATCACAATTAATAAGGCTGCATATGTCTAGTCCTTTTTTCTTAGTTCCTGCACACTGTTCTATATATATTCAATGTAACTGCACATTTGAAAGTATCTTTTCCAAAAGGAGATGAAATACAATGTGTGTAAACAAATGGGTTCAATTATACAAGGTTTGTTTCATGATGCCTGTCATTCATACACAAGCGATTATTTGCCACTATTTATGTGTTTAATAAGATTGACCATGGGGATTCATGTCTAAAAGAATAACACTGTGATGTTTACTAAATCTACGTGATAATTAAACTGCAAATTCTGTGACATTTCTACTTTTATATTAAATCATAAGCTATTAAAACACAGGCCTGGATTCACAAGGTGGTGTCAAGGTTCAGTCAGTGAGAAGCAAAGCTGATGAAAATGCCATCACATCACATTGACTAATCTGTTTTCCTATTGGTCTAGTTAACAGATCACCTTGACCCACATTTTTCTATGCATTGTAGTCCCCTGCTTCAGTGGTAGAGCTCATTCTGGTGTAGCAGAGGCATAGCACTTGGGCCCACAACAGATTAGGGGCCATCTGCTAATGCCAGTAGCTTGGAGTAAATGGTAACTGAATATCAGCCCTATTAAATTGGGGCTACGTTTTAAAATGTAGCCCGTAACTCCATATGTAAAGGTTACGGCTATTAAATTAGCCCTGTAGCAATGCTAGCAGTGGACTTGTGGGTTAAAACGCAGGACGGCCGAGAATAGGCTTCGTGCTGAGCTATGTTGAACTTCGCGCACGTAAATTCTTTGATCTGTCAAGCCCGTAACCACTACTTGTTCAATTCAGCTATTAAATTACAATGTGGGCACTCTCGAGCAAGCACGTAACACATTTACTACGTCTTGCGAGTTCGGAGCGCTTCGATGCCTCAACTGCTCGCCTTGCTTTACGAGGCACGCAAGCGTGATGACAAGTCGCAGTTTGGCAATTATAATATTCTCATTTTCTATTGGTTCCTAGGGCTGAGTCTCATAAATATAAGTGAAATGCCTGGCTTGGTGTAATTATAGGAGTAAACACATACTTCAACACTGTTATATTTTTGGGACAAGACATGATTTAAAGATGATGAAAAACCCCTGCATCTGATTTTACGGTAAACAGCAAATTGCACCACTCACATAGAATGGGGCTCTTATTTTTTTACTTTATGAGCTACAAATACTGCAGTGTTTACAGTAAAATTGAAGTAACAATGTATGGTTGTACATACTCCAGCCAAGAATAGCTGTTTGTTTTCTATATATTTTTATTGAACAAGAATAAAAGCAGTTATCATGTATAATAAGTTAATTAGTACCATCACCAGTTTACACAAATTCTAGTTACCTTTAGATATAAGAAAAAAAGCTGTAATTTTAAAATTTGTATTTCTGAGTCATGGATTATTTTCTGTTCAATATTTCCTGTGATTCATGAAGATGCGTGTGGCTGTGAAATAACAATTATGAAACCACTGCTAAACATGCAATGCAAAGCTGCAGCAAATGTAAGCCTTTCCACAAAAGATCAAACTTTATTTGATCACAATAATTTAACAAGTTGTTTGTATTAACCTTTACTACTTAGAAGTCATGAAAACTGTGCAATTACAGTGGTCCTCTAATAAACTAAAAAAGGAAGAAGATAAATAAAAAATTCCCGATACGTAGAAGAAATGAACAATATATAAATAAGACAAACCCATATTTTACTCAGCATATAAACCTTCTGACTTATACGTCCATGGCAGCAGCAATACATTTGTCAGATATCTATTTTTGTTTCATTCATATGATGCAACTTATCATCTCATCTACTTAAGTGTAATAGTTCATTGGAGTGAGTAAAAAGCATTTACTGTGTGCTATGTTTCAATGCCTTCTGTTAAGTGTTAGAGGTCATAAGCTGCTTCTTCTGCACAATATCAACGAGCCTCTTGAACTGAACTGCATCTGCTTTGTCTTACACAGACTCTTTAGTAATACTGATGCATTCTTGTCTCATGTTTATCCGTTTCCCTAAGAAACAACATATTCACTATTCTGTGGCTTCTGTCCCTATACATTTTGTAATTATTTTTTTTTCTGTTACATGTCTAAGCACATTAAACACATACACGAAAAGTGTCCCTTGTTATACTCGAGTCCTACAGCCCTATTAAATTCCTTCAATGTGTAAAACCGTAGCCCGTAACGTAGCCCGCAAGACTTAAAACTATTAAATTGACCCCGTAAAGCAACCACTTAATGATCTGCGGGTTACAGGTAGGAAAACTCTATGGGAAGTCAAAATTTGAACTTTGTGGCCCCAAATCCTTTGATCTGTCAAGCTTGTAACTATTATGTTCAAAAATCGCTATTAAATTGCTATCAATTCACTGGAGTTCAACCACGCAACCTGCAAAAGGAGCCAAAAAGCACAGGTACTAGAGAGGACCCGCACACACAACTGTATTTTCAATTAAAGGGAAATTGATGTTAGGTATTAAAATTAATAGTACAACATCCTCAAGCTCGCAAATCTGCAATATAAAATACTTTTATTTCTGTTTCATTTCCGTGTTATATCATTCGTGGCAATTAATGTGTTAATACATATAATGAAACTTACATGGACCAGAATATAATATTTACTGATTTATTAATATTGCATTATTTCTGGAATGCAGGTCCGATCAAAAATCGTAATTGAAACCCGTAATGCTTTGAAATCTAACCTCCATTTTTCAGTGATGTAATGATGACGATCTTTTTTACCACTGGCTCCTGCTAAACCCATAACTACGGGTTTGACTAATTGATCAGGTTCACAGCCGCACATCCAACGTGTGCAAGAATGGTTTACGGGTTTGCGTCTATGGCCCATAACGCAGCCTGGTTCAATTTAATAGCCCTATAACAGTGCCGAATTTCAAGCCTGCAGCCTTTGAGGGTGCGCCGATATCGATACAGGCTTTGAATTTAATGGGGCTGCTAGTCTTTTATTAGAATGGCTTTAGTAAAAAAAAATCTCAACTGAAAATAAATTATTTCAACACCTATAAGGCTACAGCTGTTGTCAGGGTTTGAACTGTATTCTACTTCTGGGGAATACAAAACCGCACATATCTGCACTGGACTTGGTGCAGGTTGTGCATAGATCAGATATAATTCATGATCTATATCTATGGTAGCTTATATTGATAGTTCATCTATAAAATAATAACAATTAACTATCCTTGATCTATACTCCCCATGGCAGAACTTGAAACGGTCACCTCACAGCTAGCTGTCACTTTGTGTCATTACCCCATGTGCCTGCAGACCTTATTTTACTGCTGAACAGTGAACGGACAGTGAAATAGCTGACCCTTGTCTGGTTTAGTCTATAGATTTTTGAAATGGTATTAATATTCTTATTAACATCATCATGTGTGTAGGAACTGGGGGGACGAGGGGAACAAATCCCCCCTCCCCAGATTTTTTTATGTGTGTGTTTATGTGTAGAGAAGCAGTTGTGTGGTATCTGTATACAACATGCGGTATCTGCCCCAGATTTTCTTTGGCTTCTACACTCAGGATACTGCTTGATAGAAAGCATAAATATATAAGTTATATAACTCTCTATGTAACAATTAATGCATTGAATGACCTGTTCAAATTTTAATTGCTTGCTTTTGCTAACAGTTTACATTTTTCTTTTTCTTTTTTAGAGGAAATCATCTAGTATGGATATTGCAGTGAGGTTGTCACCTTCAGAAAGAAGCAACAGAGTTGGATGTCATATATTTTATCTACCTTTGAACTACCCTGTATAAGACATGGCATCTTATACCAGGTAGAAAAAGGAAATTGTTTATGGTATTAAGGGGATTGTGCACTTTTCATAGTAATCAAATACTGCATTACTTTATATTAATAATTAAGTGTGCTTATGGCACCTTTGAAATGAAGCGAAATTATGTGTTCATTATAGACAGGAATATTTTTGATAGCAGAACATGTGGGACTGTCTTTGCAAGTGAAGCACAAATTTTGTACTACATAGCATAATACTCTTATTACACCTATTACTTATTTCTTGGCAGTACCACAACCAATGTTATCTTGGAATATTTGGCTTGTCTTGGAGTTCTAGGAGTCCTTTCAGAAAAATACAATTTGGGGCTTACACATATACTTGAAGACAGCACACACATTTGACAGCATTTAAATGGATTGTCTGAGCAAATACTGGTATATACCCTATAATAATCATAAAAAGCATCAGTTCTCAAATATTATCATAGGCCAGCACTCCTTCTCATTCTGGGGAGAGAGAGGATCAGACTAGCGGTCACTGGGCTGGGGAGAGAGAGCATCAGGCAACGACTGGGCAGAAAGCATAGAGCGGGTGGACAGCTGGGTAGAGAACATCAGGTAGTAGGCAGAAGGCTTGGGCAAGAAAGCATGTGGTGGGTGGAGGGCTGGGAAGAGAGTAGTGGGAAGGCAGAGGGCTGCAGAGAGAGCATGAGGCGAGCGGAGGGCTGGGGAGAGAGGTCATCTGGTGGCAGGCATAGGGCTAGGGAGTGCAAGCATCAGGTGGGAGGAGGGATGGGGAGAGAGCACCATGCGGGCAAAGGGCTGGGGAGAGCGAGTGGAAGCCAGCCAGAGGGTTGGGGAGAGAGAGCAACTCGTGGGCTTACTTGGTCTCATCATATCCTTTGGTATTACATTTAATCAATCGAATATCTCAATAACAAAGCAATCCTTGTATCTGAGGTTCAAATATTTAAACTGCCTCTTCTACTGTTTCCATGAGTTACCTTTCTCATCCTTTCTCATCTCCCATTCCAGCATAGTGAACTTTGCCAGTTCTATACATTATCTGTGGAATTCCCTCCCTCTGGTCATCAAACTCTCTTCTATAATATACTGTATACACTTTCAAATGAGTTCATTTGGTAGCACTATGTTGACACTTACAAATCAATAAGAAGAAAAAGAGTAATTGTTATAAACTGCATTTGCAAATATAAAACAAGCAGAGGAGGAACATTTGCATACCTTAATAATATGATGTTTCTTGTCTAGCGGTGGTATCTTAAACATTTGGCACCAATATGTTGTGTCTGTATATGGGACAGGAACCTGTCTTGGGGGAAAAAAACAGATCTTAACATTGCAATAATTCTATAAAGATTTGTATACATTTATATATATTTATATGTATATATATATATATATATATATATATATATATATATATATATATATATATATATTTATATTTAAAACCAAAATTGTAAATAATCACACCACTGTCCTTTTTGGCAAGAATATAAATCCCCTTAGTATCTTAAATGAATCATCAAGTAAGATAAATGGCCTTATTAGATATGAGAGAACTATAATAATAAGTAAAACATCAGAAGTCACTGTACAGCATGAATCCAATCAGAGAGGAATCAAATATTATTTAAATAGAGTTACGTAATTGTGTGATTAATGCTAGTCTATACATAGGAGAAACTGACTTGTGAATATGAAGGTGTGATAAAGTATAAGAAATACTTTGTTATTGTTTTCTAATTTATTTTAGTAAAGTTAAAGTAGTAACCATAATATGGTAATACCACTTTTTTCCAGATACATTTTCAATGTTACGTTTGCCTGTGGTGCTGTTTGGTAATCATTTTATTTATATATCTATCTATTTATTCATCTATCATGTGCATCTCACTATTTTATTTGGGGGGGAAAACAGCCCTTATGTTATCTCAGCTCTTCTCAGGTTAAATAATTCTAAGTAAATCACTCAACTGTCTGCAGACCATTGTGTTACTGTGAAATGGTTGTGAATATACAATGAAAGGATTTACGTCTTTTTCCTCTGCACAAATTCAACATCACTTAAATAATATTGTCTATAGAGTGGTACTATCTCTTAGTTAGAATTCTGTCAAGATAATTCACTGGTCATAGTAAACACCCTCATAAATTACTCTACTCATGAAGATCACCAGATGAACAATATATAAATCAGATTGACTATATACTTTGTAACCAAAGATGGAGGAGATCTATACAGTCAGCAAAAACAAGACCTGGAGCTGACTGCAGCATAGATAAAACTGAGAAAAAGAGGGAAAATCCAACTAGATAAGTAAGTAATAAATAATATCCTCAGTGAATATGCAGTGGGGGTATAGAATATATTTAAAGGACAAGACATAGTAGATAGAATGCCTGAAGAATGTTGGACATAACTTTGTATCATTATCCAGAAAACAGCAACAAAGAATATCCCCTAAAGAAAGAAAAAGATGAAGGCAATCTATCTGTCAGATGAGGCTTTGAAAGTAGCCCAAGAAAGAAGGAAAAGGAAAGGTAGTAGAGATAGTAAAATGTTTTTCCAGGTAAATAACAATTTCCAGAGGATAGCAAGAAGCGACAAAAAGATATTCTATAATGAGTGATGTAAAGGGTATTAACAGATGTAAAGATAATTCACAGTCTCACTAGGGAATATTCTAAAAACTCCCTTCTCCCACTATCTGATCTCATAGCTGGCTGATCATAGGCTATATCCTGTAATGCAATTTCCTCACTTCGTTACTGCTACCCACAGGAATCATATTTGTTGCATGATCAGACATGGGGACGAAGCAGAACTGTCTTTATGCTTGATGGAAAATTGAAAATGTTATTAGTTTCATTTTGTTAAATTTAGAAACATTAATTAAAAACCCACAGGATTTAATCTGTAATAAAGCAAGTACTGAAATGATTGTCATGTCTATAATATATTTTATTAACAATTTGCTTGTTTAAGTGTTATGCTATGCTTATCATATAAGACATTCTTGCTCAAATTCCATTAAATGTTTAATCAGTTCTGTATTAATGTTTGTTAATTAAGTAACACATAAAGTTACAGAAAGTAATATTCACCATTCACTATACATTTATGACTCAATTCAATTATCACTTTACAATACTATATGATAATAATAAATCATAATTAAAATAAAATTAAAACTTACGTTCTCATTTGTAAAACTGAAATATGGAGTGTCCTCAGATACAACGGTGCTTTTCTCTGGGTTTAGCAAACGCAAGCTTTTCCGACCTCTGTTTGATTCGTGGTACATGGGACCAGTGGTTCCAACGTCACCAGTATGGTAGGCCCAAATTATTCTTAATGTACTTTCCTATAACAAAGTAACAACTTTGTAGAATGCAATTGACATATCAAATTAGTGGATTGTTCTATACAGTATATTTAAATGAAATGTAACTTACTGTTATTGTTTTATCATTTGTATCACAGGTGTGAAGATATCTGCTAAATTTCAAAATGGTGTGTGTACCGTTTTCCATAGCATATTCAAGTTTATAGTCCTGTTTAGAATCCTTCTGAAGAACTCTACTGTTCGCATCTGTAAAATAGTCCTAGGAGAAATAAACATTGAATAAAGGTCAGGTATAGAGGGAAATAATCAGAATAAAGTTCTAAAAACAAACCTCTAAACAAAGTGTAAGAATTAAATGTGTTGACAAATTTTTTGAGGATGTATGCACAGAAGTAAAACAATGTAAACCATCTTTGTGCTAAGTGAAAAATAATATATTGTTACTTGCAGGTAACATAAAGATAGCTACAGTAAGTACAATTTTCTAACACACAAAAAAATAATTACTAATTTCCATAATTATTTATATGAGATATTAAATTGTAAGTTTGTGAGTTTTCAATCTTGCAATGTGCTTTGGGGAAAGCTCTATGTACACTGGATTCTAAGCTCGAAGACAGGGCCCTCCATATTTTGTAATGTGTTAATATTGTTTTGCCTTGATCACAATTTATGTATAGCGCTACAGAATATGTTGGTGCGTCACAAATTAACAACAATAATAATAATAATAATAATAATAATAAATGTCACCAGTAAAACCAAATTTCATACAGTAGTTAAAAAGTAAAGACTGCATTTATTTTATACTTTTTAAATATATTTAGTATTTTATCAAGTGAACATATTATAACACTTCAGTGGTATGTTCAAGATGAATAAAGATTTTAGCAGGACCCTCACAACAAATGACAGAATATGAACTAGAAGGAAACTGTATTGAGAAAAGCTAGAGATCTAAAACTGGAAGTAGATTCAATGCACTGATAAAGTTATGGTATATAAACTGTATGAATTAGTTGAAAGTGGGAATAAAGTAGTGATGGATATGGCAGGAATTATAACTAGAAGAATAAGGCAGCTGCCTAAAGGCACCTCCATGGGAGTGGCACCTCATTCACATAACAATATATTTAAATTTCAATATGTAACAATACTAAACTTTATTACACGATTTTCCTTAACACAAAAATATGCTGTATTAAAAGATAATCTTATGGAATTGATAAAGCTCATAAATAGGAAATAATTAATGTATTGCACAAAATATGTTTGCACCAATAGCATGCTACTTATTACTCTGGCCATCACTATGAGGTAATTGCACTAAAATGTTAATTAATAAATACATTATAGCAATGTTCGAGAGAGAGAGAGAGAGAGAGAGAGAGAGAGAGAGACCAACAAACTTGCCAGATCTTTATGGTAAATTAGGATAATAGTAAATGTACTGTCATAGCAAGGGTCAGGAACAGGTAAAAGTAATAGTAGGGTTTAAATCTTAGGTGAAGTGATATACATGTAAGAGAACGCATGAGATTATAGAGAAATATATTGCTTGATTACGCTTTTATTCTACATGGCAGATTAGTAACAGATTCAATCACTGTTAAGCAATGTCTAAATAATATTTTACTGTGCAATCAAAACTATATGTTTGTAAACTTTAAGTCTAAGAGCATAATTAAGCAGTGAAAAGTTATAACTTTTTTAATCAGAAATAAATACAATCTGATGCCCCTGCTACACCCTAGACCCTGGAGCCATCCTTGACACTTTAATTGTATGCGGAAGAGGGGCAATTACATTTTTGGAGGCCAGTGCTTACTGTGCCTTAGGGAGTACAGCTGCACCTCATTGATGAGGCCCACAGAGGCTGAAACATATAACTGGGGTTTGCTTTGCCTCCTGTTGCCTGGTATTTCAGGGCTGGGTCCCTCTTTTGTGTGAGACCAGATTGATATATTACAGGATATTTCTCTGAGTATCTAACCAGACCTATAGGACAAACGTTTTCAGATGACACCTCTACTCTTTTTTTTCTTATTTGGATATCCCTAAACTCATGAATAGAAAGAACATTAGATATTATCACATATGATTTATATATACAGTTAGCTTAGCAGATAGCACACAAATAGAGCTTATTTATTTGCATGTTATTTGCGTGCTGTCTGCTAACCTAACTGCTTTAACAATTATTTGTACAATTATTGTCTCCATAAAGTTCACTCCTATTTAAAGTGATATTCAAGCTAGTTTAGGCTTTTCATCAATATTTAACAAGACAATCAAGTGTTATTAAAATAATTATAACTTCATTCATTGAAGTCATGTGAAACGTTCAGATTGTTTTTCTATTTTAACTTCACTATTAGAAAAAAAAAATATGTATAGTAATAAGCCATTACCCTTAACAGGTGCTTTTTTAAATTATTATTATTATTATATCATCCTTTATTTATAAAGCTCCAACATATTCTGTAGCGCTGTACAACACATTCAATCAAATTTTTTTTTATCACATTGCACAAGAATGGAGGGCCCTGTTATTGACTTTAAAATCAAACATACATAATGCTTTCCCCAAAGCACCAAAAGATTTAAAACTCGCAAATTTACAGTCTAAAGGACTGTTAGTCTTTTTTTCAAACTAATTTTGTCTGATAAGTGTTTCTTCACACCTAAGGGTTTCCTACAGTATTATCTATCTACAGATGGTGCTGCCGATTTTAGCATATTAGGAGCGCCGACAGAAGAGGCCTTGAGCTATGAGAGGCGCGCACAAGGCCCTGGAGGGCCCGAGTGCCTGCGGCGAACATAGCGATGGCCTCGCTGTCAATTCAGCGCCGTCGAGTTGCGCAACGTCGCAGGAGAGAATAGTTCTCTGCCTTCACTGGAACTTGATGGTGCCCGAAAACTCACAGCGCCCTCTGGCGGATGGCACCTGTAACTGCAGCTGTCAGTGCTGCAGAAGAAATGTGCAGGTACAGAGGGATAGATCCATTTGTGTTTGAGGACATTTTATAATGTTAAACAGTGTGTTTCTTATTTTAAATTGAAGCTCATGTTTTGAATGTATAATTGTGTTTGGGGGGATGCCCTGTCAGCCAATGTGCAGCAATGTGCATGACAGAAAAAAATCACATTCCATGTCCATTTAAGTTTCTCCTTTAACTACTTGGTGTGATTAATATATAAAAGAATACTGTATTTGTAACAGAGTGCTCTCAACCCCACATCCTTAATGCTACATCAAAAACCGCAAGTCAACTCTTCAAGCACTTTAATTAAATTCTTAAGGCAAAAACGCATTTCCAGACTTCTAGTACAACAGAATAATTATTATATATTGCACGTTGTTCTACAAACATCAACTACAGCACATTAACAGAAAGATTTATACATTTTCATAATCTTTAAAAAATGTTTTTCACATGTTTTTGATCTTGTTTTTCCAAGTTTCGCAGAATGCAAGGCTTTCTTACCAAAGAAATTCCCATCCAATTAACTTGCTCCCTATGGGGAGATTTCTTCCTATTTCTGAAACAGCTGCCTTAGAGCTCTCACTCTCAAAAAATGAGCCTTCATGAGAAGTGACTTTCAAGTTCTTGCATGTTTTCTTTAATCTTTGAGATCTTAGAGAAAGTCCTGGTGAAACAAATAATCTTACTTGTCATCCCATTCCAAACTCCTGTTGCTCTCTTTTCCTTGACAGACATGAACCGTTTAGATGTTTTGTCCCCAGGGATACAATGATGTTCATTTAAAGACTTCAGAGGTACAGCTCATCCTGATCCTCGGCATTTTCTGGTGACAGCTAACTCTATATAACCTTATAAATGATTCTGTGTAAAGTCTTGATGTCTAGATTAATCAAAAGTAAATAAATCAAAGTAGAAATTAAAAAGCATAGCATTTAAGAGCCGATATCTATCATTCTTCTATATCTACAGTGTATAAAACAGCACACTAGCCCTGCTAAATAATTGCTTTTTAATTCCTACTGAAATACAAATGCCATAGCCCAGCTCCATGAGCAAATAAATATGAAAAGAAAAAAAGAATGCACTTTGTTAAAAAAAAAAAGTAACATTTTGACTCGTAGTGATATGCCAGAGAATTGTCAAAACAATATTACATTATTATTTGTATTTAAACAACAAAACATCACAAATCTGGCTCTGGATTTGCTGCAGAGGTACAAATCTGAAAATGCTTTGTCTCATACTAAAATTATATAAGGATATTATTTTATGTGCACAAACATCTTGTGTAAGCACATTATACCTATCCTGGAGTCATTGTGTATATGACTCACTTGGCACCATGACGACATTTTAAACAAATACTAACACATTTTGAAGCATGTAGTCTGGATATTTCCCTATCTCTACAATGTGTAATTGCATGTACATATTTGCATCATCTTGGTAGATACTTAAAATACCAAAAAAGAGTGTTGAATAAGCACAGCAAGAATAAATCTAAATACTATAATTTGTTCTAAAGGAAGTTGGGCCCACTCAGAGACCAATCCCTTCTGAACCATATTTCAGTCTATCTCAGGGGTGGGCAAGAAGGGCCACATACATGCCTGGATTTGATGATATACCTGTTTCACACTGGTGAGTCAATCACTTCTTCAGTCATCCTGATTGACTCAACTGTGCACAGAAAGGAAATCTTCAAAACCAGGCATGTATGCGACCCTCCAGGACTGAACTTGCCCAACCCTGGTCTATCTGGATTGTCATTGAGCAGCAGTGTACAGCATGTTTGTGGAAAAAGTTCGGAGGTAAATGATTGGTAGGTAATAGCTCAGCTTGTCCAGAGTTACACTCAGCAACTGGATCCAGGCCACATTTTCAGTATATACCATTTGAGTACAGGTTCATCAAATCAGTGGCTCAATCATATATTTTATTCACATTGAAAAACAAATACAAATAAACAGGATCAATTAGGTGTTACAGGAATGTGTTAGCAGTGTTGTTTGGACACCTACAACTGCTCCTAGGAATTTAAAAAATATATCTCCCTCAGGACATATGTGTAGGAGTAGTTGGAGGTGGTCTATGGTGACAAAATAGTGCTTGTAACATTTTTTAATAAAAAAAAAAAATCTGGCCCCCACACTAAAGATGTTGGACAGCATTGTGCTAGTGCATTCATACAGTGTAGAGGATTGTTTTAATATTTTGATTGGTACGGTAGAGGGGAAAGTTGGATGTAAACACACATAATTGCTGCACAGTAGGGCCTCTATTGCTGTGTGATTTTTTTTCCCATTTTTTTTCCTTTGTTGTAGATGGGGGCCTACGGCCCTCACACCCCAGCACACACATCCAGGGCTCATTGGGTCTTTCTAGGCATCTTTGGCTGCACCCCCTGCTGGAAATTGGTCCACTACTGTTTACAAAAGAGCATTTCTACTGAATCTCCAAGAGATGGCAGTATGGAGCAGTTCAGCATGCTGGAGATGCGTATAGCACAGCTGACAGGGAATAGGGGTGGATGACAGCAAAGTCGGGTCCTATGATGGTGGGGCAAATTAGAAGGGGTGATTGCTATGTGATGTGGGTGCTGAGAGGGGTTGGCTGCTGTTTGGGGATGGATGCTGAGAGAGACTGGGTCTTATTGGAGATGAATGATAACAAGGGTGAGTGCTATGAGGGATGGATTTTGAGAGAGACTGGGTGCTATGTATATATATATATATATATATATATATATATATATATATATATGTGTGTGTGTATAAAGTGGCAGCTATGGTCTTGGGGGGAGCAGCAATGGGAAAGGGTTGTGGGGGGGTTGCTGTTATGGGCAGGGGTCCTAGGGAGGGGAGTTGTTATTGGGCCATTGAGGGAGTTGGTACAGGGGGGCAAAATGTTTTTCTCTAACTCAGCCACTGCTGCATGGTGGGATTTAAGCTAAAAAAATCTGACAGTCCCAAATGACACAGCCCAGAACAGCCAATTTATGGTGATGGACTGTTTTCATTTGTATATCTAGTAAATGCAAATTCGGTTTTAAATGAATCCGTGTTTTTACTGCACTATTCTTTGTGTTACACACTCTTCATTTTCTTTATTGATTACTTTGTACATGTAGATAATGTTGAGGGGTTTAGTGTACAGACTATATTATTATTATTATTATTATTATTATTATTATTATTATGACATAGTTGAGCTTATTGCACCACTGTAGTTTAGGAAAATGTTCAGTTGTTATAAGTAGAAAATATGTAAAAAAAAAAAAAAACTAACAACATTAGCAACTGTGTGCTCCAAGAGCATAACAACATTTTTAGAAAAATATCTAACTTTATGCAAACTCTGATATAGAAGTTGGCATGATTGCAATTCTTGTTGTCCAGATATGGATGGCAAGTGAGGAGAAGTGAAGTGTAATTGCGTGCTTTTGGGCATATGCAGAAGAAGGGGCTTGACGTCTTATAGTAAAAGCTTAACTTAATCACCAATGTTACAACATATTCCTATTTCTCCACTCCTGAATAGGTAGAAGAAAAATGGATATCCCCTCAGCAGCAAATCAGCAGCATGTTTTGAAGATAGAGAACATGGAAGCACAATCAGAATCTACTACATTTTAGATTCCCTCTAAAATTCTTTATGTAGTTGCTAATGTTGTAAATTGTTTTTCACACTTTCCAAAAATGGATGGGTTAAAGCTTATTCTCCTTGGGTTCGGCAGTAATGTGTGTTGTAATGATAATACAAAAATAAATAAGAAAAATGAGTATGTACAAAGCCAAAAATTGTCAAATATATAAAAAATGTATTTTTATTTGACCTTGTATTAAATTAAATTTATAAGATCATTTCCAGACTTATATCACTAATGGATCCAACATATGAACAGCGCAATGACAATTCAATAAGAATTAAAAACATTTTTTACATACATAGGATCATTGTTAGGTTTCCCTATTCACTAAACAGTGAATACTTTATTTAGGCGTTAATTTTATGAAATGTCCACTATCCTGTATGTGGCCACTTGCTTGTCCTTACTGCTTATTGCTTTGCACACCTACTCCAAATTCTTAGCTGTAGATTAGAAATGCATCCGTACCCTTGAGTGCTCCTTTGCCTATTACGCACCATGGTTTGGTCTTTCTTTGGATGTAGAGTGTCGCTGGTGGACAGGCCAGTTAAGGAGTCACAATTTACATGCATGCATGCTGTGGCCTGGATGCCGTGCACCAATTCTGTTACCTATTTAGGGGTCTAGTAACTGAGTGTCATTCTAAATGTCCGCTTTGCTTGTTCTAGACCATTCTGCTTTTTGGCTCCCTGGCCCATGGCTGTGGCATTTAGGTTACTTTCTTTCTGTTTTTTGACACTTGAATTTGTCTGACAACTCTACACTATGGTACCCAACCTCTGGTTATGTACTCTAGACCTTCATATATCCTCCTCCCTGGCCTCTTAGCTTGTATTTTGACTCTCCTTTATCCACCATTTTAAATTATCTGTTTACGATCTTTCTCTTGCCCCTGGACCTATTGTACCTTTAAAAAGATAATCCTATCCTGCTATATGGCACCTATCCTGTTACCTGGCTAACATTTTGTTTAGAATCCCCAAAAGCAAAGTGCAACCTCTGGTAACCAATTGTTCATCAAAGATTTCTCAATATGCAAGATGATAAAGTGGTTTGCTGTCTTATTAATTGTTTTAATTATGGAGTTAAAACCATGTCCCTCAAATCCAACTAGGCAGGCTATAAGAAGACAATGTTTGAGTTAAGATAAGATCATTCTCCTGTTATGAAAAAGCCTCCAGGATATTATGTAGAAAGATAAAAATCAGGTGTGCATTTGAAGGCACATGGAGATTTACAAGCTTTACATCAATAGCTGCATTGCTCTTGATTTAAATACATTCCAAGGGTCAGTGTTAAATTAGCTAAACACTGGTTTCATAGAATATAGAACTTAGGAATTAACATTTATTTATTTATTTATTTATTTTTTATTAGTGTATCAACCAGTCTCTTATTCCAAGTAATTTGATTGCTCATATTCTTAGATTACTTTGGAAAAAGAGGGGGTCTACCTTGCCCTGTATGAACACTTTGTGTTTTCTTTTGCTGTACAGGAGGGTAAATAAGCAGCACACCATGAATGTAACTTTGTATTTATTTTATGTACTGATCGTAAAAATATATACTAGCCTCATTTATCGTTGGTTTACAACATTTTTGGTAGTGTGCTAAAAAGGGTCAATGACAGAGACAAATTAAAATAGAACTTTAAGCATTCTAATATCTGACAGAAGACACATAAGCGTTACATCATAAATTGAGCCTATACCACTTAAAATATGTTTAATTTCATCCAACCAATCAACTTAGTATCAAACATTTGTGCAACCATAGCCCATTTAATATTACATTTTTGCTAGTGTATTTCAATAGGAAATCTGTACTTGAAAAGTAAAAATATCCTAAGCACTTATGGACCTTTTTTATGATAAAATGCAGATGTCTGCAGAACTAAAGGAATAATTGCATGCTTCCTAGTTCATAAGAACTCTACAGTTAGCATGGAATGCATTAAGCAATATGTTGTAATCATTTTGCCACTTTAGCCATTCAGACGTTCCTTATGTTTTAGCAATTTGAATAACTTTCTAAAGTAGTATTGACACTTTTCTTGAATTATTTCTGAGCAGATCACCACCCATTTACAATAAGCGAAGAGGACTGGAAATGCCAACCCAACATTTGATTTTTATGATAAATGGATGAGGAAATACATTGCTTTCATGGACTAAATGTTGGAATTTTGAATAATACTTGACATTTCAAATTTTAGTATATAAGCTCCATAGGATAACATGGCAGGTGCTCTGAGCACTCTCCAACATCTGAGTCTCATACTATTAAAAATATAAAATGAAAGAGGGAAAGTAAATCAGGTACTCTATATTAATATTTGATGTAGTGCAAAATTAATGTTTGGTGTACTGAGAAAAGGCTCTTCAATTCCCAATGTAACTTGGATATAAAGAATTTATAATCATACTTTATATCAGGGGCAGCTGGTGCATAGGGGCAAATGGGCAACCACCCTCCCAAAATGAATGCACTGACATAATACCACCATCACTTACTTATTTTTTTAATTTAAATAATAAAAACAAAAAAAATATTATATCATGCTCAGTCTTCTATTTTATTAATATCTTCTGCTGTCACTTTAAATTACAAAACCCTTTGTGCAGCATACACTGGCTTACACACTTACTTATCACACCTATCCCCCTGCTGGTGACTTGCTTAGTACTACAGATCAGGGTACATGTGAAAATAAAATAAAATAAAAACAGTCAAAATGCTGTCTTTGTCCGACCTGTGCTCTAAACTATAGAACTAACCCTGTCTCACACGCAGCATCACCCAATCAGAATGTCCGGGAGGGAAAAGTCTCCAATCCTGCAGATACAGCCCCTCTCACTGTCCCCCTGGAAGTGAGTACATTGGTGCAATCATGACAATCTCAATAAAGTTTATTGAAAAAACAACTCCCACCTCACTATGGCCCTCATTCAATTGCAATTCGGCCAATTGAATAAGGCTCTAAATAAGCACATAGCATATTTTTTTAAAGAAGTTTTTAGTTAGTGAAAACCTTGCTTTTGGATAGATGCTTACTAACTAAAAACTTCTTTAAAAAAATATGCTATGTGCTTAGTTAGAGCCCTATTCAATTGGCCAAATTGCAATTGAAAGAGGGCCTATGTATGCTTCAGTTTTCTGACTACCCTGCTCCACACAACAAGCTTGTGACCTGTCTGTCACCACACTGGCCTATACGAGGCAGAAGCAGCTGTAGAGCTCAGGTGAGTCTTTATCCCTCTCTGTGTCACTGTCAGGACACTCTCACTCTCTGTCAGTGTCAGGTCTGTGTGACTCCATATCCCTCTCTGTGTCACTGTCAGGACACTCTCCCCCTCTGTCAGTGTCAGGTCATTGTGACTCCATATCCCTCTCTGTGCCACTGTCTGGACACTCTCACTCTCTGTCAGTGTCAGGTCTGTGTGACTCCATATCCCTCTCTGTGTCACTGTCAGGACACTCTCCCCCTCTGTCAGTGTCAGGTCATTGTGACTCCATATCCCTCTCTGTGCCACTGTCTGGACACTCTCACTCTCTGTCAGTGTCAGGTCTGTGTGACTCCATATCCCTCTCTGTGCCACTGTCTGGACACTCTCACTCTCTGTCAGTGTCAGGTCTGTGTGACTCCATAACCCTCTCTGTGTCACTGTCAGGACACTCTCCCCCTCTGTCAGTGTCAGGTCATTGTGACTCCATATCCCTCTCTGTGCCACTGTCTGGACACTCTCACTCTCTGTCAGTGTCAGGTCTGTGTGACTCCATATCCCTCTCTGTGTCACTGTCAGGACACTCTCACTCTCTGTCAGTGTCAGGTCTGTGTGACTCCATATCCCTCTCTGTGTCACTGTCAGGACACTCTCCCCCTCTGTCTGTGTCAGGTCTGTGCGACTCCATAACCCTCTCTGTGTCACTGTCAGGACACTCTCCCCCTCTGTCAGTGTCAGGTCATTGTGACTCCATATCCCTCTCTGTGCCACTGTCTGGACACTCTCACCCTCTGTCGGTGTCAGGTCTGTGTGACTCCATAACCCTCTCTGTGTCACTGTCAGGACACTCTCCCCCTCTGTCAGTGTCAGGTCATTGTGACTCCATATCCCTTTCTGTGTCACTATCAGTCCCTCTGTCAGTGTCTCTCTCTTACAAATAAATCTCCCTGTGTCTTGGTGTTCTGTCCTTCAGTTGTGTCTGACTCTCAGTGACCACATGGATGAAGCACACCAGGTACATCTCTCTGTGTTTTTGGTTGTGCTTATACTTATGGTTTTCATGGCAAATATACTGAGTGGGTTGCCAGTTCCTACTCCAGTGGACTGCAATTTGTCTGACCTCTCTGAAATGACCTGCCCATTTGGGACCCTGTGTCTTAGTCTCTCTCTATGTCCATATTTATTTATAAGGAGAGCGTGGGGGAGATCTATTATTGTATGTGTGATATATATATATATATATATATATATATATATATATATATATATAATGTGTGCATCTATATATATTATATTATTATTATTATTATTATTACTTTTATTTGTAACGCGCCAACATATTCCATAGCGCCATACAGAGGAAATGAACAAGGAAAAATATACATTTAAACAAACTGCAAAAAATGGAGGGCCCTGTTTTGAGCTTAGAATCTTTGTAGAAAGTGCTTTTTCCCAAAGCACTCTACAAGATTGAAAACTCTCTACTTACAATCTAAAGGGGATGGAAGAGGCAGATAACAAATAGCAAGGGTCAGGAAGAAAGTGAAGTTTTATTAGGTAGGAGGGTATGCAAAGTTAGAATGTTTTTCATATAGAAGGAAAAGGAAAGCAACTGAGAAAGTAATTTGGTAAGTGATCCTAGTATGTAATATGTTATCTGCCCCTCTCTGAGCTAAAAGAGGTTGCTCTCAGAGTAGCTTATCATGGCTATAGAACCAACCTATTAAGGTTGGTTCGTTCTCTGATGAGCACCTCTGACTTTGTTGTTTTCTATATGCAAATTACCTTTAGGGTTTAGTCTCCCTAAGGGTAATAGGGGACTCCAGACGTGGACCCCTTGCTCACTGTGCCTTAGGGAGTTCAGCTGCACCTCACTGACGAGGCCCATAAAGGTCGAAACGCGTCTGGGGTTTGCTGTTTCTCCTGTTCAGGGTAGAATTGCCTGGTATTTCGGGCCTGGGTCACTCTTTTGAGTGGGACCAGACTGATATACTACAGGAGATTTCTCCCTGTGAAGGGCACAAGTGAGCTAAAAGAGGTTGCTCTCAGAGTAGCTTATCATGGCTATAGAACGATGAGCACCTCTGACTTTGTTGTTTTCTATATGCAAATTACCTTTAGGGTTTAGTCTCCCTAAGGATAATAGGGGACTCCAGACGTGGACCCCTTGCTCACTGTGCCTTAGGGAGTTCAGCTGCACCTCACTGACGAGGCCCATAAAGCGTCTGGGGTTTGCTGTTTCTCCTGTTCAGGGTAGAATTGCCTGGTATTTCGGGCCTGGGTCACTCTTTTGAGTGGGACCAGACTGATATACTACAGGAGATTTCTCCCTGTGAAGGGCACAAGTGAGCTAAAAGAGGTTGCTCTCAGAGTAGCTTATCATGGCTATAGAACCAACCTATTAAGGTTGGTTCGTTCTCTGATGAGCACCTCTGACTTTGTTGTTTTCTATATGCAAATTACCTTTAGGGTTTAGTCTCCCTAAGGGTAATAGGGGACTCCAGACGTGGACCCCTTGCTCACTGTGCCTTAGGGAGTTCAGCTGCACCTCACTGACGAGGCCCATAAAGCGTCTGGGGTTTGCTGTTTCTCCTGTTCAGGGTAGAATTGCCTGGTATTTCGGGCCTGGGTCACTCTTTTGAGTGGGACCAGACTGATATACTACAGGAGATTTCTCCCTGTGAAGGGCACAAGTGAGCTAAAAGAGGTTGCTCTCAGAGTAGCTTATCATGGCTATAGAACCAACCTATTAAGGTTGGTTCGTTCTCTGATGAGCACCTCTGACTTTGTTGTTTTCTATCTGCCCCTAGTGGTCAGATAGTATAATCTGCGAGTGGGAGGTGAGGGGCCTGTGTTAGGAGGTATGTCCCAAGAAGCCAGCAGACGAAAGAGAAGAGAGAGAGGGAGAGGAAGTGGGATTTGGACTTGCAGAAGTGTTTCTGTATATATATATAAATTAATTATTGTGGGCAACAGAGCGATAGAATCTCTCCACCGTACAGTAGTACAGTAAATAAATAGTACATTTGTGTTCACATTTGAAAGTCTACAATAAATTTATTTCAAAAACCTATTTTCTGCTCAGAATTCCCAAAAATACAGTTATTCAACTGCAATCTGGGACCTTGGGCAGGGACATTTAAATATGCCTACAAAGGCTTTGCTCTTTTAAATGCTCTCTCTGTCTTATCGATCTATCTTCAAATCCATCTTTTGCTTGTTTTTGGCTACTACGCCCCTAGCTGAAAGAGCAGAATTAGAAATAGATGCTTAATTAACCACTCAAATATGTTTTTTGCAACTTAATAATAATTATGGACAGGCAGCATATCAACTCTCCTCTTTCTCTCTATCCCTCTCTATCATTCTTTCTCTGTCCCCCTCTCTCTATATATATCTCTATCCCTGTCTCTCTCTATGGGATCACTTTTGTCTATTACTACGAGCTGCCGCTGCAACACTTCCTGATCTAACATGTATTGTATGTGTTCTATTTAATTTTGTCACTTTATAAAGAAAATGGAGGAACTTCCCAGCAAAAAAAAAAGAGAGCGGAACCAGCACCACCTCACCCTCATCAAGATAATAAGTAAGTAGTGACGGGGGGGTCAAGTAAGTAGGTGGAGTCTGTGTTACTGGGCAGGGCCTATACAGGTAACATGTTGTGAAGGTTAGGGGGTTTATACCGTTGGGTGTAGTCAATGTATGGGGAAGGGCCATGTCTCTTTGTTCCACCGCACCAACTGATTATAGATATAGATATAGATATGCGTCTGTGTGTTATAACAGCAGATGTATGATAAAAGGAGCAATGTATAAAGTGGTATTGGATTAAATAGTGGAAATGTATTGTGGATTAATTTACATGTCCCTGACGAGTTTTCCAGAGTTCATTGCCGTTCTTGAGATTCTTCGCAATTAAAAAATTCTAGAGTCTACCGCCCTCCCAGTTTAACATTTCACCAGCTGCCACTGGGTTACCTACATATAAATGTAATCATATTCAGTAAGGATCACGTTTACTCATACAATCTAAAAGTGATCCTGACTGAATATGATTACATTATATCAGCAATCACTAAATGCCCACTATAATTATAATACAAAGATATACATGAGCAGCAAGGGTCCCCTAGATTGAAATAAGTATACACATATTCAGCAATGGTCCTGTGCAAGCAAATAAATATGTACATATTTACATATTTAGGAACCCTCTAATTCTATGTATGTACACATATTCAACCAAGGTCTCTTACAATCACATTAATATATAAATATTCACATTGGGTCACTTAGAATCATCATAGTAATACTGTACATAAATATTTAGTCAGTGTGTCATACAAACAAACACATATTCAGCCAAGATCTTCTATAGACATATATGGGACATAAGACAGGGACCATAATAATATAAATATTCAACCTGTCAATTATTATATTAATGTATACATATTCAGGTAGGTACAACTATAAACATATGAATGTATACATATTCAGGTAGGTTCACTTATATTCAGCCATATTATATTCAGCCATGTTCACCTATAATTTATAAACACATAAATACTTAATCAGGACCATCTATAGTCATAATTCCTCCAGATTTCCTTATTTTTATTTTTTAAATATATAGTTAGCCAGCACTCCCTAAAACCATGTATATTTACATATATTCACCCATAATTATAACATAAAACATATTTTTGGTCAGGCCCCTCTCCTCATGTAACTGTGGTGTGGCGGAATGCTACGCCCTTACTTGACCTGCTAAGGTGGTCTAGGGCCGAGTGAAGGGGAGGAAAAAGGGGAGGCACCTGATTAGAGAAGGCATGGACCTTGTATGCAACATAAGCATACTGAAATCTATAAGTGTTGGTATGCAAATTAAGCTCCTCTCTCAACGAGTCGGTTGCCTCATTCGCCTAGTTATACATCTGACCATGGGGTAATATATCAAAATATATCAGGGTCACCAAATTAAAAACAGCTGGTTTGTCTGATTTATCTTTATCTTGCTTGATTGCTAATTTTATCACTGATGTAAAACCACAAAAATATCTGTAGGGATGTATCTTGAGAAGATCCTAAAGCCCTATCAATCCATTTTAACCACACTCATATCTCTCTAAGCTTCTCCTAAGCGCATGTATGAAATGTTATCCAGCAACAAAGGACATCTGGACAAACAATTTTATCTAGCTTAAAAGCATTGATTCTGAATTCAACAGTTTGGGAATGTAAATGAACACACAGAACTTTTACAAAAAAAAACCTTTAAAGTCTGGAAGTTCCTTTAGCCCACTGCTCATATAAATATGGCCTTTACTACAAGTTGATTAGGAATCTTAATGGTTTCCCTATTCAACAAGCACTTATTTGCAAGTACAGCTTTGTTTAAAAAAATACAAGAACTTAAAATAAGTCATTAATTTGCCACAAGATACAGACAATAAAATCCATTTGTGAAACCCATAAAACTGACTACAGAAAAGTAAACCTACATGGAAACCTGTCAAACAGTTGTAATATTGATAAATGTCTCATTTCCACTATGACCATATTGCTTAGTGAAGCTGTCATGGTGTAAGTTGAACAAATACACTATAATTAAATTCCACAGAAATGCCAGAATTTAAATAAAATGCACATTATATGCTGTTACAGACGTAAATAACAAAGGATGGTTCAGAACCCACCAAGAAGCAGTTCCATGTGTAATTTGAATACATTTCCTGTGTCAAATTTGTATTCCTAAAAAAAATATCTCCATGGGTAATTTTTATTATTTAACCCATATTTCTGTATACAGATTGTACATCGAAAAATCTTATATAATTTCAGTTTTATGTTATATCCATATTTTTTTATTGTAAGTCAGTTTTTAAAGAAACAAAATAACAACAATACACAATATTCAATAGTGAAACCAGACAAATTCTATGAATTTTTTGGGATCCTAATCACTACATTGCTGGGATATCTTCATAGAATAATATAGGAACTACTAAAGTTCTCAGTTTTGTGAAAATAGTCTATATGGAGCTAGTTGTATAACTAAAACCTACTGTACACGGACACAGAAGCCAATACTGTTCCTAGTCTTATTACTAAGCTAACACTTTTTGCCAACAACTTACAGAATTAAAGAATAAAATAGCTTTATGTTAATGAACCCTAATTCTGTATTGGACAGACATTGGCTTTTGACCTTTGGTCAAGGTCAAAACCATGACATTCTTCTGTGTTTCCTATTTATAAAATTCAGTTTTTTCTTGTGGCTTAGAAACAGAGTTTATTTCAGTAGTAAACATGTGCCTTTCTCATTACATATTAGTAAGTTTGTCTCAGCTGAACAATTAAATATTAGTCTGTACAATTAATGGGAACTTCTTTCAACAAGAGTTAAAGCAATTATATGATATCTGTAATAGAAAAATCCTAATACTTATAACTACTTAAACGTGATTACCAGATCAGGTTAGGATTTACCTGCTTCAGTAATAAAAATATATATATCAGTTACTGTGCCACCTGTGCAAACAGGGATAATAGTCAAAGTCATAAAAAAGGAGGTAAAGTTATTGTGGGTTGGCTCTGTATTATGTTGCACAAATCAATGGCTCTAGACCACTTTGACCTCCAAGGGACACAGAATAGGTCAAACGTGCAGTTACCACTTTTATTGCATCATCTCATTATTTACTGTATACTCCCGTTTCTATTGTAAACTAGAAGCAATAAGATTGTGTATCATGGTTCCAAAGCAGAATCTAACATGTCTTTGTTCATTTATTTATAAAGCATCACCAAAATCTACCTACATGGGGCCTCATTCTATTCCCTTCCGGCCGGGGCTTCGGCAGGCTTGCGGCCGGCGCCTTGTTATCCCTTGCGGCCGCACGCGCCAGAGGAAAGCCTTTGATCTTAAACGGCCGCAAGAGTTTCGGCCGCAAGAAAATCCCGGTTGCTATTCTATTGCTCCGGGAACCCTCTCTGCAAGGCTAAAACTGAGCCGCAGCTTACTTGCAGCAAAAAGGTCCCGCAAGCACACAATTAAGCACATAATAAAGCCATCCTGCACTCTGAGGAGACGATAAAGTGATTGGGGGTGTTAGCATTCATAGCACAACATTCCCCTACACTCAAATCCATAAATAATTTTTATTTTAATTTATGTCAAATATCTGTGGACAAAGTCCCGAGGGCTTGGAGCACCTCAGACCCGCCCATGCTGCGGACGGAAAATAAACAGTTAATGAAATCTCGGATTTGGGCTGATGTGCAAGCTTGAGAGGGGGTTGCTATTAATGCTCATTTCCCCCATTATGATCCCTAGCATTTACAGAGCTTTACAGTGCCGTCTTGAATTTATATTTGCTTTTAAAGTTTTCAGACCTTGCGGCCAGTTGCAAGATATTCGGCCGGCCGTAAGGGGATATCCTTGCGGCGCTGTCTATTTGAATTGCAAGGTAACAGGAGCCCTGCAAGGAATCGCAGCTTTGCGGCCGTTTTACGGACGATAATAGAATGAGGCTCATGGTATTTTATAAAAGCAAAGATCATGCAACAAGCTAAGATACTATTGTTCTTTCTCAGATTGTGACTCTGACTTTATTTGATTTGCTTATAAATCTCTCCCTTTTCCATTATAGTAAGATTTTAGAGGGATTCCATTTTATTTGTGATCAGCTCGTCACTGTGGGTGGATTACACTTCAAAATGTTGACTATCCTTTATAGTGAAGAAAGTGTTAATGGTCCATTATAATATTATAGATTTGTTTAATGAGCTCATTTATCCATACTTTACATGTGCTACTTTAGAAGTGAAGACATGACTCCATATATTTCTTAAGAAGTCCAGTAGCAACACTGAATTACCATTAACCTAAAACTTGCCTGTAGAAATATTCTTTAATAAAGGCAAAGCTCAGTGAAGATTAATAAATTATTGAGGTGAATATTTTTAATAGCAATCAAATGAGAAGCAGTCTATAAATGTAGAAAATAGACATTGGCTATCAATTCTAGAAAAGATTTGTGCAGTGGAGTGTTTCTGCCTAGGACTATGTGGCCCAGGGCTAGGGCAGCAACCTCTCAGGGGTGAGCAGGCTAGTGTAGTGTCATGGAAAAGTGTTTGCATATTCACAGACATTTCTTTAGAAAAATGGATTTGACGGCAGATAAGAACCAAAAAGGCCCATCTGGTGTGCCTATTCTTTTTACCTTAAGGTTTTGCTTAACTAAGTCTCTGGATAGCCACATGCTTATCACAGGTCATGAATTCTATCCTGCAACCTTTGCATTTTAGACCATGCGCCATTTTAGATGCCTTTCTTTGAATTGTTTTCAGTTTGTTTATAGGCTTTTGAAGATCTATTCTCCAGAAGTGGACACAGTGTCCTTGATATAATTAGAAAGCCGCATATAGCGATATACAGGCCGTATGTCTGCGGGCTTGAACTCTGCAACAATTCTGGTGCTATTCAATTGAACAAGCCCACAAGATACGGGCCGAACGCAAAAACCATGCACTCGTGCGTAGCAGTACAGAGAGGGAATATGATCAATTAAGCAAGGCCTTAACCACCCATTTCAAAAGAGCCAATAAAAAAGGAGACCACAATCATTACAGCAGTAAAACATGGAGGTTACATGTCAATCAATTAGGTTTGGGGGTCCAATATGCAATGGGACTCAAAATACAAAATCATAAAAATGAATGCCAATACTGTTCTAGTCCATGTGAGTGGCCTGATATGTATAACTGATTCCTGACTTCGAAATGAAACAAACAAAATATAATTTATTATTGCCATTTTGTGAGCTTGAGACTGTTGTGCAATTCATTTCTAATGTCTTTCATTGCTTTCCCCATCATTTACAGTGCAGTATTGATTTTTTAATTGCATTTACAGTGCTACGGACAGGGGTTAAACCCCCTTGCGGGTCCTCTCTAGCACTCGTTTTCTCCTACATTTGCCATTTACGGGTGTGAAAACATTGCAGGCTTGAGAAATTGTAGCAATTGAATAGCGATTTGCGATTTTAGCCATCGTAACTTTTGCGGACGGGAAAGATCTAAAGCTTTGGGAGGCGGTAAGTTCGGGGTGTAACAACCGCAGAGTTTTCAAAGCCGTAACCCATAAACCGTTTGGAGCCTGCAAAAAGACAGCAATTAAATATGCAAATAATGCGAGCATGCGCATTGCGGTAGAGCGTGCGCACAAGTAGCCGCCCGTGCGCGCGGCGGAGCGCACATGCGCATTGTGCGGCGTCAGAAGCGCAAGCGCGTTTCAGCGAGGAGACAGAGAGGAGGAGGGGAGACACACAGGAGAGGGGAGAGACATGGGGGAGACACAGAGGAGGAGGGGAGACACAGGGGAGTTAAAGGAGGGTTAAGAGACACAGGGGAGGGAGAGGAGGGGGAAGAGACATGGGGGAGGGGGGGAGACACACAGGGGAGGGAAAGGAGGGAGAGAGACACAGGGGAGGGAGAAGAGGGAGGAAGAGACACAGGGGAGGGTGGAGACACACAGGGGTGGGAGAAAAGGGGGGGTAGACACACAGGGGAGGGAGAGGAGGGGGGAGAGACACAGGGGAGGGAGAGGTGGGGGAAGAGACACAGAGGAGGGAAATGGGGGGAAGAGACACAAGGGAGGGGGAGAAGAGACACAGGGGGGAAGAGACAAGGGGGAAAGGGACATGGGGGAAAACGAGACACAGGGGAGAGAGAGATGGGGAAAGAGACACAGGAGAGGGGGCAAGAGACACAGGGGAGGGATAAGTGGGGGCAAGAGACACAGGGGAGGGAGAGGGGGGAAAGAGACACGGGGTAAGGGGGGAAAGAGAAACGGGGGAAGGGGGGAAAGAGACACGGTGGAAGGGGGGAGACACAGGGGAGGGAGGTAAAAATACAGGGAGGGAGGAGACACAAGGGAGGGAGAGGAGGGGGGAAATGAGACACAAGGGAGGAAGTAGACAGAAGGAGAGATGCTCATTGTGATACCAGTAAAATAGAGGGGGGGGGAGGCTCACGATGAGCACCAAAGGCTCTCCATCGCAAGGCCAGTAAAGAAGAGGGGGGAGGCTCGCAATGAGCGCCAAAGGCCCGTGGTGACTGGCAAGTTGCTGGTTTTATTAATAATTATAAAATATTTCCTGCAAGTTTATTTTGCAAATACTCTTATCACAGAAAACAAATTGATATCACACAACCACATTATTTAGAACATGCTCTCAGTCTCCACTCTTCTCTGTGGCTTGTCCTGCTGTGTTTGTGACTTCTGATCACTGACATATGTTCCAGTTGTTCTAATGTCTGTTTCAGCTGAATCTGCATTATGACTATGTGCACTAACTGTAATACAGAGCCAGCGATATGTGTTTGAATGACACCTGGGAATTCTGCCAGCCCTTCAAACAGAAAATTACTCTGAAGGTGAACTTTGGTTGTAGGTGGTCACCTGTCAGACACTTTTACTTGTCTTATTAAATCAATAACTTTATGTGCCTTGAGGCAGAGGAGCTCTGACAATGTTGTAACATCAAAGTTTATTTTGAATTCCCTTCTTTGTGCTCTTATCTTTTTAGCAGATGACCCACCTCTTCCCCAAAGGTTATGAACTCATTTGAAAGAACATACAGAAAAATCCCTGTTATCTGGCACTCAACCAACCGGGACTCTCAAGCAACCGGCACCTGCATAAATTCCCAGTTTGCAATAAATTCCCAATTATCTGTCATTATCCGGCACTATCCAGCAGTTCTAAACTGCCAAACATTTTTTTTTCTATTTGTTTTTTTTGGGCCCAGTTAAGTTGCTAATGCCCTTTTAAAGGCATTTTAAGGCGTTTCAAGCGTTTAAGGGTCATTTAGACCCTTTTTTCGGGACTCTCGATTAACCAGAAACTACACTTATCCGGCAATAGGGAGTCCCAGCGGGTGCCGAATAATGGGCAGTATACTCTATAAACATTTGGAAAGGCAATGTTCTTATATATAAAGATACAATTATACTACCAAATGTTGTATCTTAGGAATAAGCACGCAATATCAATGTATGCCTCCGCATAGTGATAAAATAGTTAACACAGGTGTTTTTTCAGAAGTTGTGGTACTAAAGGAGTTTAGATCAGTACTTGCCACACTGTAAACTTTGTAATGAATCATTATTGTTAGGAGTAGTTTCAGACGACTGTAAAACTGTTAATGTGGTACCTCTACACAAAAAGGGTAGTAGGGAAGACTCAAGTAACTTCAGGCCAGTAGTTTCACATCAGTAGTATGCAAACTAATGGAAACACATTTAAAAGAAAGTATTATTGAATACCTAGAATCTAATTATTTACAAGATTATAGGCAGTATAGCTTTACTGGTCGAAGATCATGTCAGACTAATCTAATTGACTTTTTTGATTGTACAGTATATGGATCATTGGACAATATTATGTATGTATATCCATAAAATCTAGTTTATACCTTATAGTACAGTAGAAACACTACCTAACAATAATAATATTTTAAGAATATAAGTGTATTTCTTTGGCCATTTGAAATGCTGGGAAGCATGGATAAGGTGTCAGGTACCAGACAATTTTCATCAATCCGGTTACATAAATCTGGAACCCCTAGACACAAACTTCTTAGCCACCTGCGTGCACAAGCGCACATGCATTTTGCTTTCCCTACCACCATTCACCAACAGCTGTAGATGTGGTCAAGAATCTTGCAGAAGAAGTAGAGTAGCCGTCCTAGTCAATCAAAGGGTGGCCAAAGCAGTGCTCGGTTACAACCCAATAAATGACAGAAAGCTTTACATTCAAATTTAAGGCAAGCCATTTAATATCACAGTGATCCAAGTCTATGCTCCATGGATGCTGAAGAGGCTGAACTTGTCCAGTTATGCAAATACATTCAACACGTCATAGATATAACACCAAGAAAAGATGTTACTATCATCATAGGAGATTGGAACCAAAGGACACCTGGAATAACTGGCAAATTTGGCCTTCAAGTACAAAATGAAGCCAGAGAGTAGTAGAATTTTGTAAAGATAATTCTCTGGTCGTAGCAAACACCCTCTTCCAACAGCCTCCGAGACGACTCTACACATGGACATCACCAGATGGACAACATAGAAATCAGATTGACTATATACTTTACAGCTAATGATGGAGGAGCTCTATACAGTCAGCAAAAACAAGACCTGGAGATGAATGAGGCTCAGACCATGAGCTTCATATTGCAAAGTTCAAAATTAAACTGAAGAAAAGAGGGAAACTATCAGACCAAGTAGATATGAAATAAATAATATCCCTTGTGAATATGTAGTGGAAGTAAAGAATAGATTTAAGGGACTAGACATGGAAGATAGGGTACCTGAAGAACTTTGGACCAAAGTTTGCAACATTATCAAGGAAACAACAAGGAATATCCCTAAAAGAAAGAAAAGTAAGAAGGGGAACTGACTATCTGATGAGGCTTTGAAAGTAGCTCAGGAAAGAACAAAAGCAAAAGGTAGTGGAAACAGGTAAAGATTTGTCCAACTGAATGCAACATTCCAAAGGATAACAAGAAGAGACAAGGAGACATTCTACTATGAGTGATGTAAAGAGATCGAAGAAGATAACAGAATGGCACCTTTCATGCCAAAGTGGACGTGATAAAAGACAAAAATGGTAGGAAAAGAAGAAGATCAGATAAATAAGAGGTTGAAGGAATACACTGAAGATCTATACAGGAATGATCTTAACAGCAGTGACCTCAATAGTTTCTCCAATGAGCTGCAGCCAGACATCTTGGAGAGTGAAGTGAGATGGGCCCTATGATGTCTTGATAGTAATAAGGCTGCAGGAGGTGATTGAATCGCAATTGAACTATTCAAAATTCTACAGGATGATGCTGTGAAAGGGTTGCTTGCCTTACGCCAAAACATTTGGAAAACTCAACAATGGCTAATAGACAAGAAAAGGTCAGTCTACATCCCAATCCCAAAAAAAGGCAGTGCCAAAGAGTGCTCCAATTGCACTCATTTAACATACAAGCAAGGTAATGCTTAAGATTCTACAAACTCGACTCCAACAATATATGGACCGGGAACTACCAGATGTGCAAACCAGGTTCCGCAGAGGAAGAGGCACATGAGATCAAATTGCCAATGTCCGCTGGATAATAGAGAAAACAGGTGAGTTCTAGAAAAGGATATACTTCACTTTCATAGATTATTCTAAAGCCTTTGACTGTGTGGATCAAAATGGTTCAAGATCAGAAAAGGAGTGTGACAAGGTTGTATACTGTCACCTTGTTCATTCAACTTGCATATGCAATATAAAGAGTACATCACTCGTAAGGCTGGACTGGATGAATCCAAAGTCGGAATCAATATTGCTGGAAGGAATATCAATAACCTCAGATACGTCGATGATACTACTCTGATGGCTGAAAGTGGGGAGGAACTAAAGGACTTATTGTTGATGGTAAAAGAAGAGAGTGCAAAAGTTGGCCTGCTGCTCAACGTTAAAAAGACTAAGATTATGGCAAACGACAATCTCACTTCCCGGCAAATAGATGGGGAAGAAGTGGAGGTAGTGACAGTTTTTTTTCTCCTGGGATCCAAGATCTCTGCAGATGGTGACTGTAGTCATGAAATTAAAAAATGTTTGCTTCTGGGGAGGAAATCTATGGCAAGCTTGGACAAGCAAGTAAAAAGTAAAGATATTAAACTTTCAACAAAGGTCTGCATAGTTCGAACTATGGTATTCCCACGGATGTGAGAGCTGCATCATAAAGAAGTCTGAGCGCTGTAAAATTGACGCCTTTGAATTGTTTGTTGGAGAAGACTGCTTAGAGTCCCTTGATCTGCAAGAAGATCCAATAAATCAGTTCTTCAATCAAGACGGACTGTTCACTAGAAGGTATGATCATGAGGCTGAAGCTAAAATTTTTAGGCTATATCATGGGACCGCAGGATTCGCTAAAAAAGACACTGATGCTGGGAGAGATTGAAGGCACAAGAAGAAGGGGACGACAGAGGTGAAGATGGATAGATGGAATCACTGAATCAATGAACATGAACTTGATGTAGCTCAGATGGGCAGTGACTGAGAGATGTACCTGGCATGCGTCTATAGAGTCATGGAGAATTGAACGCAACTGAATAACTAAACAAAAAAAAGATGCTGAAGTAATAATATATATATATATATATATATCACATATATAGTTGTCAGCAATATGGGTTGTTGCTAACGCTTGCAGGCTCGCATAGCGAGCCCGCCGCAACTGCGGCCCTTAAAGCAAGGCCCGCAGTTGCTGGCAAGGAGCACCAAAGGGGCTCCTTGCGCTAATGGAGATTAGCGCCATAGGCGCTCATCCCTACTACCCCCTACGACTTTCGGACCACAAATGCGGACCCTCGCCGAGGTGGAGGCTCCCACATCGGCTGCAATAAGCCACAGGCTCATTGCAGGACGCAAATGTGGACCCTCGCAATGCGAGAGTCCGCATTTGCGAAGGTGGAGGCTCTAAAGCGCCTCACAACCCCTTACAAACGACCACACAAGCAGGACTTTAAAAAACAAACAAGCATTAACTAACTACGGACTTACACAAAAAAATACGAGCCGCGGGACTTAGAAAAAAAAGAATGCTGACTTACACAAAAGCAATTACGACCCACAGGACTTAGAAAAAATCCATTACGGGCTCACAAAAATACGACCTTAACGGACAACCCGCGCACAGCGGCAAACATCAAAAAAACACAAAAATACACACAAAAATTAAATTAAAACCTTACCAACACCAAGGGGGGACACCCAGGATAAACCTCAAATTCTGTCAAATTTACAAAGTTTAGACACTTGAAAATCCCCTAAGACAGAGTAAAAATGGCCGCCGAAAAAAACGAAAACGAGGCTACACGAACCCTAAAGCCACTAAATACCACAAAGCAAATACAGCTTTTACAAAAACCTATATGACCTACAACGTACACCATTAGCAAGGACGCTTCATCATACAAACCCGCCTACCACATACACATCGCTGCCATTTTACAACACTAACTTACAGAAGTACCCAGCTACACTAACGGCTTCCCCTCGCGCGCCCAGCCTATTTACACTACACACTTCACACATTGCTGACACTTACACCTCAGCTCCACAACACTGCAAACCTACATTGTATGCTACAGGGACATCAAAAACAGATTGTCAGCTTTTCAGCACAATGCTTCCTGCATATATTACTTACAAATAGGTAAAGTATGTTCATTTATTAATGTATTACTTATTTCATTACCGTAAAAAAAATACATATACACAAAAAAAAACAAAAAAACAACACTATCGCAATAAACGCAAAAGCCATTCACTGCGCTCCTTACAATGCGCGCCAACGCTGCTCATAGCACATGAACTACACCAGGAGACAGCCTTGCAATAAGCGCAAAAAGCAGATCAGCGCCGACCTTACAATGACGGCAAAAGCAACTCTGATAAAAAAAAATACAACAACCAAGAGGCTCGCAATGAGCGCCGAAGGATCTCAGACCACCCAAAAAATTAATGTCTGTGGCAAACAGCATTACCTGCCTGCCTTACAATTTTATTGCCCTGTCATTTTTGACGGGCAAGTCACTAGTATATATATATATATATATATATATATATATATATACTGTATATATATATATATATATATAAACACTTTCAAATTAGTCTCTTTTTCTATCTCTCTGTCTATATATATATATATATATATATATATATATATATATACACACACACATTATGCATACATTGCTAAATTACATTGTTCACATACAAGAAACTGTTCATAATATAATATAATTTATAATTTAGTTATTAATATTTCAATGTAATTAACTCAAGGTAGCATGCTGTTGGTAAAAGCATATGTTTTCTATACATTATATTAATTTGTTTTTTAACGTTTTAACTTTAGTGCAGGTACATATGGAAAGAACTTACGTAAAGAACCCTCTAAAATTACCCTCTTTTTGATGCAAAAGGAAACAATGTTTCTGTTGAGTTCCCCAGTCATTCCACCACCTAGCACTACTCCTGCTCCAAACAATGTACGATAACCTTATGCTTTACAGACCATATATAATTTATTTTGTTTACGTTGTTCAGTCATTTCCAACTCTCCTTGACCTCATGGACTGTAATACACCAGGCACAATGATTTTGTAATCAAAACCTAATGCACATCTCTCAAAATACGATTTTTAGGACAGACAATCTGTTACATGTAATCATTGTAATGCTCTTTGAGTAATTATTTCTAAATGCATTTGCTTGTGAATTGTGGTTTCTGATGTATCTTATTTTCTGAGAGCATTTTCCTGTATCTTTTTCAATTTATCTTTTGTGCAAAACTAGAGATGAATTTTCCCAATGTTCTTCTTTGTCTATCAAGGACCATATAATGTTACTCATAGATAAATCCAGATGAAAGAAACACATACAAACTCATATTCCTGTAAAACAACTTACAAAACATATTTTTATTAATTATTATCTATTTGTTATTTTTATAAAACCGTTTTCATATTATAAATAATAGTATTTTGTGGGATGTAATACTATTCCTTTAAAACTGCTAAAATAAAGTAATCTATTATGGGTATCATTACATCCAAGTTCAGAAAGCCTAGAAACAAAAGATATGTGATATTATTGTCAGTTCTCATGTAACAGTTAATAGCTCTGATGCCTTTGAAGTTTTGGCTACAATTATATCATATTATCCAGAATACTACAATAGATGTCTACAATGGATTTGCCCCTTTTAGTTTGACTTTGTAATACAATAAAATAATAGCTTGAGACTGTAAATATTGCTAAAGTACATACAATGGCCATTTATGACAATATTGCAGTAACCCACAAATTCAAATATGTATTATTTCTTTATGTTATATTTTATGATTATGCATTATTGGTTTGATTCTGTCGCTTGGACATTTGGACATTTTGTAGTGCAAGAACTGATAATGTCATTATTATTGATTGCACTGTACTTCCTTCTCACTTTTAACCGATGTCTGAAGCTTCTGGTAATATCTTATATGTATTAGATGTATTACTCATAAGATGACCGCATCTTACGAGTAATCCAATTACAACAAATACAATTGTTTTTGTTGTTGCCTTGCACAAGTTAAAATGACATTGAGACTTTTTCTTTTTGTTGCATCTGAAAGAATGTATTTGATAATGTTCTGTTTTCTTTTTTCAAATAAAGCAGAAAAAAATATTAAAATGTTTAACTGATTTGGGAGCTACCTCCTGTCAGCCAATGAATGAGTTATACTTGTCTGCCAAGGAAATCTACAGACATACATATGCTCTGTGCACTAGCTGATAGTTTCCATATCATTTAAATAGGTTTTTTAAAAATTTTCATTTTGGTACCTTATAAAGAATGCTCTTTTAAATGCATGAAAATAAATGCTTTCTATGGCCCTCATTCAATTGCAATTTGGCCAATTGAATAGGGTTCTAAATAAGCACATAACATATTTTTTTTAAAGAAGTTTTTAGTTAGTTAGCATCTATCCAAAAGCAAGGTTTTCACTAACTAAAAACGTATTAAAAAAAATATGCTATGTGCTTATATAGAGCCCTATTCAATTGGCCAAATCACAATTGAAAGAGGCCCTATGTCAATTTAATGCTCTCACCTGTAAATATGGCTTGCCATTCTCCACTCCTCCGACCACTATATCTGAAAAAGCCATGGCCCCATTAGGAGAGAAGCCTAAGCCCACATAGCCCAGGGTCTCCACCTGCAGCAGGAAGGTGATGCGTGAATCCAGGTGCCTCCAGTGCATTGTGTACTTGCCATGTCCATCCAGTACAGCAGAGTGGCTGTAAGAATGCAGATCCAGGCTCATGGCTGTGGTAGCCAAGGACAGCAGGAGCAGAAAGCCATGCATCTTTATTTAACGTTACACTCAGACAGAGAGATAACAGGCTTGTGATATATTTCCACACTGGCCATTCCCTCCCACAAATCTCCTAAACACTCCTAGTCCAATAGTGTGAAGTCATGGGAGGAGAAACACAAAACCATATATTGCTGTATGTATTGTATGAGCAGCATGTCTCACTCTCTGCCAGGCAGGAGGAAGCATGGATTGAGCATTCACCAGTCACATATCCTCCTCACTACCCTGAGGGGATGCTGCTTGGACTTGCTGCCACAAGCAGGTATTCGTTTTACGTGTGAAAAACTTCTTCCTTTGTTTAAATCCCTCTTGCCAAAAATAAAGAGCTGAGACCTTCTACATCTGCTCAAACTTCTGCTTGTTTTATTTATATATAAAGCAGATTTCCATTGATCTGCTCCCTCTACTGGGAAAATCTAAATTTGCAGCAGTATACGGTAAATAAACTGGATTTCAGTGTCATTTTCAATGTTCTAATAGAACGTTTAATACACATTTAAAAAGTGTAAATTGTAGGCTGTTGGGGTCCCTAATCAAAATCTGGGGATATCTATAAACTATTTAAAAATCTACTTACTTTGAACAAACTAAAACATTATCAGCCTTATTAAATTGCAATTCGACCAATTGAATAGGGCTCTATTTAAACACACAGCATATTTTATTTACAGAAGTTTTTAGTTAGTGACCTTCTATCCAAAAGCAAGGTCTTCACTAACTAAAAACTTCTGTAAAAGAAAAATATGATTTGTGCTTATATAGAGCCCTATTAAATTGGCAAAATCACAATTTAATAAGGCTGTCGGTAACCAACTCCCGTACATAAACATTTTATTAGTTCCAGATGTATCAATGTACTTTGAAAACTGTGTAAGTGCAATAATGCTTAAGTGACAAGTAACATAACTGTTTTTTTTTTATGCATTTATAAAAGCATGGTTTTAAAAATTACAAAAGTTGTTTTTGCATGATATAACTATTAAGCAAAACCTTCTTAAACTTCATTGAAACTAACAGCAAATGCAGAGAGCATAATTTAGTCTGTAGGTCTCATTGGCTGGCAGTTACAGATTCTTGTACTCTGAAACCTTCATGTGAAAAAAATAAACAAAACTGTGGCATTCTGATGCAAAAAAGAACATCAATCTTTCCATATCCCTTTAAATGGGGGAATTATTGGCATATGAATGTAAAGAACACAAATAATGACATAACTATAAACAACCCATTGTATTTACAGCACTGTTGATTTTTTTTTTGTGGCTACAATCTTACCTATGTTGATGGCACTGGGTTTTTATGTTCCATCAACTATTCTGTACCTGGAATGGATGTGCATAATAAGTATGGAAATGTACAGTGTGTACTGGTTTAAGAACTACTGTAATACTCCAGTCTTCTTATCAGTGTGTTTACTATCACCACAGTGTATTAAGATGGTTACCTTGAGTTTGTAGAGACGTTTTATCACACTCTGCCAGAAAGTTTTCACACAAAAGATCATTTTTGGAATCATATTTAATGTAAAATGTATTTTACTTACATTTAGATTTTTTTCCCATTAGTGGAGGGTTACAGAGGCCATATAAAAGCAAATACAGAGGGGTTTCTGTTTGGAACCATGTATGAAAGATGCATGGACAAGGAGCTCCATGTGTAAGACCAAGATATACCCTGGACTGACTATTCTTGAACTCAACCCATAAGCAAGACTTTTCTCAGGATGAAAGCTGTACACACAAAAACTCTTGTCTAACTTGAAAACCAAGGCCTGGGTCTCAGAAGTTTGTAACAAACCTTCTTATCATCCATGGTTGAAAGGATTGGGGACAGAGCTGCATATCATACTCCTCCTCATCTTGAGTGGGACCATCCACTTTAGCATAGGCTCTACTGGATGAGGCTAATATAAATAGACTCATACCTCCTAATACCTTAGGCACTGCTGCACAGGAGCAATGTATCACAGAAAGAGTGACTAGGTCTGATCACACTGGTGTTGCTTTTGATACAAATAAATAGAATATTTAATACACAAGTGGTATAAAGGTAATATAAAGGGAGGTTAGTTGGACTGTTCTTGTGTTTTCCTTATTGAAATAGTTCTACTCCTTTCGTCAAGTTTTTTTTACTAATGGTATATATTAATATTGTCCTTTAAAGGTTTTGTTAATAAAATGTTTGTTTTGTTTTTTTTACTTTCATGATTGGATTGGATTATTTTAAGATAACTCTTGTGTTATGCAAATACGTTCTGTTTGGCTGCATAATTTTTCTGGGTTTGCCTTGCAAAAGCACCTTTGATTCTATTGTTGTTCAGGAACTTGCGTTAATATGTTTGACTGTTTTGATTTAGTATGTATTTTTTTACACTGTAAATGTTTCACCCATGCTATCACATTCAACTGCTTTAATATACACGTGGCAGATGAAACTACACCTCTGTGGCTTTAGTTGCATACATTGTTGAATAAAACCATGCCATTCTGGGAGTAGCCTTTCTATTTAAATCCAAATGGTATCTGCCTAGGCTATAAATATATAGTTGGCGCAAACTACCTATTATATATAATCTAAGCAGATAATACATCATATATGGTGAGGCAACACTTGAATAGTTCTCCCATATTCCACGTTTCATGAACACCTCCCAAGTATAGATTACTATGTCTGACAGACAGGTTTAAAGCAATTTTACAATCTGTAAGAAGCATACATTTAAGCCTAATGTTTTATGCTATTTGAGGTTATCACAATTACACATAAATGTATGCATTGCCATACACTTACAGTATCTCACAAAAGTGAGTACACCCCTCACATTTTTGTAAATATTTTATTATATCTTTTAATGTGACAACACTGAAGAAATGACACTCTGCTACATTTGCTGTCCCCTCTAAATAACTCAACACACAGCCATTCATGTCTGGCACTGGGAAGCTACAGTCATTGAGGGAACCATGAATGCCAACATGTACTGTGACATACTGAAGCAGAGACTTCGGAGACTGGGCCGCAGGGCTGTATTCCAACAAGATAATGACCCCAAACACACCTCCAAGACGACCACTTCCTTGCTAAAGAAGCTGAAGGTAAAGGTGATGGACTGGCCAAGCATGTCACCAGACCTAAACCCTATTGAGCATCTGTGGGGCATCCTCAAATGGAAGGTAGGGGAGTGCAAGGTCTCTAACATCCATCAGCTCTGTGATATCATTATGGAGAAGTGGAAGAGGACTCCAGTGACAACATGTGAAGCTCTGGTGAACTCCATGCCCATGAGGGTTAAGGCAGTGCTAGAAAATAATGGTGGCCAATAAAAATATTGACACTTTGGGCCCAATGTGGACATTTCCACGTAGGGGTGAACTTAATTTTGTTTAGACATTAATGGCTGTGTGTTGAGTTATATTGAGGGGACAGCAAATTTACACTGTTTTACAGGCTGTACACTTACTCCTTTACATTGCAGCAGAGTGTAATTTCATCAGTGTTGTCACATGAAAAGATATAATAAAATATTTGCAAAAATGTGAGGGGTGTACCCACTTTTGTGAGATACTGTATATAAGATATTAACTATTGCATCATCTACATCTAACTTGCAATCATTAAACCTACAAAATAGTGAATTCTAGAACTGCTAAGCTATAGAAAATAGGATATATAGGTTTTTCAAGCTGAGAATACTGTGATTTCTGCTTTGCACAAGCATCTAATTACTCTGGCGGCATTAGTACTATACCCTTTGATTCTGAGTATTCTTACTGTTGCCAATCAAGGATTAATACTAACTCTTCCACCTCAGCCCTGCAGGCCAGTCTCCTTCTGTATGCATTATTGCATGCTCTAGCTTTTTTTTGCTCTAAATCAAATGAATAGCTAGCACCAATATTGGTATGTGTCGATCATATTTTTCCATCATATTAGCATAATAATATATGTGCATAGAACAACTTATTTTAGTTTAGAAAAAAATGGTGCAATTTAGTGAAATTTGAAACCCCATAAGTATTGTCAACTTAAAGGTATAACTCATATTTCAAAAGCATGCTTATCATCTAGCACATGTGGGTATTCAGATGTTTTGTTGCCTTAGGCCATTTAGATTACAACTCCTCCTTTCCCATTTTGTATCTGATATCATCACTGTATGTGTCTGTTTTTGTATGTATGTATGCTGCCCTTGAACTGGGCCTCATGGGCTCAAGGTGAAACACACCCCTGATTTACCATACACATATTAGTAATTTAGCTCAGTTTGCCTAGGACTCAGTGTTTGTCCCTGAGACAGGGATGAAGAAGGCCACACAATTTAAACTGACCTCTACCAGTAGTCATAGTTAAAGGTACAATGATTATTACATTATCTGTAGATAAATTGATTAAAGATCTTACAAAACTAGATGAAAATGCAGTGTGTAGCACCGCCTAATTAAAAATGTTCTTGTACTCAAAGGCAGAACATTGGTAGGAAACCAGTTGGTCCCCAAATCATCAAAGGTTGAGAGCCACTAATCTAGTTGATCAACAGAAGTGACAAGTACACTTTAACTAAACATGGTTTAGGGCTAATGATAAGTAATGTAACCCTTAAGGTCTAATGAGATAAAGCCTCTGAAAAACAAAAGTATAAAGGTCATAAATGTAGAATGAGAATTATAAAACATATCTTATAACTGTGTAGAGAACAAATTGGCCAGTCAGCATGGAGTTGGAAACATATACTAGAAATGACTGAGCTTAGCAATAATGAGTATAATTGTTAAGGTTATTTAAATATTAGAAACGCTGCTGAATTCTGTTATTTTAATGAATAATATAGGGCTTATGCTTTATTGCATTGCTATTCATGACATATTTTTGTTTAAAAAAAAAAAACAGTTCTCCTATTACTAATTATAGTTTGAGTAATTCTACATTCTGAGAAAACAATCTTACATTTTAGGGAAATATTCAAAATAACAGTTTGATAATTGATTTATACATACTATTTCACAACATGAACCAGAAACACAGTTATATATGTTTCTTTAATGTGGTCAGATTTTCCAGACTAGTCAGAGCCCCATTCATTTACAATGCTTGGAAAACCCTGTCACAAGGAAAAAAACTGATCCTAGTGCAATAAATAATATGTTTTACGGCTTACTCTTTCACTTGCATTTTTTTTTAACTATATTAAAATTACTTAATATATACATATATATATATATATATATATATATATATATATATATATAAATAAAAGGACCACTGTAATGCGCTAACAAAAGGGGGGCTGGAAGTTTAAAGTAGACATTGATCATCAATATAATTCATATTCAATGACTTAGAAAAACAATACTCAGTATTCAAACTGTAAACCTCCTTAGCTGCTTGTCTCCACTCATTATAAGCAACTCTGACTCCTAGACAGTATCAAATAATCAAATAATTGAAAAAATAAAACATCTGAAGCCTTTTGTTGTAACATTTATCAGAACTCTATCAAAAGGGAACTTTTAACAGTTTGGACATCATCTTCATTTTTAACATTTTACTATTTATGTTTTACTTACTTTTTCTTCTGTACATCTCAGTAATGAAAATACTGGGACTATGTTGAATTTATATCCAGTAATTCTACATAAAGACTCTTATATTTTTTCCAAAAAGCTTATTTGCATTCACACCAGCATTGGTAATATGTGGTAACTTCATCACACACCTTCCACAAAATTAACAAAACCTGATATGATGAAGCTTTTTGGTGTACCAAGATAACAATTATATGAATTCTCCTGCAACATGAGTACAAGTCGATCTCTTTTAGGCTCTTTGACAAATGTTCAATATGTTATTCTTTATTTTGTTTGCCAAATGTTTTAGAGTCTATGGCCCTCATTCAATTGCGATTTGGCCAATTGAATAGGGGTCTAAATAAGCACATAGCATATTTTTTTTAAAGAAGTTTTTAGTTAGTGAAAACCTTGCTTTTGGATAGATGTTTACTAACTAAAAACTTCTTTAAAAAAAATATGTTATGTGCTTATTTAGACCCCTATTCAATTGGCCAAATTGCAATTGAATGAGGGCCTATCTATCTATCTATCTATCTATCTATCTATCTATCTATCTATCTATCTATCTATCATTGTGTCGTTCAAAAAAGGCATAATACCTTTATAAAGAAGTGATTCCCAAACCTTTCCTCAGGGAACCCTAGACAGGCTATGACACTGTGTGGATACACTTCAGGCAATTACTGGGCTTCAAAACCTATTGATTACTAATTGCCTTGTCTGTATTCACACAATGTTATTTGAAAATACTGGCCAGTCTGGCATTCCCTGAGGAGAGGTTTGGGAACATGTGCTAAATATAGCTATTACGCTTGTTTCAAGTGCAAAATAATTGTTTATGATAGATAGATAGACAGACAGACAGATAGATCTATTTTAATATATTGTACTGTAGTTATCCTAGTCTGTCACTGTTTTTCACAGTACAAGTTGTTTCTTGCTGTGTTTCCTGATGCAATCACTTTTTATACTGAATATACTTCTTGCTTTTCCTCACGTTATTACAGCCTTGTTCTGGTTTTAAGTATTTTTTTTATTGTGTGCATGTGTCTATTTATATGTGTTTGTGACTGTTTGAAATGTGACAATAATCATTATCTTATGAACCCTCCTTCACCAACTCGAGCTTTGCTCAGACGAATGTCTCTGTGCTGTCAAAATCACCTATTGTTGCTCACAGGTAACATATTTTTACTAAATTCCATTAGTGGGAAATGTTCATATTCTACTGTTGGTGTTTATTAATTACTAGCGACTTGCCCGTCAAAAAATTACAGTACTGTACGTGTGTTTTTCTAAGTCCCATGGGTCTTAATTTTGGGTTGCAGGGTATGTTTTTTTTCTAAGTGCAGCGGGTTGTAATTGTGTGTTGTATGCAATGAGGGAGAGGAGAAGGGGAAGAGAGACACAGGGGAAGAGAGACACTGGGTAAGGACAGGAGGAGGGGAAGAAAGACACAGGGGAAAGAAAGGAGATGGGGAAGAGACACACATGGGAAGGAGAGGAAGAGAGACACAGAGGAAGGAGAGGAGGAGGGGAAGAGAGACACAGGGTAAGGAGAGGAGTAGGGCAAGAGAGACACAGGGTAAGGAGAGTGGGGGGAGAGATCCTGCGGGGCCGTAGGGTTGAGCGTCTATGGCGCTCATCTTCACCAGCGCAAGGAGCGCCTTTGGCTCTCCTTGCCAGCAACTGCGGCCCTCCAAGGCTGCCGTTGCAGCGGGTTCGCTACGGGGGCCCGCATTAGGCAGGCTCACTACGCAAGCCAGCAAGCGTTAGCAACAACCCGTATTGCTCACAACTATGTATGTGATAGGGCTGATTTATCTATATACAAGCATACATATGACATTTTGGAGTGTATTAGTGAAAGGCATCATTTAGGGGGAACCTTCCTGTTATGTAATGGCATCTTCAACCTCACTTTAGCCTTCATACCCCTCCCATCACCCCACACATGTACAGACTTACAACGGCCCTGCAGTGGCAGGGAAGGGTTAATATAAATAAATACAGGTGGACGGTTCCACCTAATTTACCATAATTCAACATAGGTCCCCATTTCCACCTTGTAATATCTCAAGATTCAGTTTACATAAACCAGTCAATGAAAGTCCACATCAGCCTCTGAATGGCTGATTTTCTCAGCCCTGGATTACTGGCTGTGGTATTCAATCATTGATATACTACAATATAATAACGCTGTAAGGGAGGAATTAAATTCTATATACTAATTTTGATCTATACTTATCTATATTGTTCTAACAAATAACAAACGTATTATTGAGATCACCTTCTTCATTGGGTTATTAAACTCTCACACATATTTGAATTGGTCTTGCAGGCTGCTGTACACATTGTAATCATTATATTTTAATTATACATTGCAGGAATATGACTCATACCTATGACTCACATTATGGAAGCTGTTAGATCTTAATCCACAGGAGAATCACATATATAGTTGTGAGCAAAACGGGTTGTTGCTAACGCTTGCGGGCTCACGTAGCGAGGGCTGCAGTTGCTGGCAAGGAGCGCCAAAGGCGCTCCTTGCGCTGGTGGAGATGAGCGCCAAAGGCGCTCATCCCTATAACCCTGTACAACTTAGGCAGGGAGTGCCAAAGGCTCTTGCTGCGCTGGTGGAGGTGAGCGCCATAGGCGCTCATCCCTATGACCCCGTACGACTTTGCCAGGGAGCACCAAAGGCGCTCACTGCGCTGGTGGAGATAAGCACCATAGGCTCTCATCCCTACGACCCTGCACGCATTATGTATCATACCTACGACTTGCAGGACTACAGAACAACAGAAAACTCAAATACACAATTCACAATGCGAGACCCGTAGCATTAGAAAAAAAATGTGTGAAAAATTATGTAACACTTGGAAAATGAAACCGCGACTTAGAGAAAAAAAAATACGACCCGCAAAAAATACGAACTTAATGGCCGACCCGCACACATTAAAAAACACAAAAACCTAAAAAAAAAAAAAAATTACAAAAACATCACACACAGCACGAGGGGAGAGCCAGGACGTCTGGGAGTGAGGCTGCGAGCGAATTTAAGTAGAATTTGCAGTTTCGACACTCGAAAATCGCCTAAGCGAGAGAAAAAATGGCTTCTGCAAAAAACGTGGCTACATCAACCATAAACACGGCAAAAACACTGCCAGGCACATATAACTTTTAGCCAGGAACGTACGAGGTATAAAATACACTATTAGGAAGGACGGAAAATGCTCGAGACCCGCGTAACACATACACAATCGCCGCCATTTAACAACACTAACTTGCAACTAATAACATTACCACTCTAAAATGCCGCTGTACCCAACTAAACAAACGGTTTGGCCTCGCGCATGCAGCCTATTTACACTGCACACTTGCCACATTGCTGACACTTTCTCCTCAGGTCAGTAACAGTCCAAATGTACATTGTATGCTGCAGAAAAACAACAGCAATTGTCAGCTCTTCAGCATATTCATTCCTGGATATATTCATTAGAAATAGGTAAAGTATATTAATAAATATATTTTTTAAATTAATTAGTTAATTATTATTAAAAAAAATGTAGATAAAAAATAAATGAGCAGAGGAAAGACTCGCTTTGCCAAAGGCGCTCAGCGCGGAGCTCACAATCAGCACCGAGGGTGCTCAGAGGTGCACAATTACACTAGGGGAGAGGCTTGCAATGAGTGCAAAGGCTCTCAGCATGGGGCTTGCAATGTGCACCGAAGGTGGTCAGACAACTAAAAGTACATGAGGGAAGAGGCTCGCAATGAGCTCCAAAGGTACTCAGAGGACTAAAAGCCTTACATTGTGTGGCAAATAGCATTCTCTGCCTTACAATTTTATTGCCGTCATTTTTTGACAGGCAAGTCGCAAGTCACTATTATAGTTTTCATTGTGTGTAACCCTGATGCCATCGAGGGGGTGGGGCCATGACATCATCAGGGGCGGGGCCTGAGAGTCAAGATAAAAGCGGACATTATACACCTCAGAGAGAGAGAGGCAGAGACAGCACAGAGGCAGAGACAGAGACGACAGCACAGGGATAGAGACAAAACAGAGGCAGAGGCAGCACGCAGACAGAGCACACTGGCAGAAACAGGGAGCACACACAGAGAGAGAATGGACAGAGAGAGAGAGAGCACAGGCAGAGCGTAGAGGAAGAGAGTGCACAGGGAGACAATACACACAGAGAGAGAGCGCAGAGAGTGAGAGAGTGCACAGGGAGAGGGAGAGAGCGCACATGGAGAGGGAGAGAGCACCCAGAGAGGGAGAGAGAGAGGGCACAGGTGGAGAGAGAGAGAGAGAGCAAGAGTGCAGAGAGTGAGAGAGTGAGAGCACACAGAGAGAAAGAGAGAGCACACAGAGAAAGAGAAAACAGAGAGAAATAGAATGAACAGAGAGATAGACAGCACACAGAGGGCGAGAGTGCACAGTGGGAGAGTGTAAAGGGAGAGAGAGAGCGCCCAGAGAGAGAGAGAGAGCACAGGTAGAGAGGGCGCACAGGCAGAGAGAGAGATCACACAGGGAGAGAGAAAGCGAGAGCACACAGAGAGAGAACGAGAGCACACAGAGGGAAGGGGAAATGGGGCGGAAATTTGCTGATTTGGCCCGTATAATTTACCCCATAATTGCAGGAACCCCAAATAAGATCTAAAGAGAAAGAGAGAGCACACAGAGAAAGAGAGTGCACAGGAAGAGAGAGTGCGCACACAGAGAAAGAGCACACAGGGACAAAGAGAGAGTACAGAGAGAAAGAGAGATAGAGTGCACAGAGAGCGAGAGAGAGAGAGCACTGCCAATTCAAGATAGCAATCTATGCCACCGTCATTTATGACGGGCAAGTTACTACCGTAGTGACATAATAGTCTCATAATTTGTAACAATATTCATGCTGCCTACACTAGTATTTTAACATTGGTTAATATGTATAATAAATCTCCTCTATACATTGTAACATACTATGATTATATGAATCTGGGATGTTATTGCTATATATTTCCTATTTGTATTTAATACAACATACTCTCGTTACGTTACAATATCTCTATCTAATATATGATTATCCTTCAATATTTGGATTTTTCCTAACCATTTAGTATTTCAAATGAAATCTATGAAAGGCTTCAAAGATTGCTTAATTTGTTTTTATTCTATATAAATTGATATCTGCTATGATATTTACCTGAAAACACAGATGATTAACACATATACTTACGGTATATACATAATGCACTAAAGCAAGGGCCAATGTGTATTATCTACAACATTGTTAGTTAACAATAACTTTTGAGTTTGCAAGTTATTTTTACCTTATAACTTTGGGATCTTTAGCTTTTTCATTAAAGTATAGTAGTATTACCTTGCACCATTACCTACTTTAGGCATATATATATATATATATATATATATATATATATATATATACACACATATTTATACTTTTTTTGTGTGTTTATCCTTGAGATGTAAGCAAACACATTTTTGTATCATGTGGCCTGTGAAAATGCAGCTATTTCAGTAGCATACAAGGCCAATATCTGACCTGTGCACAGTGATAATAAATAAAAGTGTTGAACGCATCTAGTGTGACGTACCAGGCATGCTTTCAGTGCGTGACTGGCACATGTTTTCATTTTTATTGGATATCATAATGTAAATTATCTTTTATTGGCTGTTGGTGGGTTATACCATGTTTCGAAAAGGTGGGAATGGATTATCCCATTGTCTTTATGTAAACGATTATAAAAAGTCTGTGTTTGTTTATATTTCTGTCAGTTAGCCAGCCAGTAGCAGCCATTTTGGATGTTTTGCTGCTGACCCATGTTTTTGTCTAAATAAAATCTAATAATAAGAAAATGATCAGAGGACTCTGTTTTTTGGTATCATGACTGGATTTCAGAGTAAAATGTGGTATGTGTGGGTATGATTATCCCAAACAGAGAACATGATTATATACTGACTTGGGGGATAGGATGGGAAATACTGTTGTAGATTTAGTTGACATATTAAGCTCTCTATTTTTAGCTTTCATCTAAGCGCTCAGCATACTGCCTAATCAGACACCCAAAAACACTGTCTTCAGTGGTGCTCTCACCATTTTTAAAACTCACATCTTTTCAAGGGAGCAATTGTTTATTATCATACTTACAGCCACTGTAGGCTAAATTGATTAGTTTCTTGGAGACTCGCAGTAGATTATTTATTGAATTATCCTGCTGTACATTTAGTTTTACACAGTTAGCTCTCAATTTTAGCTAACATCCCAACACCCTGCATTTAACAGTGCTCTCACTGCATCCAGAATTTATATATTTTTGGGAGAAGGACTTGCTCATCAGCATACTTATGGTTATTATAGTCAGAATGGATGATTTACTTGGGGATCCTGTACATATTGCTTATTGAACTCACCTCATACTCCATATACACAGGATCTTTCATATTAAAGGGTCATTTAATTTAGCACAATTTGGACCACATCACAGTAAACATCTCCTAAAAGCATTTTGAAATACGTTTTAATGTTTGAAATCTGTATGTTTTTTTTACTGAGAATTCAATAAAGTAAATATTGTGTTTACACGTGTCAATGCCGACTCCCAGACATGCAGCTTCTGCTCCATATAGTGAGCAAAATAAAGAAAAGTGTTAACTCTAAACAAATCAATCTGTGCAAATCATGGAATGCTGTAATCACTTAAACAGGTCAGCTGTGGGTTAAATGTTGAGTGGATTCCTGAGTTCAGGGAAAAACTGCTATCAATCACTATGTTTATGTTCGGCTCTCTGTTATTAATCATGAAACTGCCAGTAAGCATGATAGACTGTGTTTGCAAAAATACTTAAAACTTTCGATTTTTTAGCTGTTATTAGTGTATTTAAAAAAATAGATTATGTTAACATACAATCTTGTGCTCTTTTACACCATTAAGAGCACCTTTTTGTTGTTTCATTGTTCAGTCATGTCCGACTCTCAGTGGCCCTGTGGACAGCAGCACACCAGGTACATATATCACTCACTGTCCCTCTGAGCTCCATCAAGGTCATGTTCATTGCTTCAGTGACCTCATCTATCCATCTGAAGGAAATCCTGTCGTCATATGGACAAAATATTTGAGCTTCATCCTCATGATCATACCTCCTAGTGAACAGTTTGTCTTGATTTACTGATGTACTAATTTATTGGATCTTCTTGCAGTCCAAGGGACTCTAAGTATTTTTCGCCAACACCACAATTCAAAGGCGTCAATTCTACTGCACTCAGACTTCTTTATGGTCCAGCTCTCACATCAGTTTATTACTACTGGCAATATCATAGTTCTAATTATGCAGACCTTTGTTGATAGTTTAATAGTCTTTACTTTTTACTAGCTTGTCCAAGCTTGTCATAGTTTTGTCCCCAGAAGCAAACATCTTTTAATTTCATGGCTACAGTCACCACCTAAAATCTGTCACTGACCCTACTTCTTCCCCATCTATCTGCCAGGAACCGAGATTGCTGTTTGCCATGATCTTCATCTTTTTAACGTTGGGAAGCAGGCCAGCTTTTGCACTCTTGTCCCTTATCCTTATCAATAGGTCCTTTGGTTCCTCCTCACTTTCAGCCATCAAAGTAGTATAATTGGCATATATGAGGTTCTTCCAGTTCAGCCTTACGCATCATGTATTCTGCGTGTAAGTTGAATAAATAAGGTGACAAGACACAACCTTGTTGCACTCCTTTTCCAATCTTGAAACATTTTATTGTCCACTGTTCGGTTCTGACCGTGGCTCTTTGGTCCAAATGCAGATTCTTCAAGAAGAGGAAGGGATGATCTGGTACTCCCATCTCTTTAAGAACTTGCCACATTCTGCTGTGATCCACACTGTCAAAGGCTTTAGAATAGTCTATGAAGCAGAAGTAAATGTTTTTCTGGAACTCTCTTGCTTTCTCTATTATCCATTGACCATTGGCAATCTGATCTCTCGTGTCTCTTCCTCTGCGGAACCCGGCTTGCACATCTGGTAGTTCCTGGTCTATATATTGTTGGAGTAAAACTTGTATAATCTTAAGCATCACCTTGCTGGCATGTGAAATTAGTGCAATTGTTCAATAAGTGGAGCACTCTTTGGCACTGCCTTTTTTGGGGATTGGGATGTAGAATGACCTTTTCCCGTCTATTGAACACTGTTGTGTTTTCCAAAATTGTTGGTAGAAGGCAAGTAACACTTTCAACACATCTTGTAGACTTTTGAAAAGTCTAGTTGGGATATTATACCTGTTTAGATCTTCAGTGTATTCCTGCCACCTCTTCTTTATCTGATCTTCTTCTGTTAAGTCCCTACCATTTTTGTCTTTTATCATGCCCACTTTCACATGAAAGATTTATTTTAGTTCACAAAGATTTAAGTTTAATGAGGTAATTGGGATAATAAAAGATGAGAAACGCCATAGTGGGTATTATTCATGATGGTTGGAATACCATCCTAGTCAAAAGTATTGATATGAATATAAATATACACAAGGAGTATAAATATCCAATATATGTAGTTACAAGAAGGGGTGCAATACTGCACCAATTCAATGATATTGTCAGTAAAACTGTTAATCACAGGATCACTCCAGAATAACTTGGGATAGTACAAGGATGAAAAAGATTAGAAATAAATCACACTATATTGATTAAAAACAAAAAGAAGGAGAAGGATGATATGCAGGGTTAGAATATATATAAACTGGCTAGATTACAAACTGTGGGCCTCATTCGATTGTGATTTGACCAATTGAATAGGGCTCTATATAAGCACATAGCATATTTTTTTACAGAAGTTTTTAGATAGTGAACTTCTATGCAAAAGCAAGGTCTTTCCTAACTAAAAACTTCTGTAAAAAAATATGCTATGTGATTATATAGAGCCCTATTCAATTGGCCAAATCACAATTGAATGAGGCCCTGTGTATAGCAAACAAGCTAATGGTAGCAAACATGGGCTGATAATAATACTCACATGAAATGCACAATCTACATTTGATACATCATTAAATCTATAATGGAAGTTTTGCTGAGTCCCTGGACCAGGAGAGGGAGATATGCATTTCTGACCCAATGTGGGATCTAACTGCACTGGCTTTTTGAATCCAAACACATGTATTGGGCATTCAGTTGCCTATATATATATATATATATATATATATATATATATATTTTTTTTTTTTTTTTTTTTTTATATATATATAATATTATTATTATTATCTTTATTTATATATATATATATATATATATATATATATATATATATATATACACATATATATATATATACATACATATATATATATATATATACATACATATATATATATATATATATACATACATACACACACACACACATGTGCACTTCACTACTCAGCAAAACCTCCATTATAGGTTTAATGATGTATCAAATGTAGATTGTGCATTTCATGTGAGTATTATTATCAGCTGTTTTTGCTACCATTAGCTTGTTTGCTATACACAGTTGGTAATCTAGCCAGTTTATTCATATTCTATCCCTGTATATCATCCTTCCCCTTCTTTTTGTTTTTAATTGATATAGTGTGATTTATTTTTAATCCTTTTCATCCTAGTACTATCCCAAATTTATTCTGGAGTGATCCTGTGATTAACAGTTTTACTGACATATGAGGATTACAAGACAATATCATTGAATTGGTGCAATGTTGCACCCCTCTTGTAACTACATATGTTGGATATTTATACTCCTTGTTTATATTCATATCAATACTTTTGACTTGGATGGTAGTCTAATCATCCTGAATAATAAACACTACGGCATTTTCTCATCTTTTCTTATCCCAATTCCCTCATTAAACTTAAATCCTTATATACAAAATTTGTGTTAACCACTAGGGAAAATATTAGGTCATACAAATTATCTTCCATTCATTTTAGTTCCCCAATTTTCTTAAAGAGATCTCTTGACTTTGCCATACTGTTATCATCTTCAATCTCTTTACATCGCTCATTGTAGAATGTCTCCTTGTCTCTTCTTGCTATCCTTCAGAATTCTGCATTCAGTTGGACAAATCTTTTCTTACCTCCACTACCTTTCCTTCTTTCCTGGGCTACTTTCAAAGCCTCATCAGACAGCCAGTTAGCTTCTTAGTTTTAAGAGCAGTGAGGTAAATGGCCCTTTAATGACATCAGTTAATGACTGATGAATGTAACTTATACTAGCCAGAAACCAGCTATTCTCCTGTGATCTAACACACAGTTTTTTTCATTTTTTAACCCAAGACACACGTAAGCCCTTTTTTTTCTAGACCTGATGTTTCATTGAGTGTCTAAGTTTGCTCAGTGCACTACGCACTTTATTCCAGATAAATATGATTAGTTCTGATCTTATGATGGTTATAATATATATGCCACAGATTAAACTTTTAATTTTGGCTTCAGTTCACAATCACAACTGACATATTTTTCTTTCAAATGGAGGATCATCTATAATAATACCCAAGTCTGTCATTAGTTTAACTTACTCTATAGTGATTACTATTGTGCTAATCACATTAATGACACGGTTTAAAGCAAAGTAACATATCTCAGTTAGAAGCAGTTACTCTACTGCGACCTGACTCACAGCATTTTGATATTGCCAACAACAGCAATGAAGGCCTATTTTGTATGCTCCAACAGTGCCTAAGTCTACCTATTGTCTCTACACATCTCTTACTAGACAAACAATAAGGGCGCTATTGATTGAGAATCTTGACGCCATGATGGCTTTAATATTGGTATCACTAACAAATAACCCCAACTTAAGCTCTATCTTACAATCATATATCTTGCATCATTACTGGGTCATTGTTTTACACATTTCCCAGTAAATGCTGACTTCCTTAAAGGGTTTATCTTTGCACCGATTTTGTTTTAGTAATAAAGACTCTACTCATATCCACCAGCTTTGAAATAGTAATAGATATCAAATTACATTCAATCAAATTTTTAAGCTGTCCATTACTTTGTTACTATTCCATGTATCAGACTTACCTTAGTTATACACTATTCTTGGATACTATGTCTTAATACATTGTATCTATTGATGTCTACAAATTACAGCTTCCACCTTACCACCCATTTATCAGTCAGCAGGACCATTATCCATTTTTTCAATAACTAGATTTCATGTGTCTAAATATAGTACCTTCTATATTTGTATTTTGAATTTTGTCATATTGCCTTTTTATGAAATTATTTGTTTTAATATAATTAATAAAGGATATAATTGATTACATGCTTTTTATATAATTACTAGCAAATTGCCTGTCAAAAAATGATAAGCATAAAAGTGTAAGCCAGGCAATGCTGTTTGCCACACAATGTGAGGCTTTTATTTCTCTGAGCACCTTCTTCGCTCATTGCGAACCTTTCCTTCTGCCTACTGTACAGGTCCGCTCATTGCAGGGTTCATTAACCTGCAAGTTTTGTGCTTGGGAATGGCATGTGTCTACTTCCAGCATCCCCCCCTGTCCCTTCCCTGTGTCTTTCTCCTTTGTGTGTCTCCTGAATGTTTTATGGCACGCTGACTGGCGTTGGTTTTATTTTCAAAGTACTGCGTGCCTGGCGTAGTACTGTCTTTGGCGTTTTTGGCGTTTGGCGTTGTGTATTTTCTAACTCCGGCATGCCTGGCGTTGTTCGTGTAAGTGTTACTGTCTTTGCCGTTGTGTATTTTGAAAATCCCATGTTCCTGGCTTTGCTCAGCCTCATTTTTGCCTTTTTTCACCATCATTTTTTTGGTGCTTAGCCGAGTGACGAAACACAGCAAACTCTGCTCAAATTCACTTGCAACCTCACTCCCAGGCTTCCTGGCTCTCTCCCTGTGAGTGTTTTCTAATACATTTTTTATTATTTTTCTTGTTTTTTGTGTTTTTTGATTTCTGCGGTTCGGCCGTTAAATTCATATTTTTCCGAGGTCGAATTTTGTTGGTGTGTTAGTGTCTTTGCCGTTATGTATTTTCTAAGTCCGGCATGCCTGGCGTTGTTCGTGTAAGTGTTACTGTCTTTGACGTCGTGAATTTTCTAAGTCAAAATTTTTTTGCATTTTTCGTCAGCCATTTTTTTCTTGCTTAGCCATTTTTCGATTGATGAAACTCGGACAATTCGGCTCAAATTCACTTGCAACCTCACTCCCAGGAGTGTGTTTTCAATTATTTTGTATTATTTTTCGTCTTTTTTTTTTATTTCCAAGGTTTGGCCATTAACTTCATATTTTTCTGACGTCGGATTTTTTTTGGACCAGAGATTCCGAGCTTGGATTTTTCTTTTTCTAAGTCCCGCGTTCCTCAACTGCTTGTAGCCTAAGTAAGTCTTGCGTTCCTCAACTGCTTACAGCCTAAGTCCAGCATGCCTCATCTGCTCGCCTCGCTTCATGAGGGTCGCAGGAGCGTCTACGGCGCTCATTTCAGCCTAAGTCCTACATACTTCAATGCCTCAACTGCTCGCCTCGCTTTGAGAGGCTCTCGGGCAATGAGCGCCTTCACAGCTTATTGCCTATGTCCTCCGAGCTAGGAAGACATCAATGAGTCAATGGCTCGCAGCGCTTCACGAGGCTTGCAAGCATGACGACAAATCACAATTTAACAATTATAATATGAGATATATTTTGGGTGTAGCATAGTATGTAGCACTGTCATAATACCATTTTGGTTAATTGATCAAGTCTAGGGTGGGTTCTTGTTCTTTTGGTTTAATTTCACAGACAGATTCCCCAGGAGGTGGATGAGATAGGTTGGTACCTCCATCTCTTTACAAACTTGCCACATTTTGTTGTGATCCGCACAGGCTTTAAAAAAGTCTATGAGGCAAAGGTAACTTTTTTTTTCTGGAACTCTCTTGCTTTTTCTGTTCCAGCAGACATTGGCAACTTGATCTCTTTTGCCTTTGCAACTCTGGGACCTGGCTTGCACATCTGGTAGTTCTTGGTCCATATATTGTATTGTCAGAGCTGAGCTTACCGTTAAGTAAATACTCTACTTTTGATCTGCTGTAACCAAACTCAGTGCTTGGTCCCCACATAGTTTTTTATTTCTTTTTGTCTACTTTCCTGTAGCAATGTCATGCAAATGGAGTGATCCCAAAAATCTTCCCACTTACCTGCACAACCATGTTCTCCCTGACCTCCATAAAAGTGGCTCTTTGGATTTGGCAGAAGATGAAACAGCTATTAACTAGATTAACAAAAAGACAGATACACAGATGACTGCCTTCCATGGATACAATGAGAACTTACCTCAACAAAACAGTAATCTGTTCACATAATATATCTAGACGTATTATATTAAATCTTGGACTAGAGTGTTTCACATTATTTCCTTATTAGATAATTATACTCCTAATATACAATTGAAATGGTTGTTATGGCCAAAAATAGGAAACCAGTTAAATGAGTTTCACTTTTTGGCTGGATATCACTCAATGTTACCACTGTTTATCTGTTTTGTATTCTATTGTCTGTTTGTCCACCTGTTTATACACTGGTTCCTCACTTTATAGAAATGACAATGGACTCTGACAGGTGTCCCAAGATGCTGATATTTAATGTCCTCTTCTTCCCTTTTACCTTTGTTTCATATATGTAGCTTGGGAGTATACTAGAGATTAAGTAATAATCTAAAACAATTATAATGTCATTGTTCTTTTTCTAAGCCATAAATTCTGCAAGGACACACTGGCAAATCAACTTTTTACTTCAAATTGACAAAAACAGAGGACTTTTTTAAATTGTATTATTTTTGTATGAATAATTTGTTTCATTGTAAGTACCATCTATCACAACAAGCTTTTCCAGTAAAGGGTTTCCTTTGTATACTATTGTAGGACTCAGTTTGTTACAGTAAAAATCTTAACTATAAAAACATTATGTATAAAACAAATAGCTACGAATTCACAGATAGTCAATTTGTCCAACTTTCCCCTCAATATACATCATATCTTAGTGTTACAAAAAGGTTTGACATTTGTCCCAGAATCCAGATCAGATACATTCACACATATAAAAGATTTAAACCTCTTCGCTCGCAAGTTAGCACTGCACAAATTCTACAAATTGAAGGAGAGGGAATGTATGAATCTGGGTGTGGGAAAAGAAGACATAGAAACTTTACAATCTCTGTTGTCTTTACTTAAAGAGAATGAACCAGTTGAACCTATGAGTAAGGTCAAATCTAAAACCTGGAGAAATAAGAGCACTTTTACACCAGGAATGAAGGATTATGCCAATATCTGGGTCTTTTTACAGCAGACTACTATAGAGATTGAGAATATAGACTATTACAAATTGAAAAGGGAATTCAATTTGACTAGTAATGAATTTATAGCATTGAAAGAATTGGAAAAGTGCAAGGAGATACAAATTAAGTCTGCCGATAAGGGAGGTAACATTGTCATTATGAATAATGATGAATATAGAGATATGTGTAACAGAATTTTGGGTGACAATAGCACATATAGGGTGGTCCAAAAAATCCAACCAATGAGTATAAAATATTCTTGAAAACTATTTTGGATAATGCAATGAAAGAGGGCCTTATTGATGAGCAAACCTATAGGTTTTTGTACCCCCAATTTCCTACTATCTCAATTTTCTATTCCCTCCCTAAAATACCTAAAAATAAATCACCTATTCCAGGCAGGCCTATTGTATCGGGCATGAATAACCTGTCCCATAATGTCAGTATATTTATTGACTACTATCTGAGAGAATTGGTAGAGAGCCTACCCTCTTATGTCAAAGACACCAATGACATTTTAAAGCAGTTGGAAGATCTTTATATACCTAACTCTTCATGGCTAGCTTCTATTGACGTAGAGGCCTTATACAGCAGTATACCACATGAATGCAGTATAGAGGCCCTTGGCTACTTTTTAAGTATGAAAGGTGTTATTCACACTAAATTTAATGGGCTTCTATTGGAACTGCTGGATTTTGTGTTGAAACACAATTATTTTACGCACAACAACAAATGGTACCACCAGCAAAAAGGGACAGCCATGGGTACACCATGTGCTCCTAGTTATGCCAATCTGTTCCTGGGTTGGTGGGAGGAGAATTTTGTTTTCCAAGAATCTATATCCTCACTCTCTGAACACGCATTAATATGGCGGCGCTACATTGATGATGTGTTAGTAGTCTGGACAGGCACTAAGTCTGACTTTGAACAATTCATGTTTGACCTTAATACCAATGATTTGGGCCTTAAATTCACCTATAAGTTAAGCCTATCCTCGATTACATTCCTAGACTTGTTGATAACAAAAGATGAGGAGGGAAAGATATCAACCACTACTTATAGGAAGGATACAGCCACAAATTCCTTATTGACCTGGGACAGCCAGCACTTTGAACCCCTTAAAAGGGCGATACCAAGAGGTCAATACCTTCGAATAAGAAGGAATTGCAGTTCTGATGCAGAGTTCAAACTAGAGGCAGATAAACTAAGAACTAGATTTCGGGACAGAAGCTATTCAAATAGGTGTCTCAAAAGTGTCTCTTTTAATTATGCATCCAACTGCAATAGATCTGAACTTCTGAATGGCCTTAAAAAGCATCATCAAACTACAGATAAGGAGAGTAAATTATCCCGCTGTATTATGACTTTTGGCTATGACTCTGAGGCTGTCCGAGACATCCTATCCAGACATTGGCACCTTTTGAGGAGTGACGAAGATCTAAAAGATGTTCTAACGCCTAAGGCCTCTATTACATATCGTAGGGGCAAAAACCTGAAACACAGATTGGTCCATAGTTCTTTTAAAGAACAGAAACCTGGGACCTGGTTAAAGCCTCTAACAGGATGTTTTAAATGCAGTAAATGTAAATTATGCAGGTATGTTACACCTTTAAAAATATATGAACATCCCATTACTGGGGAAAAATTTAAAATCAAAGAATTCATGAATTGTTGTTCCACGGCGGTTATCTATGTGGTCACCTGTATTTGCAGGAAGATCTATGTAGGAAAAACGAGGCGCCAGTTGCGCCGTAGGATTGGCAAACATATTTACAGTATTAAGAATGCATTGGATACACCAATTGCCCGCCTTGTTAAATATTGTCACAACAATAAAAGTGAGTTCTTATCCTACTGTGCAATAGACCAGGTCCAAATAGGACCAAGACAGGGAGATTTGGAGAAAAAAATTATTACAATGTGAGGCACGTTGGATATACAAATTGAAGGCCCAAGTACCCAATGGCCTCAATGAGGGGTTTACTTTTACTCCTTTCATTTAGTACTCGCTTCTTTTTTCTCGTTATTATATATATGCATATGTTATTGTGTCCATCTGTGCCAGATCTTTTTCTGCTACAGAGATACACTCTATTCTTTAGTTCCCATTGTTTTTAGTTTTTAACTTCACTATCTCTTCACATTCATATATCTATTCACCTTAGTGAGGATAGATGTCTCATTATAGGCTCCTCACTCTTATGTCCATCTTATATGGGTAGACCTTATGTGTATTAGCACTCACTATTTTGTCTTTATGGTATATGAGTAACCTGTTATAGGTCTTTCTCATTTTTGTTTACACATATCTTTGAGTCCATGAGTACTCTTTCATTCTCAATGATCTTAGTATTGTTCTCACATCCCTTAGAGCTTAATATTTATAGATCACTAGTCTCTTTATATAGACCCTGTCCCCTGGTTCACACCTTTAGAGTTGTATAATGGGGCTTTTTCCTCCTTATATAACTGTCTTTTGTGTTTGGCACTCTATGCTCATTTTTTGATTTATATCCTGCCTTATGGCAGTTTTTCACTTTATATATGTAGCAGTTATTACACTACACACCTGTATCTCTCTCTTTTAGCTTACCATAAGATTTTTAAAGATCGTTTATATGGTGTTGACTCTTATTATGCATTGACATCAATAATCAGTGCACTGGTGCACATATATATGTCGTTTCTATAATAATTTTGTATATATATCTTAGTAGCTCGTGGTCCCTTGCAAATACTATATAGACCACCTCTGTTATCTCTCGGCCCTTTATGGGTAACAGATTTACTTGTTTAATGTTGCCTAGGTGACAGCTCCCTATAAAAAGCTCCTTGAGACAGCGTTATACAATTTCCCTTTGACAAAGACGTTGTACGTCGAAACGCGCCAGGCTCCTAGCAACGACGGTGCGCACGTCATCACGTTAGACGTGCGCATGCGCATTGCAAACCTGGCGGTCTAGCTTTCTTGAAACCGCCAACTTGCTATAGTTACGGCCTAGTTTAAAGCCCCTTTTATCCCTTTAGTGGTATATTTTGTCGAAAGTACTTGATATTGCCTATTATAACCCTAACATTTGGGTGACTGATTCTACCTTTTATATACATCTTTAGGCACTTTATGTGCCATACTGAAGTCAGATGCTAATAAGTGAATATAGACACAGCCTGGACTCTATGCTGTGTAACATATAGCTGCTATAACGACTTTTCTGTACTCTAGGTAGAGCTCCCTTTAAGTTTAATTTATATAGGTACCACTTCCATGTACCTGTATTAACGGACTATAGGTGTGTCAGCAAGACAAACAGTGACTTATACCTCTTCTTTATGCAAGTACATTGCTTTGTTTAATGAACCCTCTAGATTTTTGGAGGACATTTGTTTAGGCATAACGGTGCTTTATATATATATATCACTTATGAGAAGATAGGGTTTTTATGCCTTGGTATCTCACTACAATAATTTTGGCTCGCCCGCTAGGTGAGAATAGTAATACCCACTCACTTAAGAGTTATACATTGCACAATACCAGTGCTTTAGGGTTTTCCACTATTCTTTACATCTGCCCTTTTTTATTTCCCCTTGTTTTCGTTTTTAATACATTCCCTGTTTTTAAATACGCCGCTTTCATTTAATTAATAAAATTATCTTTACTTTTGATCATATTAGTCCCACTATTTTGTACACATAAAACAAGTTAATAATAAACTTTGATAACTACTTACTAAACTGCAACTTAAAATAATTAATTATATCAATAACGCAGCTCTATCATAATCTTGGTTCCAATCTTTTGTACTCCTGATTTCCTCTAATAAACTACCATTTCACATCAGACACAACCCAAACCTATTCTGCACCTCCACGAAGACCCATCTCCCCTCTCACCAAAAGAAAAGTTAGTCCCTTACTATTCCCATCAATTTTGCCATACATTATCATCCAAGCCCTATTGCTTCACTGTGAATGATCTGCTTATGTTGTGCCTAAGCCCTGATTCATATTTTGGCCTATAGAACTATTTCAGCATTAAATTTAAATGTCGTGAATGTTGGGGTAAATTTTTGATTTTTGTACAGTTAATTGGAGAAAGGCACTATGTAAATGTACGTTAAATAACCAAAATGTGTAACTAAAGGCCCTTGTTTACATATGTGGATACAAAATACAGTAATTGAAGTTAACTGCTATCACTGTTAACCACTGTTTCCATGTCTCAAAATAATGATTGAACGCCTAAAACACAGACACTTAATTTCATATTTAATATCTTCTTTCCAAATAACCTGTTTGTGTATACTGCTAAGCACTGCTACAGAACTGGCAACAGGAATTAATGGCATCACTCTGAATCTCAAATAAATGAGTAGTCTGCAGCCAATAACTCTGGATAATATGGCTCTTTTGCACCGCCACCGAAACTATGAATATGTTGATGAAAGCAATTAATCAGGACTTTTTGGCTATATGTACTAAAGGGTGGTGTGCTTGAGAACTCATGTAGATGTCAAATCTTAGTACATATACCATATAAAATGACATAGGAACAAAGATTTCTCAAGGAGTTCACCACACTTCACTCTTAGGTAATCTGATCAATAGAGCCAGGGCAGTTTCTGTGAGATGCTCAGGGATATTGCCTGGGGCACCAGCAAATAAGTTAAACGTTTTTTTGAGGGAATATGGATGTTTTCATGGCAAGAAACCCAAGAAAGTACAATACTACACTAGGTGCTATTTCTTTACTTTTTCCATTGTTATTATTACATTTACAGATTATTATTACCTTCTGGTCCTTATAAAAAAAAAAATATATTGTTTGTCATGACCCAGATTTGGGGCTCTGTACATCCCCAGTTCTCCTACTGTAGCTTATAGGAGCAATCTGCAGGTTGTGACTTTTATATTCTTCTCAGCACCCAGCATTGCAGATAAAGATATCAGTCATGGAGAAAAAGGACAAATCAGGCCAGCAACACCATTAGTTTAATTAATTAATTTTGCCATATTTTTAAATTAACTTGTGGCCAGGTTTATTAGCTGCCTACCCCTCACTGAGATTAGAAGCATGAAGGTCTAAAATGTCACCATGTGCTCTCTTCCCTGTTTCCTATTCTTTCTAGGGGGTAATTAGAGAGCCATTGTCTCCCTGCTTAGCACATTACTTCTTCTGATCTATACATTCAGGGACTGACTCATGCTAGTAGGTAACAAATTGCTTGTGGCACCACACTGTCTGAGGCGCCACAAGGCTAGATACATTTATGGCAGGAACATGGCAATATGGAGGCCTTTTTCCATACTGTACTGGATTCCCTTATGACCAAGCACCTCACAACTGATGATCCATCGGCCCAGAGACCCTGGCAAAGCACCTCACTAAACTCTCTGAGTAAAATGCAGCAAGTGGACATCAAACATGCCTGCTTACCCCCTTTGCATCCATAAGGCCACATTGTAGTGGGTTTTGAGGGTAAAAAGAATACCACACTCATATATTATTTACATTATATGGTTGTCCATTGGTCTTGCTATTACCACTGTAAACACTAACATTTTTTATGATATACTCTTCTAACATGTGAGGGGTTAAATTTAATTTTCCTTTGTACAAATTACATTTCTGAGTCTATTAAACAAATCAAATCATAGACTTGGTCAGGCCAAATCTTAAATATTTTCACATGGGTAAGAAAGACTCCTCAAGTTGAGACATATGCATCTCTTCTCAATACCAGATTGTTCTACATAAACATTATCAAGCAGGTGTTAAGATAAGGGCAGAATAGTAGTCTAATTACTAAAAATACTTGTCACACATTATTAGAACAGAAGGTCACACATATTAATTTTAATCAAGGTTAATATTTTGTACCAGAGTGCTCTCAAGTGAATACAAACAGATATACACAACATATTTATCATTTCATTCCAATTTCTACATATACATGTAAGTGGGGAGTAACTATTTGTAACTGGAGGAAACCAATCTTGTGACGATGAGTAAGAAATAGTTTATCAGATAGAGAGAGAGAGAGAGAAGGTGCAAGGTCTTTGCTGTTTTTCTGGGCTTTTGTGTCTTTGTTTTTCCTTCTTTTTCCTGGAGACTTTTCTTCTGTACTATTTTCTGGCTGGTCTTTACTGGCTTATCTGATAATCCTGTTCTGTGAACAATACCTGTCATTCTGTGGCATAAACCTATGCCCCCTTCATTTCTTCCCTAAGATACATAACTTTATCTGTCTATCCAAATTTATTATATCTCCACAACTCTTGCTAACAAGCCAATAACACAAAGAAACTATCTTGAGAAGGGATCCTAAAAATGACATAGGGGTTATCCTGAAATTCTATACATGGTATATATAAACTGGTTTAACTTTCTAATTTGTAGTAGAGTTAAAATTAGCACAATATAACACAATCCTTCTGTTACCCTTTTGGGAGTGATCACAGTACCCAGACTCATTAGCATCTACATTCCGGGTTGTAGATGTTAATCAATATATTTCAATCTGTGCCTGAATTCCCTAAAACAGACTGATTGACTTTATTCAATAACTATTTAACTTTGTTACCAAGCAATTTATTAAAAACACCAATACAGCAAACCATCCTTAGCAATACTCAACATATGTAGTCTTGTATCACACAATCAACAAAACTGTTTTACATCATTATTGATTTAATTGACCGACTTGATAAATTAAATTACATTTAATCAATTTTGATGTAAGGCCAGTAACCAACAAAATAGCTTGCCAATACCTAAATACAAAGGTTATTTAGCTTGCAATCTCACATGCAATATAACCAATGTTGATACATATTGCTTCAATATATATTTCAATATTCTAACTGCCATATAAATTGTTATACCATACTTTACTACTTTCATAGTGTAAAAGGTTATATTGCTAATTATTAATATCATATATACTGTAACAAATAGACAGCTGATTGTTTATAGACTCTGCATATCATTTCTGTATTGCCCTAACCAAATATATACACTGTTTATATACTCCTATATGGAACAAACCAAATATAGATTGTATTAAAATAAATTGTTAATCCACATTTGATAAATTTGATAAGTTTATTTACACTGTTTATTGATTTCTGTATTGATCCAACCAAATATAAAGTTGGATAAGACTAATTGTTATCCAATCATAGAAAAGAGATCTAACTAAATACCAAAGCTTACAAGTTACATAGTTACATAGTAATTTTGGTTGAAAAAATACTTTAGTTCATCAAGTTCAACCTTTTTAGATCTCCTCTGATCTGCAATATGCAGATTTATTGTTAATTGATACAGAGGAAGAAAAAGAAAAAAAAAACAATTAAACTTTGCCAATTGTGTCAATAGGGAAAAACATATAAAATTGCTTCCTGACCCCAGATACTATTGATCATATTCATCCCTGGATAAATACTTCCTCTCTATTTATCCAGGATAGCCCTTAATGCCATTTTTATTTAAAAATATATCCAATCCCTTTTTAAAGTTATCTATCGAATCCGCTGTCACCACCTCCTTTGGTAGAAAATTCCACATATTAACCACCCTTACTGTGAAGAAGCCTTTTCTTTTTTTAAGGTGAAATCTTTTTACTTCTAATCTCAAAGGATGTCCCCTTGTCAGTTGAAAACCTCTTGGCACAAAAAGTTCCCTTGACAACGCTTTGTATTGACCCTGGATATATTTATATTAGGTAATCATGTCCCCTCTTAGACTCCTTTTATCTACAGTAAATACATTTAATTTTGTTAGTCTTTCTTCATAACTTAGCCCCTCTATCCCCTTTATTAGCTTTGTTGCCCTTCTCTGTACATTATCCAGCTCTAAAATGTCCTTTTTATGTAGTGGTGCCCAAAATTGTACTCCATATTCCAAATGAGGGCATACTAGGGATTTGTATAGTGGCAGAATTATATTTGTTTCCCTTGCTTCTATACCCTTCTTAATAAATGCTAATATTTTACTTGCCTTTGCAGATGCTGCTTGGCATTGAGCAATGTTACCTAGGCTGTTGTCCACAAGTACTCCCAAATCCCTAACTTTACATTTATTCGTATTAAATCTCATCTGTCATTCCTCTAATTTATGCAAATCCCTTTGGAGGGAAAGTACATCATTTTCTGATTCAATTACCTTGCACAACTTTGTGTCATCAGCAAAAATGGAGACACCACACTCCAATCCCACTTCCAAAGTCATTAATAAATATGTTAAAAAGGAGGGGACCTAATACTGAGCCCTGAGCAACCCCACTTACCACATTAGTCCAATCGGAGTATGTTCCATTTACAACAACCCTTTGCTTCCTGTATTTTAGCCAGCTCTCAATCCATAAGCAAATATTTATGCAATTCCTGTATCCCTTACTTTCCTCAATAGTCTCCCATGTGGCACTGTATCAAAATCCTTTGATCTCTGAGTGTACTCAAGAACCTGCTCCCCTTAGCTGAACTGCTGGTCTCATTTATCCAGTTTATTTCAGGGTAATTAAAATCTCCCATTATTAGTACTTGCCCATGCTTAGCTGCATTTCCAATCTGTAACAATAATTGTATTAGCATACCCCTACTATTATTCTTTTACTAGCGAATTGCCCGTCAAAAAATGACGGCAATCAAATCGTAAGGTAGCTAATGCTTGCAAGGTCGTAATGTCTGGTAACGTGTCTCGTATGGTGTTTGCGTGTGTAGCCTCGTTTTCGTTTTGTTCGGCGGCCATTTTTTCTCTCGCATATCAAATTTTTAATTGTCCAAACTCTTTTATTTTTATTGAAACGAAGGTGTAAGTTACCTTTTTGAGGTCCTGGATGTTCCCTGTTGCTGTAGGTAAGTGTTTTATTTATGTGCTGTGTGTATGTATTGTGTTCTTAATTTTTTTAATGTTCGCGAGTTGCGTCCGAGTGTTGCGAGTCCGTAATGTGTGTGAACGTGTGTGGTATGTTGTTTGCGAGTGTCGTAATGTGTGTGCCGTGTTATTTGCGTTGCAACGTTTATGGCCTCCAGCCCATGATGCCATGTCCCCCCAGGCTTTGAAATGCTTCAATGAATGTAAGTAGTGTGATGGGTGTAATGGGGCATGGAGTTCTGCTCCCTCTCCCCAGCGGCGGGGTATTGTGGGGAGGAGGTGGCTGAAGGACTCAGCGTGAGCAACGGGCCGTACGCTGCGGGTAAGGGCATGGAGTTCTGCTCCCTCTCTCCAGCGGCGGGGTATTGTGGGGAGGAGGTGGCTGCAGGGTCTCAGCGTGGAGCAACAGGCCGTACGCTGCGGGCAAGGGCCTCAGTTGCTGGGATCGAGCGCCGAAGCGCTGCGCGAGCTCGAAAGAGTGAGCAACGGCCCATATGCTCATAACTATATATGTGATAACTTCCTCCTCCTCTATTTAAATCTACCCACAAACATTCAACATTAGCGCTAGTTGCAGCATTAATATCTTCTCTGACTATAGGCTTAAATTCAGACAAATCCCTCCTCCTCTTTTACCATTGCCCCTATCTTTCCTAAATAGGTTATAACCATCCAGATTAACAGTCCAGTCATGAGATTCATCCCACCATGTTTCAGTAATCCCTATTAAATCCCATTTATCATTAACTGCTAATAATTCTAACTCTACCATTTTTCCTGGCAAGCTTTTGGTATTAGCAAGCATACATACACCTTATGTTATGAGTCTATAGTTCTGAAGGGCCTGCCACTGTACTTGAGTTACTTAGCAATATCTCCCTATTGAATGTACTAACCCTCCCCCATCTCCTCAACCATGACTAGTTAATAAGTTCCTTACCCCCTCTACACTTATTACCGAGTTACTTCTATCTCGTCCCTCCCCCCACCTACTAGTTTAAAAACTCCTCCAGCCTTTCTACCATCCTATCCCCTAGCACAAAAGCTTCCTCATCATTAAGGTGCAATCCATCCCTGCTATAGAGATTGTACCATAGTGAGAAGTCAGCCCAGTGCTCTAGAAAAACACAAACCCCTCCTTAATGCACCACATTTTTAGCCACGCATTAACCTCCCTAAGCTCCTTCTGCCTCCCTGGGATAGCACGTGGCACTGGTAGTATCTCAGAAAATACTACCTTGGAGGTCCTTGCCTTCAGCTTATTACCTTGTTCTATAAAATCATTCTTTAGGACACTCCATCTTCCACTAACTTTGTCATTGGTACCAATATATACCAAGACCGCCGGATCATTTCCAGCCCCTCCACACTTATAAGTGTTTATCCTTGATATTTACTGCTATACCAATATGTGCTATTTCTGCACACAGTGTATACTTGTAAATAAATTGATCTTCAAACTCAATAAATCTATACATTGTAATATTTTAAGAAACTACGGTATATTAATCTCAGTTCAGTGGTGGGGGGCCTCCTGGGCATGACACTGCTTATTAGGGAGGTTGCTTATTTTATCTATAAATGGAGAGAGGTGTATGGATGGAGGGAAGATGGAGACAAGAGGGGAATTTATTATATCATTAGATAGTTATCCGTTCCCACACACATGCTCAGAGACAGTCAGTTGCTGGATAATTGCAAGTCCTGATCATGCAGAATTATAAATGCCCCTCACCTTCACTAAAGCATCATGGATGCCTCTAGGCACCTGCACAAGTAATTTATTTTTTTCTAAGTGAAAATAAACTTATGGGCCCTCATTCAATTGCGATTTGGCCAATTGAATAGGGCTCTAAATAAGCACATAGCTTATGTTTTTTAAATAAGTTTTTAGTTAGTGAAAACCTTGCTTTTGGATAGATTTTTACTAAGTAAAAACTTCTTTAAAAATATATGTTATGTGCTTATTTAGAGCCCTATTCAATTGGCCAAATCTCAATTGAATGAGGGCCATGGTATATTCCCGGCCTAATTATGATCTTATACTCAAATTTTAAGACATATATATTGGCTTCATCACAAAGAGATCTTTAAGATCAGGAGAAATAATTTTGCCAATATCCATGTTATGTCTCTGGAGTGACATATTGAACAGTAAAACTGTGTTTTTTTTAATTTCTGTGTCATTGGTTAGAATGCATAGGAAAATAATAAAGCTTTCAGAACACTATGGTGCTTTTATCAGACTTCACCTTTATAAAACAGTAAAAAAAAAAAATTATTTTGTGACTGTAATACAGATTATGGTCCTTATGGAAAAATAATTATTTTGAGAAGGCTTTAGCAGAAGACAAATATTATATATTTATTGTCCCTTAAAAATAAGAAGATCAGAAATTAACTCTTAATTCACTGATTGCTTTAATGGGTAAAGTCACAATGCAAGGAAGTGCTTTCAGGTACCTCTGGCAGCAAAGCTTAAAGTTGACTGTTTAACCAGGTTATCATATGCGTTTCGACTAGATGTGCACATTATATAATCACCTAATATTTTTATACTGTACATATTTTTGCAGTGGAGGGAGCCGTCTTGTGTTTCTTTTTTAATATTTCATAGTGTGAGCTTGTTGATCAACCCTTCTACTGGAAGCGCTACCCCCTTAGTAAACCAGATTGCTGCCCTTGTGAAGCATAGCTAAATTTTGCTTTTGGTATATATATATTTGGAAGAGGTGTATGCCTAAACCGAGTTTAATAATAAGAAATAAATGTTGCTTCACATGTAGGTGAGCATTTTATTTTATTACTCACTCCATAACAAGTAGTTTAGTTAAAATAAGGAAGTACATTGTATGAAGAAAACACTTAAACTTGCACAGTGTGTGCCATATTGGTACATATCGACAATTAAACAAAAAAAAGTATTGCATGGCACCTCTTTTAATATCTATCTAATATCTTTACTGTTAAAGCTCAGGGGCTTTGACGTACAAGAACATGTAATACCTGTATACTTTTTTTTTCTTTAAATACCAAATTATTTAGTGGGTAGAGAACAAGGGTGAGACACTTTTCTTAGATTTTTAACTGAATCCCAATGTTGACATTTTATTTTTATTTATTCATATTTGCATATGCAGCATTGTTTCCTGGTTTATGACAGCATTGGTAGAAGAGTTGATTACAATATAGATGTAAACATACAGATCCAAAAGGAGTGGGAGGCCCTGCCCTGAACAAAAAAAACATTTATTAAAATATATGAAGTCTTGTTCAACTTGAGCTAAGAATGATGGATGGAAGTTGAATATATAATTACTTGCTATAAGCTGGAAGAGGAGGATTATATTTGTATAATGACATTGCATTGATTATAGATGTTGTGTCAGACTATTGTTTGAAATCTAGGTCTGAATATGGAGATGTAATATCAGATACTCACACGCAATATTAGGTGTTCTGCTTTTTTTAAATGAATATATTTTCCTGTGCCTGTCTCTAGGCTATGTCATGTTACACCAGAAGAAACATCTCAGCCTGGCATCCTTCCTGTAAGCTTTGTGTCGTTTAAGTAATTTGTGATCTTGCCATTGGCAATAGTCTCCCTCATTCTGCTCTTGCATCTATGGCTTATTGTCTGTAGATAGGTGTCACATTACTTATGTAAAAAAAGCTGAGGATGGGCTTGGATTTGTGATACTGAGTTGATACAATGGTGACTTGTACAATTAAACAATCATATATGTAGTTGTTGTAATTGCAAGTTTGTGTGTAATGCTTGCAAATTATGAGTTTGCACATGCGCAAACTCGCAATTTCGACAACTATATACAATCATGCATGCGCATTGCTCTGTGAGTTGCACGTGCGCAATGCGTGGCATGTGCATTGCATGGTGGGTGTCTCACATCAGCAATGCGTGACGTAAGCCGCATATGTGCAATGCGCAACGGGAGAGGGGGAAAGGAGACTCAGGGGAGGGAGAGGGGGAAGAGACACAGGGGAGGGAGGAGAGGAAGAGATACAGAGGAGGGAAGAGACACAGGGGAGGGAGAGGTGGGAGAGACATGAGGAAGAGGGGGGGGGAGACACAGGAGAGGGGGAGATAAACAGAGGAGGGAGGTCGGGAGAGACACAGAGGAGGGAGGGGGAAAAGACACAGGGGGGAGAGACACAGAGGAGGGAGGGGGGAGAGACACAGGGGAGGTAGAGGGGGGAAATATACATGTGGAGAGGGGGAAGAGACAAAGGGAAGGGAGGGATTGAAGAGACTCAGGGGAGGAAGGGGGGAGAGACACAATGTATAAAACTATATCATGCCATCATTTTTGACGGGCTAGTCGCTAGTCACTAATATAGTTGTGGTAATTGTGAGTTTGTGTGTAACGCTCGCAGAATTACAGCCTTGAAAATTGGAACAGTTGCAGAGAGATTAAAAGCAAGTACATGACAGAAAGCCAAAATCATAAATAATTTTTCTTTATGTAGCATTTCAGGGCCTGATCATGATCAAGTAAGCAAGACCTGTAACTTGCTGTTTAGACCGAGCCAATGTGAGGAGACGGAGGGAGCGACTGAGAAGGAGAGAGAGAGAAAGAATGAATGATGGGGAGCACGAGAGTGAGAAGAAGAGGGAGAGGGTGAGAAGGAGAGGGAGAGAGAGTGAGGAGAGGGAGAGAGGGAGAGAGAGAGAGCGAGAGGGAGAGAAGGGGTGGGAGGGAGAGAAAGAGAGAGAGAAAGAAGGGGTGGGAGGAAGGGTGAGAGGGAGAGAAGGGGTTGGACAGAGGGAGAGAGAAGGAGCAAGAGAGAGGAGGAGGGAGAAGAGAAGGAGGGAGAGAGAGAGAAGGGAGAGAGAGAGAAGGGGAGAGAGAAGGGGAGAGAGAAGAAAAGAGAGAGAAAAAGAGAAAGAGAGAAGTAGTGAGAGGAAGGTAGAGAAGGAGAGGAAGGGAGAGGGAGGAAGGGAGAGAGAGAGGAAGGGAGAGAGAGGAAGGGAGAGAGAGAAAGAGAGAAGAGCGAGAGAGAGAAGGAGGACGAGAAAAGAGTGAGAGAGAGATAGAATGACCGAGAAAGTGAGGAGAGAGTGAGAAGGAGAGGGAGAAACTGAGAAGGAGAGAGAGTGAGCACACAGAGAGAGTCAGGTTACGCATAGGGAGGGCGTACAAAGAGACAAAACACACAATATTATACCGTTATTTTTGACGGGCAATTGACTAGTACTTAATAAAAGTATAGAAGCATGGGCCAAAAAGCACATACATATGGCACTGTAGAGTTGCTTTGCAGTTGGTAGCTAATGAACCTCCAGTGCTTAAGGTTTATTTAATTCTTAGTCTACCTGACACTGCATATGTCAGTCTTTACTCTATACTTTTCTAGTGGAGATGAATGTCATATCTAATGTCTCAAGATATGTATGTAATCAGCTGAAATGTTATCTGTAGGAGAAATCCTAAAATGTGGAGCTGTTCTACACTTGAGGATCAACTTTAGCTACTCCTGTTTTAAGCCTGTAGGATGGGAGTGTATTGGAGATGTATAATATTTAAAGCACTGACTTTCACTAAAAACCAGGCAATCCCAAATTCAATTAGAAAATTCAGCTTATGTTATTATTATGATGATTAAGTACCTCATTCTGCAATTATAACGAATAATGTACCTGTATATTGAGATATATTATAAAGAAATCCTCAGGAAGTGCATATTGCTTAATTGTATTTGAGGTTTCCGAGAGGTAAAAAAAAAAAAAAGCCCCTGACACAGGTAGGGGAAAACAGTCAGTTTATAAGCTAATAAAAATGTTACATTTTATAAATATTAAACTTGATACTGTTTATTATATGAGCCTTACCTGTAAATGCACTATAGTGGTCTTTTTTAGGCCTGCCTGTGAGCAGGGGCCCATAGTCTGAAATTGATTCCCATGTTAAGTGGGCCTGAGGTGAAAAATGTTTTGAGCCTCATTTGCATGTCACTATCCAGAATCCTTAGCTACAGTGGAAATACTGTTTACTGAGAAGTTCTCCAAGACAGTCAGGTCTATTGGCATGTGTGAGACATGCAAGTGTACTCAAAATTAACTATTATATCCTTCAGTATATCAGGACAGCCTTAGGCCCTCATTCAATTGCAATTTGGCCAATTGAATAGTGTTTTAAATAAGCACATAACATATTTTTTTAAATAAGTTTTTAGTTAGTAAACATCTATCCAAAAGCAAGGTTTTCACTAACTAAAAACTTATTTAAAAAAAAATGTTATGTGCTTATTTAGAGCCCTATTCAATTGGCCAAATCGCAATTGAATGAGACCCTTAGTGAATAAGGTAAGTGCAGTGCATTGTGACATAATAGCTGATTTCTTACATTGCACACTGCCCTCCAGTGGGCCTCCTGAAAACTACAATAACAAACAAGCCTAGGAAAGGAAAGAATGGTTGAAAAACAGTTTTCAGTAATTGTAAATTTGGACCAAGTAATCACTTGCATGATAATTGTGGTTAAATGACCAAGAGAGAGGAAGGGAGAGGGAGAAAGGGAGAGAGAGAGAGGAAAGGGAAGTTTTTTTTCCGATATGGTCTTTTTAATACCTAAATAGGATAATGCACAAATATTGTATGAAGTAAAAAATAAATAAATAAAACACAACCTTTACATTATAAAAACTTTATATACCACATTCTTATTGTCAGACAGACACTTCCTGTGAATTCACCTCAGGACGTCATTGATCTGCTGAAACCAAAATAGCAGAACCCAGAACAGCATAACTGCATATAAAAAGTTATACATTAGAGGCTGTGGGCCTCATTCAATTGCGACTTGGCCAATTTAATAGGGCTCATTATAAGCACATACCATATTTTTTTTACAGAACTTTTTAGACAGTGAAGACCTTGCTTTTGGATAGAAGTTCACTAACTAAAAACTTCTGTAAAAAAATATGCTCTGTGCTTATATAGAGCCCTATTCAATTGTCCAAATTGCAATTGAATTAGGCCCTGTGGGCCTCATTCAATTGAAATTTGGCCAATTGAATAGGGCTCTAAATAAGCACATAGCATATTTTTTTTAAAAATGTTTTTATTTAGTGAAAACCTTGCTTTTGGATAGATGTTTACGAACTAAAAACTTCTTTAAAAAATATATGTTATGTGCTTATTTAGAGCCCTATTCAATTGGCCAGCTTGCAATTGAATGAGGGCCAGTGTATTTATTTTACAGTCTGAAAACATGGGCCCTCATTAAATTGCAACTAAAAACTTCTTTAAAAAAAATATGCTATGTGCTAATTTAGAGCCCTATTCAATTTGCCAAATCGCAATTGAATGAGGCCCATGTTGTCTATTTTCAAGCATATTCCCCCGCAAAAGAGTACATTTTAAAAATATCACCACAGTGGTCCCTTAAACTTATATTAAAATTCACCTCACAAACATACTTTATACCACATAATTTGTAAGTTATGTGCAATTACAATGGCAAAATTGTTTTCTTTACATAACGTAATGTAGTATTTATTATAATGCTGTGAAATGAGTAAGTAAATATGATTTTGATGTCACATAGATTTACACAAGTATCAAATTGTAATTATTGGACCCATTTCTAGAAAAACAAAAACATATGCAGAAACAATATAACTACATATCTTGCATCATATGTGTTTTAAAGCATTTTGTGTGGGTTACATAATAATGTTTAAAAAGTGCAATGACTAATTATCAGCCTTATTAAATTGTGATTCGGCCAAATGAATAGGGCTCTATATAAGCACATAGCATATTTTTTTACAGAAGTTTTTAGTTAGTGAAGACCTTGCTTTTGGATAGAAGTTCACTAACTAAAAACTTCTGTAAAAAAAAGAATATGGCCCTCATTCAATTGTGATTTGGCCAATTGAATAGTGCTCTAAATAAGCACATACCATATTTTTTTTACAGAACTTTTTAGTTAGTGAACACCTTGCTTTTGGATAGATGTTTACTAACTTAAAACTTATTTAAAAAAATAGGTTATGTGCTTATTTAGAGCCCTATTCAATTGGCCAAATTGCAATTGAATGAGGGCCTCTGTGATTATATAGAGCCCTATTCAATTGGCCGAATAGCAATTTAAATGTTTAATGGGTAACTGGAGTCTAATTTTAAAGGCAGCTTTTAATGTACAATGAAAAAAGTATTTGTTTGAAAATATTGACTAACTTAAAGGGCCACTTGATTCAGCACATTTGGACCACATCACAGTAAAGATCTCTTAAAACCATGTTGAAATACTTTAAGAATTTTTTTAATAGGTTATTTTTTCCCAGAGAAATGATAAGTGAAATGTCTGTTTACATTAGGCTCTGACATCCCCCCAGACAAACCCACAATAACAGCTTAGTGTAGAGAGCAGAAGTAGACAGAGAGTTAACCCTTCACAAATTCATCGGTGCATAGAAAGGACTGCTGGAATCAATTAAATACGACAGTCAGAGGTTAACATGTCTTGCTCCATTCCTGAAGTTCAGGGAAAAACTATAAATTGCTCGGTGTTGGCAGATGTTGTGAATCATAGAACAGTCAGGAGTGTGTTTGTAAGCAGACCTAAGATCTTAGATTTTTAGGTGTTATTAGTGTAATTTAAAAAAAAATATGATTTTAACATACAATCTTGTGATCTTTCACACAATGGAGAGCACTTATAGTGAGGTAAATGACCCTTTAAGCAGACAAAATGACACACCTAGTTTTTAATTAGAAATAAATAAATATTGATCCTTCTGTTGGGCTCTGGTGGAATTCCTGACAGATAGACAGAAGTTGTGGGTGTGTGTGAGATGACATTTACACTTTTGGGGCCAGTGAGGGGGAAGGGGTGTGGTGTCCATTTCAGTCTTATCCAATTATCTTAACAGTGGCTCTCTGTTCCCTTATTCTTAACCCCTCTCTCCTTTTATAGCCAAACACACTCCCACATGATGCAGCTCTGAAGATATAATGTAACAAACACAAAATGGATTCCTGTACTTAGAGTCTTCACAAATTCCGATTTTGGTCCTTTCCCTCTTGAAATTTGCAAAAAAATTCCCCAGTAGTGGCGCTGCCGATTTTCAGTGCCCACACCATAGAGTTAGGTTAAGGTAAACTTTCAGGGTTACGGTTAGGGTGAGGGTTAGGTTAACCTGCTATGTTGACACCCCCTGAAAATCCCAGCAAAAATTAGCATAATACATTGTATCTTTTTGGTCTGTGAATTGAGCAGCTTCTTTCCTTTAGATTTTTGTAATAACCAGAACAAGGTCTGTGTCCCTTCATTCACTGATTGTTTTATGTACATAACATACCAGTTGATACTTCCCCCAGACTCAGTGAATTGCTCCGTCACCTCTCCTAGCCCCAGTGAATTGCCCCCATGATCTCCCCCAGCCCCAGTGATTTACCCTTGTAACCCCCACAACCCCAGTGAATTGCCCCTGTGATCCCCCTCCAGCCCCAGTGAATTGCCCCTGTAACCCCCACAGCCCCAGTGAATTGCCCCTTGCCCTCTCCCATCCCCAGTGAATTGTTCTACAGCCCTACTGAATTGCCCAGTGAATTGCCCCCACACAGACATACACACTCACTCACACATACACACACTCACAGACTCACACATGCATACACACTCAAAGACATAATCACACACACTCTTACACAGACATACACATTCAGTTTGTTTTTTAATTGAGTTGTACAGTTTATAGGTCACATTAAAGGTGAAAAAAGTTCTGAAATGATTTATCTTTGTCTCATTGTTTTACAGCACAGAAACCTGACATTTTAGCAGGGGTGTGTAGACTTGTTATATCCACTGTATCTCCCTGTACTTACTAGATAGTGATCCGATCCGGACTGCTGCCCTAGGCTCTCTCACCAGCCAAGCTCGGTGCTGCTGGTCTCTGGAGTGTGACATCACTCATCAGCGATGCCACCTAACCATTACCCTGCTGCCCGCCATGAAAACTTGAAACCGCCCACTAGTGGGCAGTAGGGACCAGGTTGATTACCACTGACCTAAATCATCAATTGTTATTAGTATTGTGTGTTTTTGTATGTTAATTAATCAAAAAACATGTTAAATATTTGTGTATATTCCCTCATCCACATGCAAACGTGCTTGTGAAACAGCTAGATGGTTCAGGTATAATCTATCTCTGCATAGAGTTTTAAGCAACACCTGATTAAATCACATGAATTTACTTTGAATAGATGCCAGTTTTGTGATCTTGTTTAAAAATATAGTTTAAAAATACCCAAGTGGGTTGTTGTGCCAACTTTTAGGGCTTGCTGAATTGAAGATCAAGTGAAAGTTATCTAAATGATTTGAACTTTTTATTAGCCAAAGCCTTTCACCATCTTGCAAGCACATGCTTTGTCCATCGATGTTGTTTTAGGGAGGTTGTAGATTCCCTTTAATCAATACATACAACACATTCTTAGGACCAAAGTAGAACACATAAATGCAAAATGATCAGAGTTTAAAACATTTTAATTATAGTATTGTTACATTTCACTGTCGCAAGTTAATGATTTCACCTTCAAAAATTTAATTCATTACACATATGTAAAACAAGTTTACTTTTCTTTGCTTTTTACCATACAATAATATACATTATATATTATGTGTGCTTTTTGTGTCTTTATTTAAACTGGGTTAATAAAATGATCATCCTATGCTGCTAAAGGGGGTACAAGTAAATATGGCACAGTGCAGACATGTTTCACATAATGTTTGGTAGAGTTGTAATAACTTTTGTACTCTCTGTAACATATTGTTACAATAAAGGAACATGGACATCCAGTTTAAAGATAACAGGACACTGAAGTCACAAATTTACTATAATGCCTCAAAGTCTTTAAATGTCATACATCTCTCTCTTTGTGTAATAAAAACGAGTGTTGCAAAGAATTTAAAAAAATGTGTGCAGGTTAAGTTATGGAGCTCTGTAAGAATCAGCTATTCTTCTATTGGCCGAGCATGGTGCAAAAAAGTGATTTTTTCGGGAGTTTTATTATTATTGTTTACTTGTAACACGACAGCATATCTGGTAGTGCTAATGGACAGAAACATTTACTTGAGAAAAACAGAATTTAAAAAAAAATCTGTATAGGAGTACAGAAATAAATTTTGTCTTTCCTACATCAATTCCTAAGAGATGGGTCATGAGGTTGTGCTTTTTATCTATCCACGGAGGGGAAGGGTGGGGATGTGGAAAAAAGCAAAGGGCAGATTTGGATCAGATTGAAATGGACTCCACAGCGCTTGTCCCTAAATGGTCCAGGAAGCAGACAGCTTGCATCAGGAAAGTTGGTAAAATAAATAGAGTGCCACTGTGCAATTTTTTTTTTTTTTAAACAATGTATATATAGTATTATGCTTAGTTTTGCTTCAGAATTGATAAAGAGAGGCCAAACCTCTTCAAAGCTTGACAATATAAATATGGTGTTTGTCCAATGCAAAAGGTATCACAGCACGCTGTTCTCATTATTAATCTAGATAACTGGACATTCACGGCTGCTTTACTATAAATATATATATATATATATATATATATATATATATATATATATATATATATATATATATATATATATAGATAGATATATAGATAGATAGATAGTGAAAGCTTAGTGAGAGAAGCGTTTACACATCTGGACTGGAATAGCCGCACTTCCCAGTGCAAGCTATCTGCTTCTTCTGCCCTTACTTGTTCCCACCTCTTCACTCCATGGATAGATAAAAAACACACCATCATGATCCAGCTCTCAGGAAGTGATGTAAGAAAAACAACCTCGATTTCAGCACTCCTATACAACATTTTCAAAAATTCTGTTTTTTCCACACAAAAAAAGATTCTATCCATGGCTTACAAAACCTCTAATATTGTTAGTTTTTTCCATAGTTTACAAACAAGTGCCTTTTTCTTGAACTACAGTGATCCATTAAAATATAGTAAATTTTGTAAGCCTTGCAGTTTTTATGCAAGTTTGAAACCTGTCCCTGTAATTACATGACAGTAAAGTTGAAATACCCCTTTAAATTTATATCTAATTTTACCTTACCCTGAAATGCTGCATGTGTGTGACTTTCATGATTTATGTATAGTTATTGAATTTATATATATATATATATATATATATATATATATATATATATATATATATATATATATATATATATATATAAAATACAAATGCTATACATAGAGATTCTTCAGAGCTTTAAATATAACATACTTTTGGGTAGGATTTTTGTGTAAGCTGATATATTGTCATTTATATGTAAGAAATGTTTAAAATCATTTAGATAAATTGCATTTCTTTAACTATGATTCAGCCCAACCGTCACAATGCAGAATGTGTCACTTATTTCCCTTTAAGAGAGTGGCAGTCTGCATCATTGCTTACAGGCTTAATACATGATTTTCAAAAAAATTTCATTTATAGGATTGATTTTATGATTGGTTTGTACCACTATGTACTATATACTAACAGCGTGAAAAAAAAAAATGTAAACACTGTATTTCTTTGGGGACTGAAGAATGAATTTAACATGGCCCATCAGCCAATAGAATTCCAGGTGGAATATATCAGGGACACTTAAAACAAATGTTGTTTGTTGCATCTAATAGTGTATATTTGATAATGTTCCATGGTGTGTTTTCCTTTTAAAAATGATGCCCTCAATCAGAAAAAAATCCTATCTTCAAATAAAGTGGGGGCTTACTCCTGTCAGCCAATGAGCAGCAATATAGATGTAGGAGTCATACTTATCTGCCATTGAAATCTACAGACATATGTTTGCTCTGTGAACTTCCTCGTAATTTTAATTAAGTTTAAACAGGTTTTACATAATATTTTTTCATACAAATTACAACTTTGGTTGTGTTTAAAGCATGCTCTCTTAGATGCATGAAAAAAAGAATTGTGTTCAATGTCCCTTTAAACTCAACCGTTTGTGTGCCTGGACTTTCATGAGACTGCTTTTACACTTGACAAATGTACTTAGCGTGATATTTTTAGTAAACAATAAGTAACACAGCATTGTGGGAGTTGTAGTCTACTTTAACTGCAGTGTAGCAAAAAAAGGCAGTGTTCTGATGAGAGGTTATGCTAAAATGTAAATTTGCTGGTGTATAATGTATGTAAATATTATGCTGGCATTGACAAAATACACATTGTTCTGTAACATTTCTTTAAAACTGCAGTAGGGACCTTTGAAGTGTAACTAAGCTGAAAGTGATGTTGACCTTAGTGTACCAAAACCCCAAATCCTGTGTGCTGCTTGATAAAATTTGGGCCTTAGTGTTGGTTTCCTGTATAGTGTCTGTCTGCATTATGTTTATTAAAAGGGACATGGATGGTTTCTGGATTTCAATTGGGATATAATATACCTATGTATCTTTTTTACATTATTAGGAAGTGCTTAAAAGCTCTGTTTTTTTTCCTGCCTGAAATCATTCATTGTGTACCTGTTTGCCCTCTGTAGCTCATGAATTCACAGACTGTGAAGTTCAGTGTTTGAAATTAGCCAGTGATTTCTCTCAAGTAGCATGTTGAAGAATGATACAACTGATTGGTTACTATGAGACAGTGCACATCATGTACTTAGAAGTGCACTGTCTTCATAAGCTCCCGAGGGGAAAACCAGTTGGAAACTATTTGTAAGATATCAGGCAGAAAAAAATAATTTTAATTACTTAATACAAGTAAGTACAGAAAAGTAAAGAGATACATATGTATATTATATTCCTAGTCACATCCATAAATCTTCCATGTCCCTTTAAATAAGCTCCAGTGCTTTACAGGTGACAACTATGATAAAGGGACTCTGTCACCCCAACAGGAAGTTGCTTTCATTTTAAGCAGCATTAAACACTGGTTAGGCATTGTACTAGGTCCTTCTCTAGAGTAATTAATTCCAGAAAAATTTAGAATTGATTTTGCTGCTTCTATATGCTAATGTGCTGTTCAGAGTACTTGATAACCATGGAATTGGGGGCTAACTGCCAGGTAACATTGGGGTCTTTATTTTTGTCACTGCAGAGACAGACTGGCAGACTGTAATCCTAATTAGCACATCATAGCAGCTAATTAATATGCGTGAGATGCTCATTAGCATATCAATGCAGCAACAACGACATGGAATGTCCCAGGATTGATTCACTACAGAAAAAATGGATAACAATATATAGCCAGTGTCTCATGTTCTCAAAAATAACCTAAGAAAAAGAGCAACTTGATTTTGGGGTGACAAAGTCCCTTTAATAGAAGTTGTTGAGTGGCTACACATGCAGATAATCATGAGCCAATATCAAGTTAAACTATGATAAAGATATTATTGTAATGTGCTAAATTATCTAACTTCACTTTGTATCTAACACATGAGATCTACACATTTTATAAACGTATATATAGTTCTTTTTAATAGGCCATTCACTGAAACAGTGGTGATTAGGTGAAGTGCTTGGCACAATATGTGGTCATACAAAATTAAAACATTTACTGGCAAAATAGCTCATACATATGTATATGGCAGCTTTTCGATAACTTATAAAGTTAACATTATCTCATATATATGGCATAAGTGTGTATGTGTGATAGAAAAACAGATACCTCAAACAATTGTCAAAAATGGAAAAACATTTTTTTCCATAACCATCAAAAAGTTGATTTTTCATTTAAATAGCAAAACTTAATTTGACTAAACCAATCTCTGGAATTTAACATAAAGCAGCAGTTTAGCAGTATCAGAATGGTCAGATTATATACTTTAAAATAACATGTTCATAAGGCACGGACAAATGAAAATACCCTATTCAAAGCACACTATAAAACGGCCTGATTAAAGGAAGGTATCACTGGAATGAATGGATCCATAAACATAAAACCTTCATGTTTGCTGCCATCTTGTAGTGAAGTTCAGCTCTGTGCTTGATTTTTCATATTTAGAGGGATTGAATAGATTAACCACATTAATATATGAAATGCTGTGTATAGAGAGGAGGCTGCACATAATATTAAAAATGACATACTATGTAACCAACAAATTGTGAAGAATACCTACATTCTACATTAATATACATGTCAGTAAGAAATACCTTACGCAGGGGTCTCCAACAGTTTCTTTAAGTTAATTTGATCAATACAAGTATATTGTGAGCTTTTAAAACACATATACATTGCAATAATGGAAAGATTGCAAGCTTTTTACCAAACTGCAAGAACTAAAATAGCTCTCCATATCATAATGCTTTACATTAATTATTTTTTATTTTGATTACTCTACATGATGGTGCAGAGTCTGTATTAAATAAATCTAGATTGCAAACTTTTACCATTACAATGTATTTTTCTCTGTGGTGGGTTATAGATCTGGCTTTGCTGCCAGCAAGGAAGGATACCAAAGAGAAGAGGCTGGAGTGTTACCAGTAGCTCCCAAGACACCTGCTGGAGACCCCAGATTTACAGCATATTCACAGAAGCTCTATTGGCATTATAGGTGGCATTCATCACAAATCACAGGGAACATTATTTTTGACTGTGGCACAATTAATACAATTAAAATTTTTCAACAAAACAGAAAAGCAGCAGTGCATGTTATCTGAAAATATCATGGCACCAATATCCTTTTACTGCTTGAAGAGCTCTTGTGCTACATAGGAGTCACAGCCCACTTTATATTATGTACATGCCAGTCCATGCCAGGCGCCACAACACCTATGTTTAGAAATAGTGCATCTGTGGTTAAGGTAACATGCACTGCTGCTGTAATAAAAACAACTATATACAGGCATCATTTTTATCGATCTTCATAATTCAGTCTCCTTATTCATTATAGTTAAGAAGTGCTGGAACGCAAGGAATCATTTGGAGTGTTTTACGAGCTTGCTAATTTTTCACGGCTCCCCAAATAATCAAACCAATAACAACTGCAACGACAGCTAGTACAGCAATGATGATGCAGATCTTTCTTCGGGACTTGCGCTATAAAACAAAAATAATAGATTTATACTTGCTTTATAACTGTTGCTCAATGTAACATTAAAACACACATATTTTATATACACCCTTCTCCAAGACTCCTTTTCATAACAGCTCCCCAACCTAAGATCGATTCCCATAACATCACCCCTTGCTTATCACAATGTTCAGCTACAGTGATATCCACACCCTATTTTGCATTTTTAAAGTCTTTATTGATATCACATTGGGGTAAAAAAAGCAAATAAGCAGTACTTTGTAGAAATATGTGTCATATACAGTGGATATAATTAGTCTAGACACCCCTGTTAAAATGTCAGGTTTCGGTGCTGTAAAAAAATTAGACAAAAGATAAATAATTTCAGAACTTTTTCCACCTTTAATGTGACCTATAAACTGTACAACTCAATTGAAAAACAAACTGAAATCTTTTAGGTAGAGGGAAGAAAAAATATAAAAATAAAATAATATGGTTGCATAAGGATGCACACCCTTAAAATCAAAAGGTGCTTCAACAAAGTATTAGTTTATTACAGCACTCAGTCTTTTTGGGTATAAGTCTATCAGCATGGCACATTTTGACTTGGCAAGATTTGCCCACTCTTCTTTGCAAAAACACTCCAAATCTGTCAGATTGCGAGGGCATCTCCTGTGCACAGCCCTCTTCAGATCACCCCACAGATTTTCAAATCGGATTCAGGTCTGGGCCATTCCAAAACTTTAATCTTCTTCTGGTGAAGCCATTCCTTTGTTGATTTGGATGTATGCTTTGGGTCGTTGTCATGCTGAGAGATGAAGTTCCTCTTCATGTTCAGCTTTCTAGCAGAAGCCTGAAGGTTTTGAGCCAGTATTGACTGGTATTTGGAACTGTTCATAATTCCCTCTATCTTAACTAAGGCCCCAGTTCCAGCTGAAGAAAAACAGCCCCAAAGCATGATGCTGCCACCACCATGCTTCACTGTGGGTATGGTGTTCTTTTGGTGATGTGCAGTGTTGTTTTTGCTCCAAACATATCTTTTGGAATTATGGCCAAAAAGTTCAACCTTGATTTCATCAGACCATAACACCTTTTCTCACATGCTTTTGGGAGACTTCAGATGTGTTTTTGCAAAATGTTGCCTGGCTTGGATGTTTTTCTTCGTAAGAAAAGGCTTTTGTCTTGCCACTCTACCCCATAGCCCAGACATATGAAGAATACGTGAGATTGTTGTCACATGTACCACACAGCCAGTACTTGCCAGATATTGCTGCAGCTCCTTTAATGTAGCTGTAGGCCTCTTGGTAGCTTCCCAGACCAGTTTTCTTGTCGTCTTTTCATACATTTTGGAGGGAGCTCCAGTTCTTGGTGTTGTGCCATATTTTCTCCACTTGATGATGACTGTCTTCACTGTGTTCCATGGTATATCGAATGCCTTGGAAATTATTTTGTACCCTTCTCCTGACTGATACCTTTTAACAATGAGATCCCTCTGATGCTTTGGAAGCTCTCTGTGGACCATGGCTTTTGCTGTGGGATGAGACTAAGAACATTTCAGGAGAGACCAACTAGAGCAGCTGATCTTTATTTGGGGTTAATCAGAGGCACTTTAAATGATGGCAGGTGTATGCTGACTCCTATTTAACACGATTTGGAATGTGATTGCTTAATTCTGAACACAGCTACATCCCCAGTTATAAGAGGGTGTGCAGACTTATGCAACCACAATTTATTTTCTTCCCTCCACCTAAAAGATTTCAGTTTGTTTTTCAATTGAGTTGTACAGCTTATAGGTCACATTAAAGGTGGAAAAAGTTCTGAAACTATTTATCTTTGTCTCATTTTTTCACAGCACAGAAACCTGACATTTTAACAGGGGTGTGTAGACTTTTTATATCCACTGTAAATTCTATACAAAAACTTGATCCTTTCCAGTGATCCCAACTACACTGTTCTGATGATCTAAAACACACTGTAAGTATACCTTTGTGCTCCAAAATTAGTGGAACTGCGCTTAATTATAATTGATAATACTGACATTATCTCAAGCTGCTTTTTAATGTCTACTTTTTGCCAATTCATTTTTATGTAATACATTAAACATTTAAAGAAAATGGATCCAGCCTACCCCCACCCCTCACCAATGCTCTCTGCTTCTGACAGTTTGATGTTCTTCTGCATTAATCCATCCTGTCAATTTAATAAGCAATCACTACCCGCTTCTCACCATACTTCACACCACATTAATAAAACATAAAAAACAATATTTTATTCTTACTTTTTAATCTGTTTTCCACTAAATTAGAGCAGCTTTTTCAATCTCCTTGTACCTTATCAAGGTGAGTGGGCAGCTGTGCCTGGGGGCTGGACCATCATGGAGCTTGGAGGCAGACTGGATTATCACAGCCCTACACCTTTACTGACCATGCTCAGTCTGAACCAGATCCTAGGCTGGTCAGACTTGTATGTACTTCAAGCCCCAGGCAGAGGTGGCCCCACCACACTTGAAAGGGACAGGAAGTGGAGACAAGCAGCTCAGCTTAGGGAAAAGCTCACATATTCAGAAGTAAGAACAATATTAACGTCAATTTAAATGGCATACTTTTTAAATAGTCCATGCCCAACAATCAAACATATGATATTTACTTGTAAATGCACTACAATGGCTATTTAATCATGCACACTATGCCACTAACTGACACACCGTCCCATTCATTCCTCTACAATGATACAGTACTTAGAAAAAATAGTATACTTATAGAGTCAGCTTTTACAGCTCTTTAACTTGAAGTCTGAACTTCAGACCTCCTTGAATAATACGGTGTTCTGAAATCCAATGTTATGACAAGAGCTCTCAATGCCAAAATCTGTAATCGCAGAATGATTAATATATATATCTAATATTCACATGGCATATGATTCATGGGATATACATCAGGGAACATGCAGATATCTCTCAAGCTATTCTTTATTGAGTTGATTTTTTTCACCATACCCTTGTACATTCACACAATATTATGCTGCGAAGAATAATCAAACTATATCTGCGATTGTTGGTGCAACTCACTCTAATATAAAATAACTTGAACAGAAGATTTTGCTCTTAATACCTGATATTCTGCAGCTCTGGCCAGCTGCTGATTTGCTTGCTCAACATGCACCTCAGCATTTTCCACATTGGCCTCTATGCTATCTGAAAGATTAAATATTAAAAAGGGACAAGGAACAGAATTATTATTGCCAGCATCTAAAAGACAACAACATTTTAAATATTACAAAGTTGTTTTTTTTGCATGAAAAATTTTAAGCAACACCTGTTCAAACTTCATTAAAATTAACAGGAAATACAGAGAGCATGCTTTAGTCTGTAGATCCCTCACTGGCTCGTAGAGGGCAAGCCCCACAAAGTGTCTTGCAGCAGCTTTGCAGAATGAGAAAGGAAGTAATAAGGTTGTGACTGTGAGAAACCTCTCTAGTTCTGGGTATTCTTTGGAACATGCTCACTAATATGATCTCACACAATGAATATGAGCAAAGAACAACATACTTGAAGAAAAAAGATTACTCATAGTTCTTAATAAATGTTACTAATATGTATAAAAATGTTCATCCACTAAAAAAGCATGCCTTATAAACTGTTTGCACTCTAATGCCTACATTTAGTATACTTCAACTTGAGACAATTTTGTTCTTGTATTCCTTCATTTATAAAAAAATATATATTTATTTTGAAGGTTTCTATCATATCACCCCTCTCCCGTCTGTTCTCCTGTAAGTTATGCATTAAGGTCAAGACGTTTCCAAAGAGGGATTTTAGACCGGCACCATTTTGGATTACATTTAGTGTATTTATGGGATGAATACGCTGTTAATTAAAGGGACACTTAATTAATCACAATTCCCCAAAGAAGGCATGGGACACGGTTAACTGTTACTAGTCATGCAACAGCCAGTAGGCAGGATATACTATGTATGTATGTATGTATGTATGTATGTATGTATGTATGTATGTATGTATGTATATATAAATACACACATACATAAAAGATTAGATTTTGTATCTGTTCTTAGTGTAATTAAACAAAATAGATAATTTTAACACATAAACTTGTTTCTTTCACACCATGAAGAGCACTTACAGTGAGGTCAATGGCATTTTAAGACTAAATATATTGAACTTATAGACCCTGAAAACAATAAAGCCTATGTTCTTTTGACCTGTGTGGTTTTCCAATTGCATGGATGACAATTGAAAAAAACTGAATTCTGAAATATTCCACCTCATATATTCTTTTGTTGGTGAATTAAAACATGTCACCTGGATGCTGTTAGAATTGCATGCATTATGCTTTTAGTATTTACATGGCCCTTATTTAGTTGCTGCCAGTGGAACCTGCATCAGCAATCAGTATCCCTTAAATGGATATCTAGATTTCCCTGTATTTAGCTTTCTCTAATGTAACGCATGCTGGTTATATCATAAACACACATTACATTGAGTCATTCTATACACATACAGATATTCGTAAAGCACTGATATTTTTCTAATGTCATTTTGGAGTAGTACAATACTGCAAGTTACACTGAGTTGCCAAAATGTACGTTGTGTGTTAATGAGCACAATAGTACCACTATGAAATAAGCCTTCCCTGTCTGAAAATCTAACACTGCACTGGCAGCAAAGAGGGCATCACAAGGTAAATCAATTCTGGCTTCATAGTAATGGGACCTGACTAGTGTATAATGGACTACAACTCCAAAATGCAGTGGTTCTACAACAGAGCTGCATATGATTTTATAACTGTTTAGAAATAAAATCAGTATTTGAGTAAAATAAATTAAATGCAAATCTACACTAGTCTTGAACATTTTTTACAATAGCATCCTGGACACCTAGTAGGTGGTGGAGAGAAACTGCTCTGTTAGTCCCTGAAACACTTAAGTTTAACCATTAAAAGAGGTACTGAACTTATTTTACCAAATTACCATTATATTCTGCACTCACCAATCATCTCTCCTTGCTCGTGAACCATCATTCCCAAGTCTTTAAATATTTCATTTATCCCTCGAATATCTTCCTGCAGGAAACAACAACAATTATTTATAAATTGAAAAAACATTAACATGTGCATTAAGAGACAAACATTACTGTCCATCCAAAGGATTATACTGCAATTCATTTTATCACACTGATTATATCAATATACATTGATTATATATATTATATAACATTCTGATCTACATATATAGATCTATAAACCTGGCATGCTGATACACTTTATAACCACTGTGAGAGATAATTAATCTTGTGAGATAAACTCATTAGGGGAGGGGAATTACTTTTTTTATTTAATTTATGTTTACAATTCCAAACTTTCAAGTTCAATTATCCAATGATTCGACTATTTTTTTTTTTAATAACAAACAATTGTATTTACATTTCTCTTTAGATTGTAAGTTTGCGAGTTTTCAATCTTGCATGGTGCTTTGGGGAAAGTACTTTCGACACTGGATCTTAAGCTCAAAAGACAGGGCCCTCCATCCTTTGCAATGTGTTAATACTGCTATTGTTTTTGCTTTGAATGTAATCTTGTATAGCGCTATGGAATATATTGGCGTGTTACAAATGAATGATAATAATATTTCTGCTGTGTCACTTTAATGAAAAAGGCAAACTAAATATGGATGAATAATTAAAATATACATATCAATGTAATATGTATCTAAACCAAGCATTATTATCCTCCTGGATGTCTGGCCAGCAACTCAAACTCAGTATGTCTAAGACAGAACTCCTTATCTTTCTACCCTCTACTACAGCTTTCCCTCCTCAAATATCTATCACTGTTGACAATGCCATCATCACGACCATCTCACAGGTCACATCAATAACAAAATCTTGTCAGTTTCACCTAAAGAACATCTCCAAAATGTGTCACTATCTTAGAAGAAGACACAGCTAAAATTCTAATACACTCTCTCATCATATCCCACCTCGACTACTGCAACTCTCTCCTTGTTGGCCTCCCCATCTCTCATCTGTCTCCATAATGAACGCCTCTGCTAGACTCATCTTCCATACGAAACACTCAGTGTCTTCAGCTCCTCTCTGTCAGTCACTCCACTGGCTTCCCATAGCCTCCAGAATCAAATTTTAAATCATGACCCTAACATATAAAAGCCCTCAACAACAGTGAACTCCCTTATATCACTTACACCCACAATCTACAGTACAACACACAGACACCTCCACTTGATTGAACAAATTGCTTTCACACTGCCATCTTGCATCTATGACACTCGTGTATCACACCCAAACCCTTTAGATCATAAGTTTGCGAGTTTTCACTTATGTGTCTGTGCTTTGGAAACAATCACAGGGCCCTCCACCCTTTGTAATGTGTTAATTTAGTTTTTGCCATGTACTTAACCCTTCTATAGCGCTATGGAATATGTTGGCACGTTACAAATAAAGATAATAATGTCTCATCTGCATGTCCCCGTTCAGGTTTTCCAAGAGCGCAGTGCATCAACTGTATTTCTGAGAAATTTGAGCAGGAAATACATTTATTAACACATTTTTTTAGACATTCAAATAGAATCACTAATGTATCATTCATTGTTTGTACTACTGTACTCTGTACAGTGGAGGGCTTCTAGGACTCTTCAGCCCACCATTTGTTAACGCGATTGCTGTAGTGAACTACTTTCTACAAAAATCCATCACACAAACCAGGCTCTCACCCCACGCTGATGATCAGCAGTAAACATGAAACAGTTCTGGATGTGGGTGAACTGGTTTGTGAATAATCCACCTGTTGCTATGCCTAAAACTGTGAAATACAGTAAGCATATGCTTAAAAGGAGCCATGAATATAGCGGTTATGGATTAAAAGAGTGAGTGTGCATTGTGGTCTCATTTGCATGTCTCCGCCCAGTTTTCCAAGAGTGCAGTTCATTAACTGTATTTCTGAGAAATGTGAGCAGGAAATAAGTTTATTAACTTATTTTTTAGACATTCAAATAGAATCACTGATGTACTATTAATTGTTTGTACTACTGTACTCTGTATGGTGGAGTGCTTATATCACTCTTCAGCCCACCATATGTGAAACGTTTGCTATATATACTTATTCAGCATTTTATTTACATAGCATCACATGAAGTCATTATTATATATATATATATATATATATATATATATATATATATATATATATATATATATATATATATATCAATCACACACACACACAGTGGGGGGGAGAGAGAAAGTAGTGATCCCCTGCTGATTTTGAACGTTTGTCCACTGACAAAAGAAATTATCTATAATTTTAATGGAAGGTGTATTATAACAGTGAGAGATAGAATAACAAAAACAAAAACAAAAACAAGCTAAACACATGTCAAAAAAGTTATAAATTGATTTGCAGGTCAGTGAGGGAAATAAGTATTTGATCCCCTATCAATCAGCAAGATTTCTGAATCCCGGGTGTCTTTTATACACTCTCTTAAAGGGGGTGATCCTAATCTCAGCTCGTTACCTGTATAAAAGACACCTGTCCACAGAAGCAGTCAATCAGATTCCAAACTCTCCACCATGGCCAAGACCAAAGAGCTGTCCAAGGATGTCAGGGACAAGATTGTAGACCTACACAAGGCTGGAATGGGCTACAAGACCATCGCCAAGCAGCTTAATGAGAAGGTGACAACAGTTAGTGCGATTATTCGCAAATGGAAGAAACACAAAATAACTGCCAGTCTCCCTCGGTTTGATGCTCCATGCAAGATCTCACCTCGTGGAGTTTCTATCATCATGAGAACGGTGAGGAATCAGCAAAGAACTACACCGGAGGATCTTGTTAATGATCTCAAGGCAGCTGGGACCATAGTCGCCAAGAAAACAATTGGTAACACACTATGCCGTGAAGGACTGAAATCCTGCAGCGCCCGCAAGGTCCCCCTGCTCAAGAAAGCACATGTACAGGCCGTCTGAAGTTTGCCAATAAACATCGGAATGATTCAGAGGAGAACTGTGTGAAAGTGTTGTGGTCAGATGAGACCAAAATCAAGCTCTTTGGCATTAACTTAACTCACCGTGTTTAGATGAGGAGGAATGCTGCCTATAACCCCAAGAACATCATCCCCACCATCAAACATGGAGGTGGAAACATTATGCTTTGAGGTGTTTTTCTGCTAATGTGACAGGACAACTGCACCGCATCAAAGGGACGATGGACAGGCCATGTACCATCAAATCTTGGGTGAGAACCTCCTTCCCTCAGTTAGGGCATTGAAAATGGGTCGCAGATGGGTATTCCAGCATGACAAAACACACAGCCAAGGCAAAAATGGAGTGGCTCAAGAAGAAGCACGGTAAGGTCCTGGAGTGGCCTTACCAGTCTCCAGACCTTAATCCCATAGAAAATCTGTGGAGGGAGCTGAAGGTTCGAGTTGACAAACATCAGCCTCAAAACCTTAATGACTTGGAGAGGATCTGCAAAGAGGAGTGGGACAAAATCCCTGCTGAGATGTGTGCAAACCTGGTGGCCAACTACAAGAAATGTCTGACCTCTGTGATTGCCAACAGGGGTTTTGCCACCAAGTACTAAGACGAAGGAATCAAATACTTATTTCCCTCACTAACCTGCAAATCAATTTATAACTTCTTTGACATGCGTTTTTCTTCTTTTTTTTTTTTTTATTCTGTCTCTCACTGTTAAAATACACCTACCATTAAAATTATAGACTGATCATTACTTTGTCAGTGGAGAAACGTTAAAACTCAGCAGGGGATCAAATACTCCCCCCCCCCCCCCCCCCACCGTGTGTGTACAGTATATGTGTGTGTGGGTGTATAGATAGTGATTCTATTTGAATGTCTAAAAATAAGTGATTCTATTTGAATGTATCAATGTTTCATCAACTTTTTTTTAGAATCATTCAGAATCACTAATGTACTATTGCATATATATATATATTTATATGTATATATAATCAGAGTATTATAGTAAATAGTGATAGTTTTTTATTCTACAAATGTTTATCAAGTCTAAAGTAATACTGACCTGATAAAGGAAGGTCTAACCTGTATAAAGCTTGAAATTAATGGAGTTAGTATCTTATAGTCTGCACAGGAAGTGTAGGAACCCATGTGATTTCCAGGTTAGAGCTCAGGTTCCTGAAGACAGTGAGAGACAAACTTGATACAAGGTCTTGGCTGCATCTAATTGGCCCAATTTAAATATGAATTTTATGATAATTTTAGCTGGGATTTTCTAGGGGCATAAACTGTGAAAAGCAACTGCTAGCAAACTCAAGAGATTTAGCCAATTTTACGGTAAGTATATGCATATTTATTGGTATTTTTTCATGCAAAAAAATGTTTTCACACACTCCTGATTCTACTCTATCAGATGCCCTTATAATCCAGGAAATTTAGATATGCCCTTTAAAGTGCCTTCATTCTGCCACTGGCACCAGTTTTCTGTGTCTGAAAAATAAAAGGAATATGAACATTTTCTGGATTTCACTGGGAATATAATATGCCTCTGCAATCTTGTTACCTTTGTGTATTTTATATTTTTAAGAAATGCTTAAAAACTCTGCTTTTCTACCAAAGATCCTAACTGGTTTCTCCCCTCTGCAGTGTACTTTTAAGTACAGGGTGTGCAGTGTCTAATAGTAACAAATCAGTTGCAACATTCTGCAACATGCTGCTTGAGAGTGGTAACGGAGAAGCTAATTTGAAACACCCCCCTTTACAAATTGTGTATTCACATGCTGCATGAGCTACAGATCGCAGACCTAAACAGGTACAAAATGACTGATTTTAGGTAAAACCAGAGCTTTTAAGTGCTTTTTTAATAAAAAAGAAATAGATTCATATGTATATTATATTCCAGAAACCTTCCATGTCCATTTATAATCAGTCACAGAATAGGCAGAGCTAACTGGTTTGCAATAGCTATGTGCCTAATATTAGTAACTGTAATTACACCAGGCAGCCTACCTACATGTTGTCTCATAGTATATCACAGTCATGATTACCCATTTGGCAGACAATTAAATACATTTACTAAATACTCAAATATTATGTTTTATTATTATGTACACGATCACATATTGTTATCTATTGGTATGCCTTTAAGAAACACAAAGGAGGTTTTATTGACCATTGAGTAAATCATGAACAGTATTTTTAATCATCACTCCATTGATATGCGGCCAAATGAACAGAGGGATTGGTTTGTACTCAAGTGTAGAACAAAAATACCCATACTGTAGAAGGAAAGTACCCAGGTTTTTCATTTTGTTCCAGATGAGAAGCAGGATTTATATACATTTACTTACAAAAACTTCATATAATAAAAAGAAAACAATAAAACTTGCAGTTTACTTGACAAAGAAATTGTACAGATTCAATGTACACACGGTTCTCTACACTTGTAGTGTATTTTTTTTTATTTACAATAGAAAACCATATATATCCAGTTAAAGAAGACAAACAGCCAAACATATCACCTTCTAAAGATTAATAGCTTTATGTCATGACATGTGGATTCGTATTTACAATACTAATGCTTGGCTGCTGTGCATGAAGAGTGTTCAGCATTTTTGTGAACTGAAGATGGATGACAAGACTATATTGTTATGCCCAGGGCCTGACTGGACTGTTGGGGACTGTGGCCTGGGCCTGGGCTGGCCAGAGTTATCCTGTTTATTGCTATGGTTATGCATTTGTATTGTGTGTATTATTATGGTGTTACAGTGTGAATATGGGTTTCTCAGGGCAAGATAGCTATGTGGTACCATAATAACTTACATGGACAGTAACAGGGAGGTCATACACCATTGCTTGCTTTGTGCTGACTCACCCAGCCCCACCTGAACAAATACAAAGAACAGGGGGACTTAAGTGCCATCAACTGCTATTGTCTGGTGGGTCCTTGAGAGCTAGGTTAATCTTCAGAAGATACTTGTACAAATAGACATGTCTAGGCTATTACAAAGTAAAACTGTGACAACACAGGATCTAAGTTAGATCACACAGGCACAGAGCCAGATGGCTCTTACATCAAGTAGAAATTATTCTAAGTTCATTACCAGATAAGGGCCCTTGAGCAGTTATCTACTACAGAGAGAATCTGACATCACTAGATGTACAGGGTCTCCCAGTGAACCAGGGGCAGGCTATTGCTTATTGGCCTCTCTTCTGTTTACCTAAGGAGTGGGGGTTGTCGTGATTGGCCAGCCTCTGGCTAGAAAACTGTGTAAAATGTGACAGTCTAAATAAAGGTGTGGCAGTTTTTGTTGGACTTACATAATCAAGGTGTAATTAATTATTTGAATTAATCAGAATATTCTAAGGGTTTGTATGGTGTATCTAGTGGTGGAGAATAGTCACAGTCGGTGGCTATTGTGTTTCTAATATCCTGGTCTGTTGAAGCAAGCTGCTGGGTGTGGTACTTGTGTTTGGTCCATCTTCTGCTATCAGAGGTGTAAAAGGACTGCTCGATTCTGCTGGATAGGTTTGAACCAGGTTCTTTCCAAGTCCAATTGAAGTAGCAGATTGTGGAATATATATAATACTAGTATCAGCCACATCACATATAAAACTGACCTCAAGCTGCTCTATGGCAGTCTCACGCTCTTCTATCAGGCGCAGGTCATCTTCTGTAATTTCTTCTTCTTGCATTGCCTGAGACTGACCCTCACTGACAATGAAAGAAAACAATTTATGATACAGTATCTACAAAATATGGATTTTTATTGTATTGTCATGTTACATATGTATGCAATTCTATATCCCCTTATTCGTATTGTCTCCTAATGATTGTTAATATTAACAGACTTAAAAAAAATATGGAATAATTATTTTATGATCATGTTTATATGGATTAAAAAAAAACACATTTTTAATTCATTAACACACTCAAAACGACTGTGACCGGCAAGACACATCTGCAAACTTTGTGACAGACATTGTAAATACTGATGAAACAACAATGTGATCTGGAGATCATTTACTTTTTGTATTTAGGTTGATCCATTATAAACAGTAATGGACAATGTCCCAAGCGCTGCATTACATGAATGTTATAGTGAAGCCTATACAGTACTCCTATAATTTCAGTAAAAATAATTTTTTATAGGCATATCCAGAGAGATGTTATTAAAACTGAAGCGAAGATTTGTAATAAAATTTAAGTGGCTGCTTCTAGATTAAAAATAAATAAATAGCCCAAAAAAATCCAAGGTGCTTGACACAAATTGAAATATTTTAAAAAATGTATAGTACTGGAATCATTATTAACTATTCATTATAACAACACCTCTCAAAATAAAATAATGTTATTAGTTTTAAAACTGACAATTAAGACAAGAAACATATGATGCTCCTTTTTGGGAAGCTTATAGCCAAAGGCCGACTCAATTCCCTAAATTATAGGCGTAATATTAATGGATTAATATTATAACAAAACAAAATCAATTGCACAATATTCACAGTATATTCACAAAGTGCTTCTAGTGCCACCTGTGTCTAGAACAAATGGTATTTTAGTATTTAGTAATGATATGTTCAGTAATTTAAATGATAATACGTCTGCAATGGTGAAGCTGCTAGGCTATGCTCACTGTCACATTACTGTTAGTACACATAGGGATTGGTCACTGTATTAAAAACAGGCCATTGATAAGCTCCATACAAACTATACTAGAGGGTAGAGGTCTGAACATAAAAAAAACAACATTATGATAATTAGTCAATTCTTCAATGTATGACAAGGCTTGCATCTCTACAGGATTGATGTAATAAACTGGCAACTCTACACTATTGCCACATTGTCCTTTAGTACATTCTACCCAATGTACCATACTTAGTAAGGATGGAGCTGTGGCCTTTGCTCCAAGCTATTCATATCAGTCCTTTTATTTTTTAAGAAAAAATAAATAAAACATTTTGACATATTTAAAATATGCTCTTTTAAGTGAGAAACAATACATTTGTGAATTGTATGTCAATAAGAGAGAGCATGGTACGTTAAAAAAAAAACTTAAAGGACCATTGTAATGCATTTAAAAGTAAAGCTCATATGTGTTTTGTTGGGCACATAGTATACAGTTTAAAATAAATATAAACGTTGGGTTTCCCCTCAATCAGAACTTCTTTTCTCCACCTCCCTGTGCGTTATCATGGGGCAAAGCCAGCTCTATCTGGGGGCTGGATCATCATGAGCCATCATGGCCACGTCTCCTTTACTGAGCATGCTCAGTCTGAACCAGAACCTAGACTGGTCAGATTTTATTTTTAGTCCAGCCTTCAGGCGAAGCTGGCCATTTCCAAGGTAGACACAGGTGATGCTTGGGGGAAAACGAACACATTAAAAAGTAAGAAAAATATTAACTTTTATTTATATTAAACTGCATACTGTTTTTTATAAACTATGCAGAGCAAATACAAATATGAAATGTACTTGTAAATGCACTGCAATGGCCAATACCAATAATAGTAATGATGACATGCTGTGCTAGTTATAAAATATACATTTTCAGTATGAACTAGTTTCTTCCTACCCTTTCTAAACGAGACGAATCTTGGTTCCTTCAATAGCATGTCAACCACTGCTCTTATTAATATGCATGCACCTTTGCTAGTGAATGGTGTTCACATTTAAACACCAGTAGCGGAAGTAAATCACTGGAAATATAAATCTTACTACATATGCCCCAAAGATTAACATAGGAATGGATATGGTCTGTGTTAAAAGTGCTCATATTTGCAAAAATTTATATGACCTATGATCTTAACACTGTGGTTTCAAAATTCTGAAGGAATCCTAAAAGATTTTAAAACTAAACAAACACCGGGCTGTTATTATGGGAAAGATCAACTTAAAGCCCATATCACTACCACATAAAATAAGGATCACATCCTCTGTGGTACTGAATGAGTCTGGACAAGAATGAGTTGCAGTGAGAGAGAAAAACCTAGTTATCATGAAATCTGAAGTGAAGAGATACAGCAATGTGCAGTTAGATATACCCTATGTAATAGCCTTAATACTGGCTGTAAATGAAATTCATTAGGAAATGCCTTGAAACAGCAAAAAAGCAGCAAAAGAAACGTCTTCTGTTTTCTTTGATAATAGATAACCATCACACAATTATAAGAATACAACACAATGGCAACAATGGATATATAACATTTATACTGGTCTACTGTATATGAATAATAACTAAGGGAAAATATGAGAAACACTCGATGTCTGATATATAAAAAAATGTTTTAGCCCTTACTTTTCCCACGTGACCAATGTTCCCTCCTTATGACTGTCATCTGGTAAGCCTCCCTAATTGAAAGACAGAAAAATTATTATTTTCACAGTAAGGTTTGCAGTAGCTGGAGGGTCTGTAACTCAGTGAGTTTTTGGTTAGAGATTAAGTATATTCTTTATTATTCACAATTGTATAGACCAAAATGCATGACAGACAATGAAAGGCATGTATTCACCCTATAAATTGTTATGGCCATTTTTCTAAAGTAAAGGATTGCTAAGATATTCACTATTGTTTGTGCTGCATTAATATGCAAATATGTGGCTTGAATCCGAATCAGTTAATCTCTGTTTTTGCTAATACAAACAAGAAAGCACAACTTACCCACAGTGTTATTAAATGGTTAAATCCATCCCCCTGTCTCACCAAGCTCAATAATTATATTCAGTGGCACAGAATATTAATGCAGAACAAAGTATACTGAATATCTCATAACTTATCCACTGTACAGAAAATAATACCTAATACATCTTAAAGAGTCTAATGTATCCTACTGGGTGTATATTACATGTTCCAGGTACAAGCCTATTTAGCACCAGTTAAAGACTGAAGTGTGAAGTAATGTCTGAATTAAAAGCGAATGAAAAATCAATAATCCCTTTAAAAGACAGGAGGATAAATCGATGAACGTACATGTTACTTATGTAATAACAGAAATGTCTCTACTTACAGACACTCTCGAGCCTGCACGGACCCGAGCCACAAAGTCTCTCTCTTTTTCAGCAGCTTGCCTTTGAATCTTCTGGAAATTTGTCAGTGCAGCAGTAAACTCATTCACAAGCCGGTCTTTCTGCAATTTTCTCTGGCGCTGGATAAAGAAAATTCAAACAGTTTAAAGAACACGACTATAATAAATAAGAAAACACCTACCCGCATCTTTTCAAGTTAAGCACCACAAACAAATACTAAAATTAAGATTATCTTGAAGTTCAGAATCACAGAAGTGGTCGATTTTAAACCAGTCCTAAAGTTGGTGCGAGATTACTCTTGCCCCAATGTGTAACAAGAGTAACTATGCTCTCAAAACTGAACATCTCTGAGCAATACATTGACTTTCTATTTTAAATCATAATAAATGTTAGATTTGTTTCAGATTTACACATAACATATAAAGTTAAGGAAATAGAACTAATTCTAGGGAAGTGTAGGGTGTACTTTACTTTGTATACATTTTTTAACCTATATATTGTAATAGTTTTTTTTTATATTACTAATTGTTCTAAAATAGTTTGCAACCATTTCTTATCCCCCTTTTTTTTCTTTTGCGTTGTTCAGTCGTGTCCAACTCTCCATGACCTTCTGGACCATAACTCACCAGGAATATCTTTATGTCCATGGTCATGCCGATCCACTTGGTTTTCATGGCAGAGATGGGCTGCCAGTTCCTTCTCCACTGGGCCACAGCATACAGCTCCTGGTATTCCAAGGGGGTCTCCCATGCAAGAACTGATCAGGCCCAACCCTGTTTGTCTACAGGGTGGTGTGACCTCTAGGTTCCCTGACTGGGATCGGACCCAGGTTGCACCAAATTCTAACCACTGGACCACCAGGGATCCCCTTATGCAGCTATACTGTATTTATTTCATTTTTGTGCAATCCAATAAAGTGATATCAATGCAGGAATAGACGTGAGTTTAATTTGCCAGTGGCCTCAAGAAGCACCATCATATTAGAACGCTTTTGAGTGATGCCACTGAGAGCAAATAAAACCAAACCATTCTTAAATCCAGAATGTATCCGACACATTATGACCATGCCAAGACAAAATAGCAAATAGCCATAAGGTATAAGATTTAGAAGTTATTTATACTTGGCAAACTTTCCCCTACGACTAACCATGTTTTAACTAAACCAATATACAATTAATAAAATGTGATAACCAAATGTGATTTCATATACAAACTAAAGTGTTTTGAGAGTGGATGTTAAAAAAAACCTAAGTTCTACATACTACTACATATGCAGTCCATATGCCCAACAATTAACATTACTATAGATTTCAGGACTTGACACCAACGTTTAGTTTTTTTCACTAGTTCCATTACAAATACATCTATGAGTCAACAATAATGCTTCCAGTATATCATGTTCTATATTGATGCCTGGTTTTGAAAGACAATAATAGAATCGCTGATTTCTATCAATAAAGTATACTTTTCCTACCTGATCACTTTCCAGAGGCAAAGATCCAAAGTCTTTCATGCATTTGTCTGTTTCTTTGGCAAGCTTGTTTGTATATTGCTTCTTCTGTTGTCTACAAAAACATAATTTTATAAGTGAAATTTATTTACTTTTTTTTACATAAAAAATATTTTGTTAGAAAATACTTTAGAAGACACCCATTTTGACTTTTAAATATATCACTTGAGTCAGACTATGAAAAAAGGAACACGTTTAAAGGCATTTGAACAAATTCAATTCAAGTTCTCACAGTATACCTTTAAAATCATGGAAAACGTGATTAGGGGCCACTTAAGTTTAGTGATTTTTGTAAGGGATAAAAACCTTATTTACATACTTACAAATCTTTATTTAGAATGCTGGGACTGCGGAGCACACATTAAAAATAGAACGCATTAAAAACATTTAAAAAATACATTTTTGGAATGCATCACCCTTTGGTGAAATGTAGTAACGTGAGACAATTGTTACTAGAGATAATTCAGTTTAGTGATAGTGTATCTACATTCAATTTTTATATCACTTTGTATTTTGGCTTTTACCAGAAACTTATTTTATCAAATCTTTTCTTGTATATTCATTTCAGGACAATACTGAGCTCCTTCAGAAGTTGACAGTAGGGATTTTTTTCAAGGGATGTTATATACACAGGGGATGAGGTGCTGTATGGGGCACACTTCGGGATTTCTTACATAGATTCAATAGAGATAGGGATTGTCATAATGTTGGTGGATAGATCATATGTCCCTCATTAATATCGGGACTAAACTGATCAAACCCGTTTTATGGTGTTCATCAGTTCTATTTCTGTCTCCTTAGCACTTATATAGTAGACCTGTCAGAATCAGTTATATTTCTGTGTGTATTTGTTTCACAGACAGTCAAAAGTGGGACTCTATCTAATGCTACTAACATATATTTATGGCATTCGTTTTAATTTCCCATTATTTCCTTATTTATCCTTATCCCTTCTGTGTTCCTATGAATTCTACCCCTGTGTGTTTTGGATCTCTCATTGAGATAACTCCTATCTGGTAGCTGAAAGCTATGCTTCTCATCTCTCCTCTCTCTCCGGCTCTGTCCCTGTCGAGGACGGCGTGTGGCGTCACATCGTCTGACCCTAACGTACGTTTCTACGCAGATGCGTCTTTTTCAAAGGGGCAAGGCGGAAGAGGCTGCCTGCTGCCCAATTTATATGTTATCTTCCGTAACTATGGTGATTTGATATTTAACAAATTAAAGACTGGGAATGTATAACTTTCAAAACCAATACGCCTATTGTACAAAACTCCTGTATGAGAAAAATGGAAATGGATATATAAAAGATATGCACAGCAAACATGAAATTTAAATTTTGTTGCCATAGTTATTATTTATTTCATATTACCAGCTAAGTGCAACTAAGCTTAAAAAAAACAACCAAATAAATAAATAAAAATAAAGTGTTATTATATATGTTAAATATCATGTGATATCGTGCTAAGTGCATATTTTTAATAATAAATCATATCTTGTGCACTTTTATCATTTATGTGCTGTGCAGATAGTACTTATCAGCTACAAAAATTACTATTGTACTCATACAGAGTGACAGATTAAGTTCTCTAGGAATGAAGTGCTAAAGTACTATGTAAAGTATAACTATGTAAAATCAGTATTAAGGTTTTACAATAAACCATTGTCCCATTTGTAAAGCGTGAATTTATATTTCAAATTTGCACTCCATCCATTGGGATCTTTAAAAATGTTTGTTAAGGCTTTGTGGCTGGAGATATGAAATACTTTGTAGATATTTTGATTAATAAAAACGTAAAAGATTATTTGGAAATAAATGAGAAATCAGTGAATTTGAAATCTACATTTTGGAATGCTCATAAAGCAAATATAAGAAATATATTGTTTTCTCTAGCTGCTCATGAGAAAAAAAAAACTTTAAACTTTAACAAATTTATATATTAAATTAAATTACCTAATTTTAATAAAATATCTCCAGACTAAGAATTGACTTCTCATATTTTCAAGATTCAAGCTCAAATAAATAACGTTTTACAACAAAGAGTTGAAATTTGATTTGGCAATCTGAACAGAAATTTTATAATTTGGGAAATAAAAACGAGCAAGCTATTAGCAAATGCATTGAAAGAAAAAAACACTAATAAAAGAGACTTATTGATATTTTAGCGAGAAAGATGAAAATTCCATTTTTGGCTCTATCTTTAGACACAGTAAAGGTGTTCAATAGATAGATGGTATAAGCATAATAATAAAATAAAAAAAACTTTCTCCTTTCCTATCATTATTAATTCCAGTGTCATTGTTATATTCCAATTTCTTTTATATCAATAAAGCGAGATGGGAAGATCGAAATATAAAACTGCTCTGTGATTTATATATGGTTGGAATACAATTTGTTTACAGAAGCATTGAGAAAATCTGAATATAATTTACAAAGTCCTAGGAAGTTTTGAATAGTTGTGTTTGATGGATGCTAAATATCATTCTATTTCAAATTGTTATAAAATGATAAACTATGATAATCAAATCTTATGGTGTAATAAAACGAGAATAAGACATTGGAGTAACTTGGGGCAAGGAAATTTGATTAAAGCTTCTCAGAGAGAGATTCAATTTAAACTTCTTCAAAGATGGTATATAGTTATAGATAATATATATATATAGTATAAATCCAAATAAATATTCAGAAAATTGTTGGGGAGGATGTATAGAAAGGGGCACTCATGCCCATATGTGGAGAAAATTGCTGAAATATCCAAAGTTTGCATAAAGTCTTCTTCAGATTGGATGCTGTTCCACATCTTACCAGATAAGATTAGCTTTTTTGTCAATTGTAATACAATTCAAATTCTTACGGCAGCTAAAATGTTAATAATTCTTAATTGGAAATCAAAAATAATTCCTTTTTGAAATGAAGTGAAAGAGCTGGTTGATCATAATTATAATATTGCAAAGGAGTTTTGGTATTTTCAAATGGCGGGAATGCTGGTTGAAAGTGGAAGATGCGGGAACAGTATATAAATAGGTAACACTATCTATAAAACGATAATTGTTTTATAATGATTTTTACTTAATGTATGTTAATATCACTCCCATGTTTTTTTTCTTCTTTTCTTTCTTTAATTTCATGTTTATTTGCATGATTGATTTTTGTATTTGTTGATTAAATGTAAAAAAATTGGAAGTCTCAAGGGGCAACAGAATTAAAATTTACCCCAATACTAGGTTGGTTTGAATATGTTTACCATGGGCCTCATTCTATTAGCGGCCGCAGCCGTTGCGGGGCCGCAAGGACCGGCCGCAAGCTTTCCGGCTATTCTATTCCCTTCCGGCTGGGGGCTCCGGCAGGCTTGCGGCCGGTGCCTTGCTATCTCTTGCGGCCGCTCGCGCCGGAGGAAAGCCTTTGATCTAAAACGGCCGCAAGAGTTTCGGCCGTAAGAAATTCCTATTTGCAATTCAATTGCTCCGGGAAACCTCTCTGCAAGGCTAAAAACTAACCGCAGCTTACTTGCAGGAAAGAGGTCTCGCTAGCACCAATTAAGCACATAAAATAGCTCAAATAAAGCCATCCTGCACTTTGAGAAGACTATAAAGGGATTTTAGGTGTTAGAAAAAATAGCACATAATTATCCTGTACTCAAATCCGTAAAATATTTTATTTTTAATATCCGTAAAATATCCATGTAAAAAGTCCAGAGTGCTTGGAGCACCTCAGACACACCCACGCCGCAGCCGGAAAATAAACAGTTAATTTGAACTCGGGTTTGGGCAGATGTGCAAGCTTGAGAGTGGGTTCCTTTTATTCCTCATGTCCCCCAATATGATCCCTAGCATTTACAGAGCTGTACAGTGCAGGCTTGAATTTATTTTTGAGTTTTTAGATTTCTGAGATTACGGCCGGTTCCAAGATATGCGGCCGGCCGTAAAAGGAGATCCTTGCGGGGCCGTATAATAGAATCGCGAGTTAACTGAACCCCCGCAAGGAATCGCAGTCTTACGGCCGATTTACGGCCGATAATAGAATGAGGCCCCAATTGTTTATCAAACATAAATGGAGAATCCTTTTAATAATAAACTGCCAATTAAGTTTATCATACTAGTTTGTTCCAGGTCATAGTTGCAGTGGCAAGTAGAGGAAAGGACAAAATGGCAAATAATGTTAATATTGACTATAGTAAATTTATTTGAGATTACTACATGAGATCATTGAGACACTCCGCAGTCAAATATAGTTTGATTAGTTCTGAAGTCTAAAAGTGTTAGAACCCCCAAAAGAGCATGAATTCAAAATGAGTTTGTACAATTTAACTATATATGAACCTTGCTTAAGGGAAACCATGTTTGATATGGGTATGGATTGCAAGAGCGAAACCTTTGTGGACACATTTGCATGTCCCTGTTCAGCTTCCCAGAATGCAGTGTAATAGCTATTTCTCAGAATTCTGGGCATGAAACATTCAAATGTGAACACAAATGTACTATTTACTTACTGTACTACTGTACGGTGGAGAGCTTCTATGGCTCTTTTGCCCACCATATATTAAATGATTGTTCTGGTGAACTACCTCCTCAAAATATCCACTACACAAGCTAAGGAACCGGACCCACACTGATGATAGGCAGTAACCTTGAAAAAGCTGTATGTGAGTGGGATTCCTAGCTTGTGTATAATCCAATCCTAGCTTTGCTCAAAGCTGTTTGATACAGCGAGCATATGCTTAAGAGAAGCCATGTTTGAAATGTTTATAGATTGCAAGAGTGAAGCCATTGTGAGCACATTTGCATCTCCCTGCCAAGGTACCCAGAATGCAGTGTAATAACTGCATTTCTCGAGAATTCTGGGCGTGAAACAAGTTTATTTAACTTGTTTTAGACATTCAATTCTGAACACAAATGTACTATATATATATATATATATATATATATATATATATATATACACACACATTTTTGTAAATATTTTATTATATATTTTCATGTGACAACACTGAAGAAATGACACTCTGCTAAAATGTAAACAAGGAGTTGGTGGATAATAGAGACCTTACACTCCCCCACGTTCCATTTGAGGATGCCCCACAGATGCTTAATAGGGTTTAGGTCTGGTGACATGCTTGGCCAGTCCATCCTGCAGACCAGTCTCCGAAGGGAGGGGATCATGCTCTGCTTCAGTATGTCACAGTACATGTTGGCATTCATGGTTCCCTCAATGAACTGTAGCTCCCCAGAGCCGGCAGCACTCATGCAGGCCCAGACCATGACACTCCCACCACCAAAAGTATACATCTATACTGAGGAAAGGTAGTTGAAATAATTCCTAAATGACAGATAAACGGATAAGGCACAAAGACACTGATATGAGATGAAACCCTCAGTTTGAACGTAGACAGCGATGCAGAGAGAGTGGAGGCAGCATCTGACATTATCAGGTAAATGCACATAAGGGGAATCAACACAACATATTATACAAAACATATATACACATATAGACAGGTGAAGATGAAGGACTGGCCAAGCATGTCACCAGACCTAAACCCTATTAAGCATCTGTGGGGCATCCTCAAATGTAAGGTGGGGGAGTGCAAGGTTTCTATTATCCACCAACTCCTTGATGTCATCATGGGGGAGTGGAAGAGGACTTCAGGGGCAACCTGTGAAGCTCTGGTGAACTCCATGCCCATGAGGGTTAAGGCAGTGCTGGAAAATAATGGTGGCCACACAAAATATTGACACTTTGGGCCCAATTTGGAGATTTCCACTTAGGATTGTACTCACTTTTGTTGCCCACAGTTTAGACATTAATGGCTGTGTGTTGAGTTATATTGAGGGGACAGCAAATTGACAATGTTATACAGGCTGTACACTTACTACTTTACATTGTAGCAGAGTGTAATTTCTTCAGTGTTGTCACATGAAAAGATATAATAAAATATTTACACAAATGTGAGCGGTGTACTCACTTTTGAAAGATACTATATATATATATATATATATATATATATATATATATACATATACATACACACACACACACAAACAAATAAATAAGAAAAATGGCTTTGTGTATCATTATGTGATCCTGCCAGTAGCATGGAGATAGCAGAGAACCAGTCTTTGATTTCCAAAGACTGAGCTGTGACAAGCTATGACTACATCAAAGCTACAGCCTTTTGAAAATAATTCTTTAGTTTGCTTTCAAACATAAGCCTTGCAACAGGGAGCACTGAGCTACTGTAATGTTCTTTCAATTAATTACAAAGATCACTTTGTGAAATTTCGTATTGTTTCCTAAACACAAAGTATGAATGGTTATCTGTGCAAACACCTGTTAAACCCACAAACATCAGACAAATTCAGGAATATCAAGACCAAGCCAATCCCTGGCAAGTCTCACATCCCAGTCTTTAGAACAGAGGAATAAACAGATTTAGAAATAATTCTAGGTGGCATATTATGCTAGATGAGACACCAGCCAACAACCAATTCAATGTAAAACCAACATGCAATTATTTAGCTAAAAAAGAATTGATTCTATGGGAATAAAATGTTCACATACATCACTGCTTACATTTACCCATGGTTGTGGCAGTAGAGTGAGTTTAATTGGTAACGGAGTGCAAACTGTACAAGATGACGTGTACCATGGAGGATTTATCCACCATCAAAAATGGGGTTCACATATCTGTAAAGCATGCTATGATATAAGCATTTGGATGTATTTTGGATGTATATAGCGCCACGTTTCTAAAAAAATAAAAATATCATGTAACCAGAGAAAAATATGAAACAAAAAAATGTTATTTAGTTAGTTGTGTATTTACTTTACAAAACAAGTTATTTTGCATCTGATCACTGAACAACATGACTACAATCTATGGGTTGTAATAAATGCTCTTGACTTGAATCATATGTAATACAAAAGCTACATGCAATAACCTGCATTAACATTTACTATGAATACAACCAAATTAACCAATGGATGAAAACAGACATAGCTTAGATTTTGTTTCTTCCTTTAATAATAATAATAATAATAATAATAATAATAATAATAATAAGAAGAAGAAAACGAAGAAGACACATTTAAAGTTATTTTGTTTTAAATAAGTATGAGATGCTGGTGTACATTAATACTTACAACTGAGCCCGTAATTCTGCAGTGTCTTGAACCGTTCCAAGTTGATTTACTATCCTCTGAATTTCAGAAGCTACAAAAGAAAAACAAAAAAATGTATTTAATCACTATGTATTCACCATACAAAAAATGTTTTTTTACATTTTATTCATAACTTGCACAAAATGATTAGTGGTGTTTGTATTATGAGATAGTGTGAATAATAAGGAGCCCAGTAATTCAGATTGGGATATACTGTAGTGTCGTAGAGGAATTTGCGGTCATATAGAAAGTAAAATTATCACAAGACTTCCGACTTGCATACGTGATAGGACTGATACACCGATGGACCCCCATTCAAATAGCTTATATTTTATTCAGTTTTAACAGTGTGATACTATGTAGTGTAGGAATAAACTTGCATGAAGTTATATTACACATACTAGCAACTTGCCCGGCAAAAAATTACGGCAATAAGATTGTAAGGCAGGTAATGCTGTTTGGTTGAGACATTAATTTTGTTGGTGTTCCGAGATCCTTCGGCGCTCATTGGGAGCCTCGCGCTGAGTGCTTTTGGCGCTCACCGCATGGCTCGCAATGAGCGCCTTTGGCGCTCATTGCGAGGCTGTTGGTTGTTGTATTTTTTTGTGATAGGCGCTTTTGGTGTTATTGTTTAGTCGGCGGTGATGTGTTTTTGCGCTTCTTGCAAGTCTGTGTGCTATGAGCAGAGGTCCTGGGTGCCCCCCCTTGCTGTGGGTAAGCTTTTTATGTATTTGTTGTGTGTATTTATTGTGTTTTTAATGTTTTCACGTGCGCACAGTTCGGGCGCTAAGGTCATATTTTTGCGAGCTCGTAATGTTTTTTTATTTGTAAGTCCCGTGGCTCGTATTTGTGGATGCTAAGTCTGTAAATTTTGCGGTGTAAGTCCCGCCTGCAGCTCATTGCAGCCGACGCGGGAGCCTCCACCTCCGCAAATGCGGCCCCTCACTTGGCGAGGGTCCGCATTTGCGTACCTAAAGTTGGTGGGGGTTTGTAGGGATGAGCGCCTATGGCACTCATCACCAGCGCAAGGAGCGCCTTCGGCGCTCCTTGCCAGCAACCGCGGCATTAGCAACAGCCCGCATTGCTGACAACTATATATGTGATTATGGGATGACCCCTTCATTGGTGAAAGAAGTGTTGTCTCCCTTATGCTGCTTGTGGCTTTCTTCTACAACTGATATTTTCATTTACAAGAACTCACAGAACCTATTAGGTGTCTAAAAAATTTCCTGAAAAATTATTTCTTTAGCTCAGGGCTTGACAAATGCTGAGTCTACATGGGGGAGTTTGAATGTTTAAGCCTGTATTTTCTGCTATTTTACCTATATAAATGACCTTTGTAAACTAAGCTTCATATATTCTGTGCTAGGTAATATCTAAATCTGTTTGTATGCGTTTGATGCATAGTATGTAGGAATATGCATTATAGTGTATAAATTACAAACTACTTACACACATATACATATACAGTAGACTCTCAGTTATCCCGCACCCACAGGGATTGGTAGATGATGGATAAATGTAGTTTCTGGGTGCTTGAGAGTCACTTTAAAAAAAAGAGGCCTAGATTAGCTGCACATAGGATGCTCTGCTAAGTATATTTGTCAGTGAGGACTGTTCTAGCAGCAGCAGCTTTCACTCCTCACTTACACACAGGTACTTTGGGCTGGAGGGTGCGGTGCTGAACCCAGGGAACGTAACGCCAAGACTGCACTGGCTCAGTCACTTATGCCCGTCTGCTTCCAGGTAAAATTTAATTGCAGAGACGTACCGTGGATGCAATCTAGGAGCCTGTAAGCATTTTGTGGCATGACAACCTGGCCCCTGGCATTTGTTGAGCCATGTAAAATTACATTTTTATTTAAAGTACAGTATTCAATTTTTTTCTGGATGCTTGAGAGTTCTGGTTGCTTGAGGTCTGGTTAACTGAGAGTCTACTATATACACACACTATATATATATATATATATATATATATATATATATATATATATATATATATCGATAATTCTAATTATTTTTACAAGTTTGAGGTAGGGCAGCTGGAAATCTCATAGTTTTCCTGTTGCAAATTAGTCTCCTCTAACAAGATAATGGCTGTATATTAAAGGTTATATATTTTTTTTACTTTTTTTTATTTCAAAATGATTTTGCTTGTTATTAAAGGGTCTCTTTATTGCATTTAAATGTAAATGTCATATGTTTGTTTGTAGGGCACACACTATTAAAAACAGTATGCAATTTAAAATAAAAAATATATATTTTTTTTCTTACATCTGGCTGTCAGTTTTTACTCAAGCAGAGCTGCTTATGTCATTAATTATGGCACAGGGCAGAGCTAGGGACCAGCCAAGCCTGCTTCCCCCCCCCCCCATGTAAGTGGAGAAAGATAGCACTGCTTAAGTAGATCAAGACTCGCTGGCACCAAAAATGATCCCCCATCCTCAGCGCGGGTCCTAAAGGGACCAGTGCCATAAAATGAACCCGTCGCCGGTCTTTAATTGACCTGCAGCATCTAAACAATTAACCCCCGTTGAGGGGTACTACAAGTACCTCCGCGGCAACTACGATTAATGCGTTCAGCATTTAAAAATGTAAGTTTACCCCCTGCCTCTGGATAATATAAATACCTTGTGGCACCTAAAATTAACCCCTATCACACATAGATAAGGAAAAAGGTCCTCCGAAAAAAAAAAAGAGAAAAGAAACCCCTGGTCCTTCTAGGATGGCAGTTGATGCGCATGCTCCTGCATAAAAAAAATGCAAAGGAGCATTCTGATTGGCTGAAACAGATGTCATTCATTTCAAAATAGAGACAAATCTCATCAGTAAAGCTTGGTTTGGATGCCCCCCACACTGAAAACTCTTACTGACAAGGGTTTACGAGAGTGGGCTGAGTGCCCTAATGTAGGGGAGCAAAATGTATACATTGAACTTCATTCAATTGGCCAAATCGCAATTACATGAGCCCGTAATGCAGCTCGTAAAATTTACAAATATTTAATTGGCTACATTTTGTTACTTGCGTTCTAATTGCGAATTTCAGGCTTAAAATCACTGCGGTTGTCAAAAACGTAACTCCGTCCTATCTCCTCCTTTGATGTTTCAAGCCCGTAAATGTTACCAGTGCTAAAGACGCAAAATCTATATTCAATTACAAATATGCAACAAGCAGCAATTGCCTTCAAACCGTAAATCTCAAAAGTCACAAAAGTTCGACCATTATAGTTGGACTTTAACAAATGACTAAACCACAACATTATTTTGACTTACCCCAGAGTAGAACAAAATATTTAATAGAAAACTGAAGTATTTAAACAATGCTGATTTAAAGAGCTAGTTTTTACGTATTATAGTATGTATTCTATTTAATGCTGGGCACCCTCATTTATTTGTTTATCTGTATTGTAGGACCCTCTTCTGGATTGCTACCTTGCTTATGAACTTCAATGAAGAGTTGAGCTAAACCATGTAGGGTTACACAGGATGCAGATGGGCAGATCATAGCAGAGAGGTAAAAAAAAATCATGGTCCACTGTAACTGGGAACCCTCTTCAGTATCTTTGCCAAGACAGCCTCATGGATATGCCCTACCAGAGACACAACAATTGTGCCCGGTATGTTGCGGTCCATGGGGTTACGGAGAGTCGTACACAGGGGCGGAGCTACTGCCGGTGCAAGCGGTGCAGTGCACTGGGTGGGGGGGGGGCAGGTCTATCTAATTATATTAATATAATTAATATTTTATTGACCAAGGCCCCACCATGTCCCTTTGGGAAACCTTTCAATTCCTTCACCCCACCACCAGAATGGACTGGACTGTGATGCTTCCGATATTTAAGGGCACTTTCTGTCATGATTTTAACCAATTTCCATTCCAGCTCAATATCTTTGTGATTCTGTGTTAAACCGGAAAAATGCAATTGCACATCGCCACTGAGTAATATGTGATGTGATCACAAAGTATATTGAGCTGGAATGGAAATTAGTGAAAATCATGACAGAAAGTGCACTTAAATATATCTGTAGCACAATAAAATCTTATAAAATACACATTTGCATATTTATTTATTTATTTCTGAATTCCAAAAATAGGGGTTGTCTTATACATGGGGTCGTCTTATAGACAGAAAACTACGGTATATATATATATATATATATATATATATATATATATATATATATATATATATATATATCACATATATAGTTGTGGATCTGCAGGACTGTTCGGAACGTTTGCGATGTTGGAAACGCACTTGCGGCCTTCGCGAACACTTACACCAAGGCAGTAACACTAATCGCGAGGCCCCTTAAAGTACATGGGGGGAGGCTCGCAACATGTGTGTGTGTGTACTGAGTGAGTTGATAGGAGGGCCAAAATTATTTTTAGCTCCGCCACTGGTTGTACACAACTTAACAACAAATGTAGACAAACAGAATATTCTGCAATATCCCAGTTGAGCTAACGGACTCCGTCTTTTGAATAACTAAACTAGATAACGGTCAAAACATTTTTTATGAAGGAAAAAAGGAAAAAAAAATAAACACAGCTTCCTTTGTGCGGACAGAAACTTCCTGTGCATTCAAAGTCTGTTCCTACCTCACAAAGTTGAAACCAAAAGAGTAGATGCCACAACAGCATATTTGGTACGTAATAATCATTGCTGTACTTGCATACTATTACTTTGAGATATTATTAGGATGGAATCCCATCACCCTGTCTATTTTTGCCTTGTGGAAAATAAACATTGGTTGATATGAAGACAGTAATTTGTGGTCTCGGCCACTCTTGTATAAAATTAATACTAAGTGCCAGACTGAAATGGCCAGAGTGTACAGTGATTAACATGTAACAGTGATTATTATAAGAGCAATAATTCATAGTTACTCATAATCCCAAATTGCTTATACTGCATTTAAAACATCATGGCTGATTCATTACTAAAGTTTGTATAAAAGTGGTATATATAGTGAATATATAGTGTAGAAAAAATACATTAAAGCAAGACATTGGCATGATTATTTTCTTCTCCTCTTGTCTCAACATATAATAGGACAGAGAGTGCCTGGATGGCTTTGAATTCTTTGGCCATTCATAACCTTACAACCACTCTTTTTAATGTCATGTTAGCTATGCAAACACTGATAAGAGACCCAAAAGCCTATAATTTATCTATTCTATGCAACTATACTGCATTTGGATCCACGATTTCAAAGTTTCAGCTGCTATGATAGAAATGTGACAACCCCTACTGTCTCCATGTTGAGAATGTGCTCAAACAAGGTGATAGTGGCTGCCCACAGTAAATAATAATTTTAAGTGAAAGTTATTAAATTACTTTTATTTAGTTTCTTATTAAAAAAAAGATTTTGCCCATTATTAAGAATAATTCTTCATAAGAGAATATCTTAATATAGGGCTGCAGTGGTCATTTAAGAGACATTTCACGAGTAGGTAAGAGTCACTCAAAACTGTAAAAATACAAGATTCAGTACTAGTCATAGGGAGCTTGTGGAGGCACTTTTGATTCAGGTTTAATTACAGCTTAGTTTTAAAGGGCCAGTTAATTCAGCACAAAAATTGGAGCACACCACTGTGATGTACCCCTGAAAATATGTTGAAATACTTTTTGCATTTTGGAAACAGGTGTCTTTTTCACAGAAAAAAAATCATAAATGAAGTTCTGTTTTCTTGAGAATTAGGCATGCCTCCAGAGAGGCTGACAGCAAGAGCTGTGTGAAGACAGGAGATAAGAAAGAGTGTTAACCCTTCCTAAATTAATCTGTGCAGGGAAAATGACTGCTAGAAACTCAAAAATTATTTGGGGGTTAACATTCCAGATTACATTCCTGAAAGAGACAAAAACCATCATTATTTCTCTTCACAAAGCTTGGAACGTCCAGTGTCGACAGAAGCTGTAAATCATGGGGCAGTCAGCAGTGTGTCTGTAAACAAACCTAAGGCAGCCCATTTTAAACTTTTCTTAGTTTAATAAAAAACAAACAAAAAAAAAACAAGAGATCACTTTAACAGAATCTTGTGCTCTTTCACACAATGAAGAGCACTTATAGTGAGGTAAATGGCCATTTCAGCTATTCTTATCTGTGTGCACAGTTACAAAACTGGCACGTCATTCTTATTATCCAGCACAGAAATAAAGCCCCCTGCAGAATATGAGTTTATTATAAGAAAGGGTTTATCTTACAATATGTGTAATTTCAAATGCATATTACAGTGTCAAACTGTTGTTCTGTGCTATTTAATGCATTGCCTAATTCTAACATATGATATATTTTACAAAAGTAAATAACTTTGCTGTTCGAGGACCACTGTATAGGTAATAATAGTACAGTTAGATTAGTAGTATGACGGGTTAATAACAAAGTAGTCATCATCAGTTACCTGCTAGTGTGCTCTGTTGGGAGAAACAAGCTACCAAAATAACACAGCGAGGCATGACACACTGCCATCATGTGATCACCAGAATACCGGGCAAAGTGTTCTGTCTAAGATTTGTCTCATGCACAGATGTCTTCATATTTCTCAGCCCAACCATGCACACAACAATAATGTGAGTGTGCGTGCTCCTGCTCTCTATTGATATGTTTATTCTTGGGCTGGGAAACAAGAAGACATCTGTGCATGAACCGAAGATGACAGAACACTTTGCCCGGTGTTCTGGTGATCACATGGTGTCACACCTACAGAAATCTCTTAGTGAGATGGGGCCGAGTCGCTTGTATCTCACAAAAGAGAACAGAATTGTATTAAATTACAATTTAAAATGAAGTTTGAAATGCATTCATCCTTCCTGATCCACCCATTAAGGACATGAGCCAATCATTCCCACTTATCCTCTGGGGCTGTAAATGTATTGGGCCATATTCTGTTAGCTACTTGCAAATGCCTTGAACACATAAATCTGGCTTCGGGAGTTTTTATTATAAATGTTTATATGCATTCTATTGACTTAAGAATTCATTAGTGCCAAAAAGTAGTATTTGCAGATATTGTAGCAATATTAAGAGTGATTTAAAGTGTGTATACATTTATGAATTGGGCAATTGAATCTGGCCCATTGTGTTTAGAGTAAAACCATAGAAAATGACTGGCTCATTAGAAAGATATTTCACTTTGTTATTAATGAGTGGATCAGAAATGATGATTGTTAGGTAAAAAATGCAGACTTCATTAGAAGTTTATTGTAAGAAAATTCAATTGTATTAGTATTTAATTGATAAAGTAGCCATTTAAATTATATAATATTTGTAACCTCTACCAAGTCACATTAAGCATAAACACTTTATCAGGATTTTTGTCAATTTTACCCAGATAGTATTGCTGGTGATACCTTGAGGGTGTCAGAAGCATTTTAAAATGGTGTCACAAAAAAGTATAACACGTTTTAAATATATGCAGATAATAATTAAGTAGTCTACAAAGATTCTCAGCAGTTATTAGTTTGTGGTCAGAAGATTAATCAGTAATCACTGATTTTTGGAGAATAGTGATCTCAGTTAATTTGGAAGAAAGTAAAGAAAAAAATAACATTGACCCCTGGGATCTCCCTACTACATATGTTTCCTGCTAAATTAAATGGTGATGTTAAAATGTTTTTGATTTAAACACTTATAATAGCCAAAGCACTGATAGGAAGTAATTGGAAACAAAATAGTGTTCCAACCTGAATGGAAATAAACTAATAGATTGGAAAAAAATTACTTCATGGACTTGGGTATTATAAAAAACAAGAAATTAAAAAGGGAAAATTTGGGAAAAGTATAGGTCCGAAATTTATAAAGACTAAAAACTCTGTATTAGAAAAACCGTTTCCTCCATAATGAAAACTGAGAGATTTGTCTTGCCTTCCACCTCGCCGATGCCTGGCCTAGAATTAGTCTGGGTTTAAATTAAGAGATTAATTAAAATATTGTAATCCATGTACGAATGGTAACTCAGGAGATATTTATATTGCTGTTATAAAAATTATGATTCATAATATAATGCTTGATGAAAAAGATGTAATAATTAGGAACTATTAAACTGTTGAGTTAAGATGTGTATGGAATGGTCTCCCCATCAGCAACTTAGATCTAGCAAAATGGGGAGAAGTTATGTAATGTAATTTATATTGTGGTTGTGTTTTGCAAAGTATGCTATTGTTTTAAATATTGGTATTGTACCGAAAAACTGAATAAACTATAAAAAAAATTATTGAACTCATTTCAAATGAAAATGTTATCACATGTGGTAAATCGGTTACATAGCACAAGAGGTTGATTAGTGATGTTCCCTTATTACCTTTTACGTTTTGGGCTTTATTAGGAAAACGCTGTCTCGTGACAATTAATATACTGCAGGGTCCTGGATTTCTGTTTTAGATAAGTTGCATGTACACAAAAATTAATTGGAACTTAAACAATAATTAAACATGAATAATAAATTGATTATCCAGGTACCTGGAAATTAGTTTTTGAAGACTGTATATAATAATTTATCTTAACTATGTCCCAAAATTATTATTATAACTCTTTCACTATATCCCTATTTGGCAGAGTTATAGAAAGTCACAAAAGGTACAGCAAATGCAGACTAATGCCAACAATACAAAAATTGTATGAAGAAGAATTGAAATTTTTGATCAGTACACCTTAAAGTCTAAAAGAAACTCGAAAAAAGGCTGTAAAATATTAGCTACAGATATAGTACTGCATATTGTATAGCTACTATGTGAAAACTACTATGTATAAAACGGTGGGTGGGAAGAAGGCAGTGTATTTTAATAAAAAAACAAAATCATATTCAAATATAGTTAATGCTTTTTTTGCCAAAAATAGACTCCCACTAGTTTGAACGGAAGGTTATTTTAATAATAATTGTAAAAATATCATAATTTCACCAGAAAACCGATAATATGGTATGACATTTAAGCAACAAAGATTGGATAATTGTAGATTTGAGATAATTATGCATCTGCAGCTGCTTCCTACATTTTAATTTATTATATAATCCCTTTTTTCGGTTTCAGGCAGGAATAATTTTATTAAAAACGAACATGCCTATTAGATCCTATTATACTCAATTATTATGTTAGAAAGAATATATATAATCAAAAAGAATTCTGGTGAATTATAAACAACTTTAATTAAAATATACAGGTGCTCTGATATATATATTTTAATACACTATGCATATTCTGCATTTGCCCAATTACATGACAAAGCGTATAACTAGTTTTTATGATCCAGTGACATTGCTATTTATGTTTTTTGACAAAGATCTATTATTTTTTGTTGACTTATAACCTGGCAATTACTTTGTGTTCAATATAAAAATACAAAATGGTATACCCAAGGAAATGCCTAATCACGAAAAACAAAACCGTATAGATTGAATAACATACAGCATTGTGTGATCTTCTGAATGTTGGCAGATATAGTCTGGGCAAGTTGTGCTGGGTCCCGTGTATTGTACGACATGGCTGCAAATTCTCACTTCTGTTCTCATTAAAATGAATCAGTAATATATGGAGATAGCACCTAGGAAGAGAGGAAAACAGAGTAAATAGTTAATTTGTTTGTTTTGCAATAAAACACATGTTACGGTCAATGTGATTGAGGTTTCATGCTCCTCTAATATTATAAGAGCCTTCTCCTAAAAGCTCAGGAAACTCTTGACCTTAAAGCTACTGATGCATAACCTGGAACCATGTCTATGTTACCATTTTATTATTAAAGAAACAATACAAGATGTATCCACTATAATAGTTTGTAGCATGTGAGTAATGCCTGAGAGAGGGAGGGAGGAAAGGAGAGAGAGTGAGTGTGTGAGATGGAGAGAGGGAGGCAGAGAGTGAGAAAGAGAGAGGGGGGGGGGTGGGGTGGAGAGAGAAGAAGAGAGAGGAGAGGGAAACAGAGAGTGAGGGAGAGAGAGAAGGGGAAAGGGAGAGAGAGGGGGAGAGAGAGACAGAGAGCACCCATGGGGCCTCATTCTATTATTGGCCGTAAATCGGCCGTAAGGCTGCGATTCCTTGCGGGGGTTCAGTTAACTCGCGACTCTATTATACGGCCCCGCAAGGATCTCCTCTTACGGCCGGCCGCATATCTTGGAACCGTCCGTAAGCTCTGAAATCTAAAAACGCAAAAATAAATACAAGCCTGCACTGTACAGCTCTGTAAATGCTAGGGATCATATTGGGGGACATGAGGATTAATAGTAACCCCCTCTCAAGCTTGCACATCAGCCCAAACCAGAGTTCAAATTAACTGTTTATTTTCCGGCTGCGGCGTGGGTGTGTCTGAGGTGCTCCAAGCACTCTGGACTTTTTACATGTATATTTTACGGATATAAAAAAAAATATATTTTACGGATTTGAGTATAGGGTAATTATGTGCTATTTTTGCTAACACCGATTATCACCTTATAGACTCCGCAAAGCGCAGGATGGCTTTATTTGAGCTCTTTTATGTGCTTAATTGGTGCTAGCGGGACCTGTTTGCTGCAAGTAAGCTGCGGCTCGCTTTTAGCCTTGCAGACAGGGTTCCCGGAGCAATTGAATCGCAACCAGGCTTTTCTTACGGCCGATTTCCTTGCCGTTTTAGATCAAAGGCTTTCCTCCGGCGCGATCGGCCGCAAGAGATAGCAAGGCGCCGGTCGCAAGCCTGCCGGAATCCCCGGCCGGAGGGGAATAGAATAGCCGTAAAGCTTGCGGCCGGTCCTTGCGGCCCCGCAACGGCTGCGGCCGATAATCGAATGAGGCCCATGGTGCAGAGAGAGACATAGGGCACAGAGAGAGAGAGAGAGACGGCGCACAGAGAGAGACAGACAGACAATTGAACATAGTATATAATATTGTCATTTATGACAAGCAACTTACTAGTTTAAACATAAAATGGAGGCTGATACCTCAAATTATTTGGCTTTATTATGAATCTAAGCTGATTTGGGACTTTAAATAGTACAATCTCTGGATTGGGCAAAAGTTCAGCCTGTACTATTGAGGGTGATCCATCAACCATGCCAGTTCAATAAAAAAATAAAAATCACACTTTACATGCTCCCAGTTTTTTTGCCCATCCCAGGTAATGAACTACAACACTTGGGTTTTCAGTAAATACAAATACTTTTATGCCTGTACTGTATATTAGAGAATGAGTGAAATAATTCTGGGTTACCATCAATTCTAAGTAGGTACAGTTAGCCCCAAATGTTTGTGTACAGAACCTGGTGTCCTAGAGAGGTCCTGCTTTATGAAGTACTGTAGTTTTCATTTATTTTTTCATCTGCAATGAATAGGGCTAAAGTCATATTTTTGAAAGAACACAGAATTTAAGTTTTTCACCAAACGGAGTGCAGATGTAAAGTTTGTGTTTATATAATGACCTCCCTTCTTAAAGGGGAATTCTGGTCACTCAGTTTAAGGATTTCGAGGCTCAAGAAAATAAATAGGCACACTGCTTTATTTTATGGTTTGTTGGAGGGATGTATAAAGGATGGGAGCAGCTCTAGCCTAACAATGATGGGAAAAGCAGCTATATTCTCACAATATGTCAACTTTTTTCAAATTGAAAAGTTGTTTAAAGTGATATTCATTATGAAAGCTGTACTAGTAGAGTGACTCTAAGACATTAGTATACAATTAACGTGTACAGAAATAAATAAATGAAGCATTAGATTATCTACTGTTAGAGGTATGGGGTCTCTGGAGCCTCTGTTTTAGCTATTATCAGCTGCAACATTATTGTGTAGAAATGCAACTAACGCTAACAAACACACACATATATATATATATATATATATATATATATATATATATATATAATTTATATTACTTGTGATGCGTTGTTTCTAAACTCCTACAGGATCTTTCCTGCTTCATGGCCGGTAACAGAGTGTCAAAGAGCAGCTAGATGGCGCTGTCGACAATTTACACACTCTATAACCTTAAATTGTTACCCTAACACTTCCCTAACCCGTACCCTAACGTTATGAAATGGGAGTTAAATTTCAGATGAAATCCAGTATAATCCTGGCAGCGCCATCTATCGGCCGCTCCTCGCCACTGCTTACGGGCACCCAACAGGAAAGGTCCCGCCTACACATTATGCCTGGCTTCATTGTTATTTATGTTTTCCACATATTGCACTGGTGATTATTAGACTCTATTTTTTTCTCTCTCCATAAATATATAATTTTTGTCTACTCAGGTTTAGCTTAATAACTTGTGAAGAACTTAAACCAATGCTTTTCATCTTTATCATAAGGAGTGTTATGATATTAACATTAAATAATGAGAATGAGAGTAGATAAATGATTTATGACATGCACATCCATACCACACCATAAAAAGATGTCAATATGTCATATATTAAGTATTTTTTTTTTTTCCGGTCTAGCAGATTTCACATTACACAACATTTTTGGGGGGTCTAATTATAGTTTCCAGAATTTAAATTGCAGAACAAAAACAAAAAACAGTGAAACACACTCAACTGTGACACTTCCTTTTTTTTGTATCTAAAACTACAAGCACACAAAAAAAATAAAAAATAACATAGCTTAGATATAAAAGTCTCAAAAACACTGTCCTTAGGCATTACAAATTCCCTTTGTGATTTTGTATTTATGTACCTGGCTCCCAAAATATTTCACATTTGTGTGATTTATATCCACATACATTTTAGAATAATCTCAGATTTTGTTCCAAGTCAGTGAAATGTTCTTTAACTCAAATTAAATTGTTGGGGATTTTTTTCTCACCTCATGGATTAATATGTTAACATAAAAAAAAGGAAATCTTTAAACTTTCGTATGAGAAGAAGCTAACAAGATGCTAACCTATTGGTTTCAAACATCAGCTGCTGCTTCTATGCATGCGGTGGTGTGCCAGCTGTGAAAGAAACTGGTTGGTTGGCAACGTTTATGGATAAAAACAGGAAAATATTAGGTGGGGCTTGAAGCCAACAGCTTTGTAGCTCAGTGTTTAAGATTTTTAAGGTTACGCTTTTTTAAATTAAAGGGGCACTAACGTCACTATATACAGTCTGCACCATCTATTAGGGATGGGAAATGACACAGAAAAAGCACTTTCTTTTTTTAAATAGCAAAACTGGGTTGAGAGCGTTTGCAGTTAGTGATTTTAGGCTGCCTCTAACCTTTCCGTAAATCGTCAAAATACATAATAAACTGCACTGCCTCTACTTAGAGCCGGGATTACTGGCTTCCAATATTAGCTCTATAGTAAATGCATTATTCTTTTTCACTCATAGCAAAGCATGTAGAGGTATAATCTAGTGGGGAAATACAAGCAACTAAGAAATGTCCAGACTTCAGGCGCTATACATGCAATAACTAATGATTGTACATTTTAGATCAGTTTAAAAAAAACATTCTACTCTCAGAGCACATATGGTTACTTCAATGTCTTGTTAAATTTAAAGTTTAAATCAGTATTAATGTATCTACTTAAAAATAAAACCCAAACAATTTCTCTAAAAATCGAGAAGGTTAGAATAAAGGAAGGTGTTAAAATCAGAAGTCCATGGGGAGATGACGGAGCTGCAATCAAACAGAATTGAAAATGTATTATGCAGGTAATTTAAGTTATATTGTGTAAAAGACACATTCACTTTAGACATATAGTATTACATAGACATGTCACAATCTCTATTGCCAGATAACATTTCTTGAAATATCATGTCACAATTTATATTACTCAGAAGCTGATGCAGTAATACAAAAATGAACATGTTTCATCCATCCACTCATTGTTTGGTGGCCCAGAGGTTAAGATGCAGGTGCTTTCAACACAGCATCCTGGGTTTGAATCCAGCCAGGGAACCAAGAGGTCACACTGGTCAGTACTTGGATGGGAGACCACATGGGAATACCAGGAGCTGTGTGCGGTAGCCCACTGGAGAAGGAGCTGGCAACCCACTCCAGTATCTCTGCCATGAAAACCTAGTGGATTAGCATGGTGTGTTGTCCTTGAGAGAGTCGGACACGACTGAGTGACACCATTTACATTTTTACAACAGTTTAGCATAAAATTAATAAGCTGCAGAAAAGATTTCAGCTTTGATTTAACTGAGAAATATTTGGAATATATGAAATAGACAGAAAGCGCTTAAAATAATAAACTCATTGAAATAGGGTGTATGTTTTGTCCTCAAATATCAGTCCTATTAGATTGTATTTGATGATATGGCCACTGAAGCTACTTGCTGCTATCTCCAGATATCCACCGTGGCGTCTGTTGTGTAGTCTAAAGAGAAGAAGGATTGGGGGAGAGACAGCGCACAAAGCCCAGAGCAGGTCACTTCTATGTCATCATGGTCATCTCATACAGAAGTCAAAAGTGACTCTCACCCTATTTAACCTCAAACGATTACGAGGTATTTTAAACGCCTATGGGTAATGATTCCTGGAGTCGTATCGGAATTTCAGTGAAGACTCTCCTCCATATTTGTCCCTACCAGACAACAGGTTTTTTCAAACTGAGGAAGTTACCAAGAAGTAGTGAAACGCGTATTTTTTAGCCAAGTTACATTTTTGTATAACATTGCTCTTTTTTCCAACTAATTTTGTACCAACAAATATTTATATATGTTTCCTAATACATGAATACATAGTATTCTTGGTGGGTTACCTACCAGTGCATTTACAGAGTGTGCATACTAAAATACACTGGTTGTATAAAGTCTATCCAGCACACATATTCATATCACATATATAGTTGTGAGCGTACGAGTCGTTGCTCACGCTTGCGGGCTCGCGTAGCGAGCCCGCGGCCCTCGCGAAGCGAGGGCCGTGGCTCGCGAAGCGAGCCGCGGCCCTCGCGTAGCGAGCCGCGGCCCTCGCGTAGCGAGGTCACTGGGCAAGGGCCTCAGTTGCTGGCATGGAGCGCCGAAGGCGCTCCATGCCAGCAACTGAGGCCCCTCGCGAAGCGAGGGCCTCAGTTGCTGGCGAGGTCACTGGGCACGGGTCTCAGTTGCTGGCATGGAGCGCCGAAGGCGCTCCATGCCAGCAACTGAGGCCCCTCGCGAAGCGAGGGACTCAGTTGCTGGCGAGGTCACTGGGCAAGGGCCTCAGTTGCTGGCATGGAGCGCCGAAGGCGCTCCATGCCAGCAACTGAGGCCCCTCGCGAAGCGAGGGACTCAGTTGCTGGCGAGGTCACTGGGCAAGGGCCTCAAACCCTCGCAAAATTCACGTCGCTACTCAAAAAACACGACACACAAATTACGACACTCGCTAAATTTTACGAGGCACGCAAACAACGTACGAAACACGTTACCACACATTACGACCTCGCAAACATCGGACGCAACACGCCGACATACAAACATTTAAAACACAATACATACACACAGCACATACATAAAAAACTTACCTACACCAAGAGGGAGCACCCAGGACCTCAAAAATGCAACTTACACCTCGATTTTACTCGAAATAAAACAGTTTAGAGACTAAAAAAAAAACGAAGCGAGAGAAAAAATGGCCGCCGAACAAAACGAAAACGAGGCTACAGCACTCTAAACTCGCAAAACACCACAAGAAACTCGCAAAACACCACAAAACACCTACGGATATTCCGATACAGACCTATACCACACATTACTCGCCATTTTACACCAATGCGGAAGTACACGACTACGCTAACGGTTTGGTCTCGCGCACGCACAGTGTTACACTGCACACATTCAGCATGCTTATACAGCAGCTCCACACCACTAATGCTGCAGCAGCATCAACACAGATTGCCAGCTCTTCATCACAATGCTTCAAAATAGGTACAATATATTCATTTACTAATTTAGCTACCTTACTATTTCATTGCCGTCATTTTTTGACGGGCAATTCGCTAGTTGAATAATATTTGCAAGTATAATTGAGGAGAGTCTTCACTGAAATTCTGATACGAACTCCAGGAATCATTACCCATAGGCGTTTAAAATACCTCATAATCGTTTGAGGTTAAATAAGGTGAGAGTCACATTTGACTTCTGTATGATATGCCATGATGACATAGAAGTGACCTGCGCTAGGCTTCGTGCGCTGTCTCTCCCCAATCCTTCTTCTTTTTTAATCTAACACTATTTTTAGAAACTTTTGCAACTGCCTGTCGGTAAAACAGTTTAATTCGTAAATAAAGACTTGGGCCCCTATTAAATTTGTCCAAATTGTAGTTACTGTAGCCCGTAATGTAGCCCGCAAAAACAGCTAAAATCGCAAATTGCTATTAAATTGTTACAATTTCTCAAGCCCGCAATTGCTTTTAAACCTGTAAATTGGAAACGTAGCGAGAAATCCTACCAGTACTAGATAGGACTCACAAGGGGATTAAACACCTGATCGTAACACCATAAAAGCAAACTCAACAGTGCACTTTAAATACGGGGAAATCGATGAAAGACATTAGAAATAATTGCACAACTGTCTCAAGCTCGCAAATCTGCAGAAAGAACATATTTACGTTTTATTTCCATTATATTGATCCCGGCAATCAATGGATTAATACACATCATGGAACCCGCATGCACTAGAGCAGTAGATTTATTGATTTTTATGCTTTTCAACATTTCTGGATTGCGAGTAATCGCGTATCGAACGTCAAAACACTAATTGATTGTGGTTTAACCTCAATGTTTCACTGACGTCATAATGACAGTCTCATTTACTATTGGCTGTTTCTAAAAATCGGTAGTTACGCCCTTGCTTAATGGATCATGATCATGCCCTGAAACGCTACTTATGGTTACATGGTTTAGGGTTTAGACTTTCAGCCATGTAGTTGCATGCTTGTTCAATTGAATCACTGTGTAACTGATGCAAATTTCAAGTCTGCAGACTTACGGGCTGTATGAAGGCAACTGCAGGCTTGGAACTTAATAGGGGCTATAGTTTCAGGTGTTTATTGTATGGCCATCAATAAGCCCCATTGAGCGCCCTGCATCTGCATGTTATCTATCAATATGTGATATCACTCCCTGGGGGTTGATGAACTAGCACATGCTTATACTGAGATAAGCATCTGGCTGTGAGACTTTGCTAAGTGACACAACAGAGGTTGCAAATATGCTCTTATTTTACAGGGCAAGTTAAAGATTACTCTAAGAGAGGATCAACTATCTGTAAAAGTGCCTTGCTTGCCACTTACTCCTCCTTGTCTATGGAGAGCGGATAAATAGAACTTTTGTCACACTTAAGATACTGAGATGATATGGTCAAAAGTTCAAGTGCTAATACGTTCTGAGAGTTGCATTGATGTTTCTATGTTCTTAAGCAGCTCACATCACCTAACATGCAGAGCACTTGCAGCAATAAAGTGTGAGTGCTAACATTTTTACACAGGAATACCAGGAGCTGTATGCCGTGGCCCACTGGAGAAAGAACAGGTAACCCACTCCAGTATCTCTGCCATGAATACCAAGTGAATCAGCATGGTGTACTGTGGTCCATGAGGTCACAGAGAGCAGGACTCGACTGAACGACACAAACACACAGAGGTCCCAGGGAGTAATTAGTCTAATCAGCCTAGCTACTCCTTGGGGTCAGGGCATATTCATTAGGTAAACTGTAATTACTGGCTCATTAGAAAGATGTTGTCTTGGTACAACAGAAAGTTAGCTTAAAGGTAAAATGTGCAAACTTGCATGTACATGTACTTTAAGTACAGAGCTTGTTATTAACTACTTGTAACTATAGTATTCCTCTTCTGGATCGCTAATTTGTCATGGTGAACGCACTTGTGTACCTCAATGAAGCTGTGAGCTAAATCATTTAGGGTCACAAAAGGTGGGCAGGTCATAACAGAGAGATCAGACAAATTGTGGTCCACTGGAGAAGGAACTGGCAATCCACTCCAGTATCTCTGCCATGAAAACCTTATGGATGAGCACAACAAGATGTGCCTGGCATGGTGCTTGTCATAGGGTCACGGAGAGTCAGAATCAACTGAACAATAGTATTAAATTATTACACAATTGGATCCTGTGTTATGTTACTTTCAATCTCTATGATCATCTACAACCCTTAGGGTGTGATATTGCTCAGCTGACAGATAACATGCACTAGAGAGGATCAATGAGGCTGATTCATGGCAATCATAAAGCAACTCCAGTTTTAGATCTAACCTACTAAATCATTTTGATAACATTAACATTTGCAAATATTCTGTGTTTTTTCTTTTCTTTTTTTGGCTTTAAAGGTCACAGTTGTTGCAGAAATGTAAAGTGCACATATAAGGGGCTAAAGAGACATGGGGGGAGAGACAAACAGGGGAGGGAGACGGTAGGAAGAGAGACAAACTGGAGGGAGACAGGGGGGGGGAACGAGAGACGCACAGGGGAGGGAGACGGGGGGGGGGGACGAGAGAGACACAGGGGGGAGGGAGAGACACAGGGGGGAGGAAAGAGACAAAGGGGAGGGTGAGGGGGAGGGAGAGACACGCGAGAGGGGGAGACACGCGAGAGGGGGAGACACGCGAGAGGGGGAGACACGCGAGAGGGGGAGACACGCGAGAGGGGGAGACACGCGAGAGGGGGAGACACGCGAGAGGGGGAGACACGGGAGAGGGGGAGGGAGAGACACGGGAGAGGGAGAGAGGCAGGACAGACACAGGGGAGGGGGGAAGAGACAGATAAAATATAATTTTTGACAGGCAAGTTACTAGTTACAAATATTGAGTGGAAGTGTAAGAGACACAGAGGAGGGAGAGGGGGAGGAAGAGACACAGGGGAGGGAGAGGGGGAGGAAGAGACACAGGGGAGGGAGAGGGGGAGGAAGAGACACAGGGGAGGGAGAGGGGGAGGAAGAGACACAGGGGAGGGAGAGACACAGGGGAGGGAGAGACACAGGGGAGGGAGAGACACAGGGGAGGGAGAGACACAGGGGAGGGAGAGACACAGGGGAGGGAGAGGGAAGAGACAAAAGTAGAGGAAGGAAAGAGACAAAGGGGAGGGTGAGGGGGAGGGGGAGGAAGAGACACAGGGGAGGGAGAGGCAGAGTGAAAGGGGAGGGAGAGGAAAGGGATAGAGGCAGGACAGACACAGGGGAGGGGGGATGAGACAGATAAAATATAATTTTTGACAGGCAAGTTACTAGTTACAAATATTGAGTGGAAGTGCTACATATTTGAGTTATAAAAAAAAGTTCCCCCACTCCCCTAATGCCTGTGTGTCACATTATTAATTATCTCTCAAAGTGGGGGTGATGAACTACAAGAACATGCCAAGGTGCATAACTAATAATAGTCATACAGAGTCTTATCATTATTCTAACCTATACCTACTAAACATACTCTTGTTGTTTATCACTAGCCAATTAATCACATGGAAAACAAACAAAAAAATCACCAATTGTAATTATATTTATTTGTATATGTATTTTTTTTTTTTTGCAGGTACTTTGAACCTTTGCTGTAACCATTTAAGTACCAAGGCAATAGAAAATGTGATTACTTATGTTTTATTGTTAATGCTAATTCATTATAAAATGATTGTCTAATTACATTATTTCAAATTTCCTCAACAATTTAAACCCTCAATGTATAACTTTATTGTAATTGTTAGGATTTTAATACCACCTTAAATGAACCTTTGGTTCACTAAGTATGCAGGAAGTGAAAGATTCAAAGCAGCAGTTTTCAAAATGTTTCAAAATAGGAAATGAAACATTTAAATGTGTCTGAAGGTGGCACAAAAATGTCCCATTTATTGAAGAAAATAAATGTACATACAAATAAATATAATTGTAATTGGATGTAATTACAAATTATAAATGGAATTGCCTTAAAACTGACATAGACAATACTCTCATTTTATGAATACATTAACTAAACAATGTATTCTCTGAGGTAATGGTATTATTAACTGCAAATTAATTAATTAATTAAGATTAGCCGTGTGGGGGGTATTAATGAAGCAGAGCACACCAAATTGAAATTATACTAGTGAAAGAGACATTCAATAATGAAATGGCCACTTAATTCAGCACACTTTGTACCACAGATCTATCCTGTTATGTTGTCGGGACAGGTCTGCTGCTGCAGTGCGGCCTCCAATCACTAGATGGCCCTGCCTATATTTTGTACCGCTGCCGAATTTTTTACATTTTTGAAATACATTTATACAAGATATTTCTAAAGTAAAATCTGTGTTTACATGAGCCACTGACATGCCCTCAACCAGACCCAAAGCTACAACTCTGTGTAGTGAGCAAAAAAAATAAAAAAAAATTAAACTTTACCAAATGCATTTGTGCAAAGCATGGAATGCTGGAATCAACTAAACAGGTCAGTTATGGGTTAACTATTCAAAATAGTCCTGAGTTCAGAGAAAACATACTATCAATCACTGTCCTCACTGTGAGGCCCAACTATTTGTGTTTGATCATGCAACAGTCAGTAGGCTGGATTCACTTTGTTTGTAAACAGACTTAAAACCTTACATGTGTTATTGTAATTAAAAATAGACCATTTTAGCATACAATCTTGTATGCCATAAAGAACACTTCCAGTGAGGTAAATAGCCCTTTACATTTAATGATTATATTGTTAAATCTCTCTGGGCATGCTCTTCTTCTTTATGCCCATCAATGCATACATAATGTTAATTCAATTAATTGGTGTTAATAAACAATTACACAAGGGTGGACCTAGCATATAGAAAAAACTATATTTTACACAAATTTCAGTTCTAATTTTTTTTTTATCACAACCAATTGCCACTATAACTGCTATTTTTCTAGTGAGAAATTAATGATAAATGAAATCAGTGCAGTGTGTGAGGGAATGAACATGAATCTGACATCTCTGCACAGTGTGTTGTCTCACGTGACTGGAGTTCAGCCTGGATTTCCTGGCTAGTCACAAGGGAGGCTCCCTATGTGCACAAGGAAACACAACTGTGTCATGGTGACAAGCCTGGGAGGGGGTGCTGACACAACTTGTCAATTAACTAAACTCACTATAATTGTTTTATATAGGTGCAAAATAAAGAACTGACACCCTGAGAAGAGATATGAGGTAGGAATCAGAGCATTGCGTGTACAGTCATTTCACTCTAATCATAGGGAAAGCATTCCATAATCATATGATAAAGACAGAGAGAGAGAGGGAGAGAGAGAGAGAGAGGGAGAGAGACGACTAAATATACAGATATACCATATGCAGTTCAGAGACGGTGAATTAGAACAACAATACCAGGTCGTTGTGAGTACACTTGCATGCCTCACACAGAATGATCTGCTATTTCCTTCCTGGAGGGTTTTTCAATCACCTTTCTACCCACCATAACATGTTTAGTGTGTAACAACAATAAAGGAAAAGAGGTACAAATACAGACGGGCGTTGTTGTTGTAGTAGTAGAGCGGTTCCAGGCGTGTCTGCTATGTGTGTGAATTATTACAATAAGAGGGTATCGCTATGGCATGGCCAGTGTACTGTACCTGTGCTGGAGCTCCAGTCTGCGGCCTCACTCTGCACTCTCCAGCCTGACAGATCACGCACCCACTGTGTCACTATGAGGAGGAGCTGAGGATCAGCTGATCATACACTAAGGTGGCTGCACATCCAGTCCTACAGACTCACTACTGGAGAACTATACAACCTCACAATCTATTTATCTACACACCTCACAACTGGAGAACCGCACAACCTCACAACTGGAGAACCGCACAACCTCACAATCTATTTATCTACACACCTCACAACTGGAGAACCGCACAACCTCACAATCTATTTATCTACACACCTCACAACTGGAGAACCGCACAACCTCACAATCTATTTATCTACACACCTCACAACTGGAGAACCGCACAACCTCACAATCTATTTATCTACACACCTCACAACTGGAGAACCGCACAACCTCACAATCTATTTATCTACACACCTCACAACTGGAGAACCGCACAACCTCACAATCTATTTATCTACACACCTCACAACTGGAGAACCGCACAATCTATTTGTCTACACACCTCACAACTGGAGAACCGCACAATCTATTTGTCTACACACCTCACAACTGGAGAACAGCACAATCTATTTATCTACACACCTCACAACTGGAGAACCGCACAATCTATTTATCTACACACCTCACAACTGGAGAACCGCACAATCTATTTATCTACACACCTCACAACTGGAGAACCGCACAATCTATTTATCTACACAGCTCACAACTGGAGAACCGCACAATCTATTTATCTACACACCTCACAACTGGAGAACCGCACAATCTATTTACACACCTCACAACTGAAGAACCGCACAATCTATTTACACACCTCACAACTGAAGAACCGCACAATCTATTTATCTACACAACTCACAACTGGAGAACTACACAACCTCACAATCTATTTATCTACACACCTCACAACTGGAGAGCTACACAACCTTGCAACTGTAGAACCGCACAACCTCACAATCTTGAGAACTACACAACCTCGCAACTGGAGAACTGCACAACCTCACAACTGTAGAAATCCACAACCTTACAATCAGAACTACACAGCCTCACAATCAGAAATACACAGCCTCACAATCATGAGAACTACACAACCTCACAATCAGAACTACACAACTGTATAACGACACAGCCTCACAATCATGAGAACTATACACCTTCACAATCTGGAGAAACTACCATGATTGTATCAAGTATATCACACAAAGTGTATCAGCCACTTGCAGCTTTATGTGTCTTACTGTTCCTGTCTTACTTCCAGCACTAGTTAGTATGCAGCCTGCAGCCCCACCTCTGCTTCTCTCCCTCCTTCCTATTTCCACTAAAGGTGGATTAGTACAGTTGCAGTTGCCTAAAATATACTATTTTAAACAGCTACACAAAATATGCAAAACGTTTTCACAATAGAAAATAAAATAATACAGCCCTTTTATATATGACATTAGATTGCATTTTATTTTCTTCAGTTTTACTTCCTGGATTTGGAAGAGACTTTGAATGCACTTGAAGTTTTAATCTGCACAATTAGAATGTGGCATCCACAACGAAAAGTGCATTCATTAGGTATAAACCTCATTAGCTTACAAGGGCATATGTTGAACAGTATCAACTGATAAAAAATATTAGCGATAATAATTGAGTATGAAATATAAAAATATCAAGACTATGTTTATTTCTTATATATTTTTTTCCTTTCTATTTTCAAGATGATTCAAAGAACCATATATAAATAAACATTACCACAATGGTCCTTTAAAGCAGTGGTCTCCAACTTTTTTGGGACCGGGTCCATTTCCATTGAAGAAAAACATTTCCGGGGGCAACAATTTTGTTTCGGGCACCTCCCTAACCTCCGGCCACGCCTGGGCCGCCTGTCGATGGCAACTCATCATATGTATATATATATATATATATATATATATATATATATATATATATATATATATATATATATATATTTATATTTATTTAGACAGACACCTATTATACATGTATTATATTACATATAAAATTATATATATATATATATATATATATCCCCACAACCCCCCAGCGACTAGTATATATGTATGTATATATATATATATATATATATATATATATATATATATATATTTAAACTAGGTTTTCTTGTTCCTCTTCTGTAGTGCAGTGGACCCCTGCAATCCCCCCGGCAACACCTTTCAGCCCACAAACCCCAGTAGCACCATTCACTCCTCCCAGCAACACCATTTAGCCGCACAATTCCCCAAACAACACCATTCACAGCCGGGAGCCCCTTTCACCCTCAGCAGCCCCATTCACCCCCAGCAGCACTATTCAGCCCCAAGCAGCAGCATTCACCCCCTAACCCCCCAGTAGCACAATTCACTCCCCCCAGCAACACCATTTAGCCCCACAATTCTTCCAACAACACCATTCACCCCCCCCCCCCCGCAGCTCCATTCACCCCCAGCAGCACCATTCAGACCCCAACTCCCCACTGAACTACACCAGTCACCCGCAGCAGCAACCCCCAACCCCCCAGCGGCCCCAACCCTCCAGCCCCATTTAGCTCCCCCCTAGCAGCTCCATTCCACCCCCAGCAGCCCCATTTAGCCCCCAGCAGCCCCATTCACACCCAGCAGCCATATTTGGCCCCCAGCAGCACCATTCAGCCTCCAACCCCCCAACACCACCATTCACCCCCAGTATCAGCCTCATAACCCCCAGCAGCCTCAATCAGCGCCCCCCAACAGCTCCATGCCACCCCCAGCAGCCCCATTCACCCCCTGCATCACTATTCAGCCCCCAGCAGCACCATTCAGCCCCCACCCAACAGCACCATTCACCGCCAGCAGCAGCCCCCAACCCCCCAGTAGCCCCATTCACCTCCCGCCTAGCAGCTCCATTCCACCCTCAGCAGCCCCATTTCTGCCCCCTACTTCCTTCCCCCCCCCCCCCAGCAGCCTAATTCAGCTCCCCCAGCAGCTCCATTTAGACCCTCCTCTTACTTGTGCACTAAGCTCCATGGTACGGTTCCCATTAGTCAGAGGCTGAATATCCTTCCCCTGTCTGCGCGCACTTCATACTGCAGAGTGGGAAAATTCCCTATAGTATGAAGCGCCAGCAGGGAAAGGATATCCAGCCACCAATTTTTTGAATCCTCGCTTAAGAAATTCCAGATTGAAGGAGTAGTAAGAGAGAGGGTTAAGTTAGTTAGTTTAGTTGCTAAGTGATGTTTTAAGTCTATTGATAAGATTACTATGTCTATTTATGTTGGGGGGACATTTGGGGACAAAATAATAGAATCCCATTAAAAGGGTTTCATTTGTTGATTTTCAATGAATACCCATAGGGATTGGTGTATTATTGAATGCACTTGGTGTATGAAAGCCAATGAGCTGCTCTGAAGTACGATCTCAGATTAAGTCCTCCATTTTTTTACTACTAAAAAGAAGCATTTTAGATATGCGTGGCTTTTTATTATTCCATATGAACCTCGTTAAGTGCTTTTAAAATGTTTCTAATCCTTTCGGTATTATGGGGATGGGAAGGGAGTGAAATAGATATAGTATTCATGGCAAAATATTCATCTTTATGGAATTTATGCATCCCGTCGAGGAAATATGGAATTTGCTCCATTTTTTGGTATCTTCCGTGAGAGTTTTTAGCATAGGTGTATAATTGGCCTTGTACAGCTCAGACAGGTCGGAGGTCAAATTGATTCCTAAATATGTGATATAACTAATGGGCCAAGGAAATGAGTATTTGCTTTTCAGCTGCTCAAGAGCTTGTTTGGACATTTGGGCCCCGAAAGCCTCAGTCTTGTTTAAAATGATTTTGAGCCCCGAGACCTGTCCGAAATGTTCTAATGTTTCCATCAAGACAGGAAGAGATGTTTCTGGTTCAGTTAGAGTGCACAGGATGTCATCTGCAAATAGGCAGCACTTGAACTGTTGTAATCCCACCTGAACCCTCTGAATTTGTGAATTTGAGCGAAGGGTTTGGGCAAGGGGTTCAATTGCCAATGCAAACAATAATGGGGATAAGGGGCACCCCTGTCTTTTTCCTCTCTGCATGTTTATCACATTCTTATTATCGCCCTGAAGCTTTAAGTAAGCTACTGGGTCTTGATAAAGGGGGTTGATGAGGTTAATAAAGTTCCCTTTAATGCCCATCTTAGTCAGAACTTCCCTCAAGTATTTCTATTCTAAGAAGTCAAAAGCCTTTTTAAGGTCTAGTGCTATTGCGCATAAACGCTCCTTAGTTAATTTGGTTAAGTAAAATATATTCAGAACTCTCCTTATATTATCCCCCTGCCTGTCTGAACGGCACAAATCCTACCTGGTCTTTGTGTATCATTTTTGGGAGAAACCTTGTCTGGTGGCCATGTGCTTTGACAATATTTTTAATTCTCGTTGAATAGCGATATAGGGTGATAATTTTTGGCCTCGTCCAGGTTTAGGGAAAAAAGTTAAGTTTGCCTGATTAAATTCAGTTGGTATTTGTTCCCTCTTTAATATAGCATTATATAGTTTATTCAAGTAGGGAATTAATCATTTTTAAAAGATATTGGAGAAGCCATCTGGCCCTGGGGACTTTCCCAGTTTCAGATTTTTTATGTTTTCACTCATTTCTTCTGCTGTGATATTGGCGTTTGAAAATTCTAGGTCTTTGTTTGTTATTGTCAGAAGATCTAATTTGTTTAGGAAGTTTTTTATTTGGAAAGTGCTTGTTCTAGGATTGGAGGAATATATGGTTTGGTATATATTTAAAAAGTTTTCTTGTATTTTTGTCTGACTTAAGGTGATCTGGCCTTCTTTGCTTTTAATTTGATAGATTTGTTTCTTGCTTTGTTTGGACCTTAGTCTTCTAGCCAGCATGGGAGAGAGTATATTCGCTTGGCTATAAAATATATGTTGCATCTTACGTAGGGCTTTTTCAGTCTTTATAGTTAGTAGATTATTAAATTCTAGTCTAATTTTGTCGATCTTGGATTTAGTAATGGAGGAGTAACTAATTTGATTTTGTCTTTGTGTGTAGATCTCGTAGAAGTTTAGTATCTTTTAAGTTTTTGTATGTAGAGGCTATTTTTATAATTGATCCCCTGATGTAGGCTTTATGTGTAGAGATGTCCCGAATAGTTCGCCGGCGGACTGTTCCCGGCGAACATAGCATGTTCGTGTTCATGGCGAACTGCGAACATATGCGATATTCGACCCGCCCCCTATACTTTATCATTGAGCAAACTTTGACCCTGCATGTCACAGTCAGCAGACACATTCCAGCCAATCAGCAGCATACACTCCCTTCCAGAGCCTTCTAACTCATGGACAGCAGCCATTTTGGAATCATAATTAACTTGCAGTCTTACTGAGAGGAGGCTGAGTGTAGGTGATACTGCATCAATAGGGAAAACCATAGCTAGGCTACTGTACACAGTGTGCAATACAGTCCTGAAGGACTCTTTTGATCTCTGTTGCAAGAACACCCCTGTGTCTCTTCCCCCCTTATCATCATCCTCCCCTCACCTTAGCACCCAACCCTAACACCCCTCACACTTATCAATAACACCCCTCACCCTAACCCTAACACCCCTCACAATTATACCTAACACCCCTCATCCTAACCCTAACACCCCTCACACTTATCCCTAACACCCCTCACCCTAACACCTAACCCTAACACCCCTCACCCTAACCCTAACACCGCTCACACGTATCCCTAACACCCCTCACCCTAACACCTAACCCTAACACCCCTCACCCTAACACCCCTCACACTTATCCCTAACACCCAACCCTAACACCTAACCCTAACACCCCTCACACTTATCCCTAACACCCCTCACCCTAACACCTATCCCTAACACCCCTCACCCTAACACTAACACCCCTCACACTTATCCCTAACACCTTACCCTAACACCTAACCCTAACACCCCTCACACTTATCCCTAACACCCCTCACACTAACACCTATCCCTAACCCCCCTCACCCTAACCCTAACACCCCTCACACTTATCCCTAACACCCCTCACCCTAACACCTAACCCTCACACCCCTCACCCTAACCCTAACACCCCTCACACTTATCCCTAACACCCCTCACCCTAACCCTAACACCCTCACACTTATCCCTAACACCCCTCACCCTAACACCTAACCCTAACACCCCTCACCCTAACCCTAACACCCCTCACACTTATCCCTAACATCTGACCCTAACACCCCTCACACTTATCCCTAACACCTCTCACCCTAACACCTAGCCCTAACACCCCTAACCCTAACAACCCTCACACTTATCCCTAACACCTAACCCTAACACCTAACCCTAACATCCCTCACACTTATCCCTAACACCCCTCACCCTAACCCTAACACCCCTCACACTTATCCCTAACACCTAACCCTATCACCCCTTACACTTATCCCTAGCACCCCTCACCCTAACCCTAACACCCCTCACACTTCTCCCTAACACCCCTCACCCTAACCCTAACACCCCTCACCCTAACCCTAACACCCCTCACACTTATCCCTAACACCCCTCACCCTAACCCTAACACCCCTCACACTTATCCCTAACACCTAACCCTAACACCTTAACCTAACACCCCTCACACTTATCCCTAACAACCCTCACCCTAACACCTATCCCTAACTCCCCTCACCCTAACCCTAACACCCCTCACACTTATCCCTAACACCCCTCACCCTAACACCTATCCCTAACACCCCTCACCCTAACCCTAACACCCCTCACACTTATCCCTAACACCCCTCACCCTAACCCTAACACCCCTTACACTTATCCCTAACACCCCTCATCCTAACCCTAACACCCCTCACACTTATCCCTAACACCTAACCCTAACACCCCTTACACTTATCCCTAGCACCCCTCACCCTAACCCTAACACCCCTCACACTTCTCCCTAACACCCCTCACCCTAACCCTAACACCCCTCACCCTAACCCTAACACCGCTCACACGTATCCCTAACACCCCTCACCCTAACACCTAACCCTAACACCCCTCACCCTAACACCCCTCACACTTATCCCTAACACCCAACCCTAACACCTAACCCTAACACCCCTCACACTTATCCCTAACACCCCTCACCCTAACACCTATCCCTAACACCCCTCACCCTAACACTAACACCCCTCACACTTATCCCTAACACCTTACCCTAACACCTAACCCTAACACCCCTCACACTTATCCCTAACACCCCTCACACTAACACCTATCCCTAACCCCCCTCACCCTAACCCTAACACCCCTCACACTTATCCCTAACACCCCTCACCCTAACACCTAACCCTCACACCCCTCACCCTAACCCTAACACCCCTCACACTTATCCCTAACACCCCTCACCCTAACCCTAACACCCTCACACTTATCCCTAACACCCCTCACCCTAACACCTAACCCTAACACCCCTCACCCTAACCCTAACACCCCTCACACTTATCCCTAACACCTGACCCTAACACCCCTCACACTTATCCCTAACACCTCTCACCCTAACACCTAGCCCTAACACCCCTAACCCTAACAACCCTCACACTTATCCCTAACACCTAACCCTAACACCTAACCCTAACATCCCTCACACTTATCCCTAACACCCCTCACCCTAACCCTAACACCCCTCACACTTATCCCTAACACCTAACCCTATCACCCCTTACACTTATCCCTAGCACCCCTCACCCTAACCCTAACACCCCTCACACTTCTCCCTAACACCCCTCACCCTAACCCTAACACCCCTCACCCTAACCCTAACACCCCTCACACTTATCCCTAACACCCCTCACCCTAACCCTAACACCCCTCACACTTATCCCTAACACCTAACCCTAACACCTTAACCTAACACCCCTCACACTTATCCCTAACAACCCTCACCCTAACACCTATCCCTAACTCCCCTCACCCTAACCCTAACACCCCTCACACTTATCCCTAACACCCCTCACCCTAACACCTATCCCTAACACCCCTCACCCTAACCCTAACACCCCTCACACTTATCCCTAACACCCCTCACCCTAACCCTAACACCCCTTACACTTATCCCTAACACCCCTCATCCTAACCCTAACACCCCTCACACTTATCCCTAACACCTAACCCTAACACCCCTTACACTTATCCCTAGCACCCCTCACCCTAACCCTAACACCCCTCACACTTCTCCCTAACACCCCTCACCCTAACCCTAACACCCCTCACCCTAACCCTAACACCCCTCACACTTATCCCTAACACCCCTCACCCTAACCCTAACACCCCTCACACTTATCCCTAACACCTAACCCTAACACCTTAACCTAACACCCCTCACACTTATCCCTAACAACCCTCACCCTAACACCTATCCCTAACTCCCCTCACCCTAACCCTAACACCCCTCACACTTATCCCTAACACCCCTCACCCTAACACCTATCCCTAACACCCCTCACCCTAACCCTAACACCCCTCACACTTATCCCTAACACCCCTCACCCTAACCCTAACACCCCTTACACTTATCCCTAACACCCCTCACCCTAACACCTAACCCAAACACCCCTCACCCTAACCCTAACACCCCTCACACTTATCCCTAACACCCCTCACCCTAACACCAAACCCTAACACCCCTCACCCTAACCCTAACACCCCTCACACTTATCCCTAACACCCCTCACCCTAACCCTAACACCCCTCACACTTATCCCTAACACCCCTCACCCTAACACCTAACCCTAACACCCCTCACCCTAACCCTAACACCCCTCACACTTATCCCTAACACCTAACCCTAACACCTAACCCTAACACCCTCACACTTATCCCTAACACCCCTCACCCTAACACCTATCCCTGACACCCCTCACCCTAACCCTAACACCCCTCACACTTATCCCTAAGACCTAACACCCCTCACACTTATTCCTAACATGCCTCACCCTAACACCCCTTACACTTAGCCCTAACACCCCTCACCCTAACACCTAACCCCTTCACCCTTATCCCTAACACCCCTTACCCTAACACCCCTCACACTTAGGGGTGGATGATGTGGGAGGTGGGAGCATGATGAGGGAGGGGGAATGAGACACAGGGGAGGGTGATGAGGAAGGGGGCAAAGAGACACAGGGGAGGATGATGAGGGAGGGGGGGAAGAGACAAAGGGGAAGATGATGAGGGAGGGGGAAAAGAGACACAGGGGAGGATGATGAGGGAGGGGGGAAGAGACAAAGGGGAAGATGATGAGGGAGGGGGAAAAGAGACACAGGGGAGGATGATGAGGGAGGGGGGAAAGAGACACAGGGGAGGATGATGAGGGAGGGGGGAAAGAGACACAGGGGAGGATGATGATGGAGGGGGGAAGAGACACAGGGGAGGATGATGATGGAGGTGGGAGGATGATGAGGGAGGGGGGATGAGACACAGGGGAGGGTGATGAGGAAGGGGGGAAAGAGACACAGGGGAGGATGATGAGGGAGGGGGGGAAGAGACACAGGGGAGGATGATGAGGGAGGGCGTAAAGAGATACAGGGGAGGATGATGAGGATGATGTAACTTCTGCAAGTGCACAGTGCCACTCATATCTGTTGTCACAGTAGCTTGCAAGCATAGTACCAATCTGTCAAAACCTGTAATGATGAATGAGGTCTAGAGTAGCCTGGTTCCCTTATCCTCTACAGGTTGAGACCTAATGTTTGGGTGACTCCAGACCAACACATGAGTACAAGCAGCACACAAACTCTAAGCCGCCATCCTCCTCCTGGTCCAGCATCATCAGCCACATCAACCACTGCTGTCCTCCTTGCCCCCTCTCAACCATCCGCCACTCCGTCTCTCGCCTTGAGCAGTTCCTGCTCATATGCCCATAGTCAGGTGCCTGTAAAGGACATGTTTAAGCGTAAGAAGCTAATGTCACAAAGTGCTCCAAATTTGAAGTGATACGACCAACCAAGCATCTTTTTCCATCTCCCTTTCCCAAAAATCCAGGCCTTATACATGTGCCCTGATAGGTGACGTAACAAGTATTAAACTGATAAGAGTAGTACTTACAAATACGCCACTAATATATGGTGGCACCTTTGAATGCACGCGCCGTTCCCCAAAATTGAAGTGATACGACCAACAAAGCATCTTTTTCCATCTCCCAGGTCTAAAAATCCAGGCCTTAGACACGCCCCCTGATAGGTGCTGTAACAGGTATTAAACTGATAAGAGTATTACTTACAAACACGCCACTCCTATCTGGTGGCACCTTTGATTGCACGTGCCGTGCCCCAAAATTGAAGTGATACGACCAACAAAGCATCCTTTTCCATCTCCTGGTTCTAAAAATCCAGGCCTTATACACGCCCCCTGATAGGTGACGTAACAAGTATTAAACTGATAAGAGTAGTACTTACAAACACGCCACTCCTATCTGGTGGCACCTTTGATTGCACGTGCCGTGCCCCAAAATTGAAGTGATACGACCAACCAAGCATCTTTTTCCATCTCCTTGTTCTAAAAATCCAGGCCTTATACACGCCCCCTGATAGGTGGCGTAACAAGTATTAAACTGATAAGAGTAGTACTTACAAACACGCCACTCCTATATGGTGGCACCTTTGATTGCACGCGCCGTGCCCCAAAATTGAAGTGATACGACCAACCAAGCATCTTTTTCCATCTCCCTTTCCCAAAAATCCAGGCCTTATACATGTGCCCTGATAGGTGACGTAACAAGTATTAAACTGATAAGAGTAGTACTTACAAATACGCCACTCCTATATGGTGGCACCTTTGAATGCACGCGCCGTGCCCCAATATTGAAGTGATACGACCAACAAAGCATCTTTTTCCATCTCCCGGTTCTAAAAATCCAGGCCTTATACACGCCCCCTGATAGGTGACGTAACAAGTATTAAACTGATAAGAGTAGTACTTACAAACACACCACTCCTGTCTGGTGGCACCTTTGATTGCACGTGCGTGCCCCAAAATTGAAGTGATACGACCAACAAAGCATCTTTTTCCATCTCCTGGTTCTAAAAATCCAGGCCTTATACACGCCCCCTGATAGGTGACGTAACAAGTATTAAACTGATAAGAGTAGTACTTACAAACACGCCACTCCTATCTGGTGGCACCTTTGATTGCACGTGCCGTGCCCCAAAATTGAAGTGATACGACCAACCAAGCATCTTTTTCCATCTCCCGGTTCCAAAAATCCAGGCCTTATACATGCCCCCTGATGGGTGCTGTAACAGGTATTAAACTGATAAGAGTATTACTTACAAACACGCCACTCCTATCTGGTGGCACCTTTGATTGCACGTGCCGTGCCCCAAAATTGAAGTGATACGACCAACAAAGCATCTTTTTCCATCTCCTGGTTCTAAAAATCCAGGCCTTATACACGCCCCCTGAAAGGTGACGTAACAAGTATTAAACTGATAAGAGTAGTACTTACAAACACGCCACTCCTATCTGGTTGCACCTTTGATTGCACGTGCCGTGCCCCAAAATTGAAGTGATACGACCAACAAAGCATCTTTTTCCATCTCCCTGTTCTAAAAATCCAGGCCTTATACACGCCCCCTGATAGGTGGCGTAACAAGTATTAAACTGATAAGAGTAGTACTTACAAACACGCCACTCCTATATGGAGGCACCTTTGATTGCACGCGCCGTGCCCCAAATTTTATGTGATACAACCAACCAAGCATCTTTTTCCATCTCCCGGTTCCAAAAATCCAGGCCTTATACATGCCCCTGATAGGTGCTGTAACAGGTATTAAACTGATAAGAGTATTACTTACAAACACGTCACTCCTATCTGGTGGCACCTTTGATTGCACGTGCCGTGCCCCAAAATTGAAGTGATACAACCAACAAAGCATCTTTTTCCATCTCCCGGTTCTAAAAATCCAGGTCTTATACACGCCCCCTGATAGGTGCTGTAACAGGTATTAAACTGATAAGAGTAGTACTTACAAACACGCCACTCCTATCTGGTGGCACCTTTGATTGCACGTGCCGTGCCCCAAAATTGAAGTGATACGACCAACCAAGCATCTTTTTAAATCCCCCTGTTCTAAAAATCCAGGCCTTATACACGCCCCCTGATAGGTGGCGTAACAAGTATTAAACTGATAAGAGTAGTACTTACAAACACGCCACTCCTATATGGTGGCACCTTTGATTGCACGCGCCGTGCCCCAAATTTGATGTGATACGGCCAACCAAGCATCTTTTTCCATCTCCCGGTTCCAAAAATCCAGGCCTTATACATGCCCCCTGATGGGTGCTGTAACAGGTATTAAACTGATAAGAGTATTACTTACAAACACGCCACTCCTATCTGGTGGCACCTTTGATTGCACGTGCCGTGCCCCAAAATTGAAGTGATACGGCCAACCAAGCATCTTTTTCCATCTCCCGGTTCCAAAAATCCAGGCCTTATACATGCCCCCTGATGGGTGCTGTAACAGGTATTAAACTGATAAGAGTATTACTTACAAACACGCCACTCCTATCTGGTGGCACCTTTGATTGCACGTGCCGTGCCCCAAAATTGAAGTGATACGACCAACAAAGCATCTTTTTCCATCTCCTGGTTCTAAAAATCCAGGCCTTATACACGCCCCCTGATATGTGCCGTAACAAGTACTAAACTGATAAGAGTAGTACTTACAAACACGCCACTCCTATCTGGTGGCACCTTTGATTGCACGCGCCGTGCCCCAAAATTGAAGTGATACGACCAACCAAGCATCTTTTTCCATCTCCCTGTTCTAAAAATCCAGGCCTTATACACGCCCCCTGATAGGTGGCGTAACAAGTATTAAACTGATAAGAGTAGTACTTACAAACACGCCACTCCTATATGGAGGCACCTTGGATTGCACGCGCCGTGCCCCAAATTTTATGTGATACAACCAACCAAGCATCTTTTTCCATCTCCCGGTTCCAAAAATCCAGGCCTTATACACGCCCCTGATAGGTGCTGTAACAGGTATTAAACTGATAAGAGTATTACTTACAAACACGTCACTCCTATCTGGTGGCACCTTTGATTGCACGTGCCGTGCCCCAAAATTGAAGTGATACAACCAACAAAGCATCTTTTTCCATCTCCCGGTTCTAAAAATCCAGGTCTTATACACGCCCCCTGATAGGTGCTGTAACAGGTATTAAACTGATAAGAGTAGTACTTACAAACACGCCACTCCTATCTGGTGGCACCTTTGATTGATTGCACGTGCCGTGCCCCAAAATTTAAGTGATACGACCAACAAAGCATCTTTTTCCATCTCCCGGTTCTAAAAATCCAGGCCTTATACACGCCCCCTGATAGGTGCTGTAACAGGTATTAAACTGATAAGAGTAGTACTTACAAACACGCCATTCCTATCTGGTGGCACCTTTGATTGCACGTGCCGTGCCCCAAAATTGAAGTGATACGACCAACAAAGCATCTTTTTCCATCTCCTGGTTCTAAAAATCCAGGCCTTATACACGCCCCCTGATAGGTGACGTAACAAGTATTAAACTGATAAGAGTAGTACTTACAAACACGCCACTCCTATCTGGTGGCACCTTTGATTGCACGTGCCGTGCCCCAAAATTGAAGTGATACGACCAACAAAGCATCTTTTTCCATCTCCTGGTTCTAAAAATCCAGGCCTTATACACGCCCCCTGATAGGTGACGTAACAAGTATTAAACTGATAAGAGTAGTACTTACAAACACGCCACTCCTATCTGGTGACACCTTTGATTGCACGCGCCGTGCCCCAAAATTGAAGTGATACGACCAACAAAGCATCTTTTTTCATCTCCCTGGTCTAAAAATCCAGGCCTTATACACGCCCCCTGATAGGTGGCGTAACAAGTATTAAACTGATAAGAGTAGTACTTACAAACACGCCACTCCTATATGGTGGCACCTATGATTGCATGCGCCGTGCCCCAAATTTGATGTGATACGACCAACAAAGCATCTTTTTCCATCTCCCGGTTCCAAAAATCCAGGCCTTATACACGCCCCCTGATAGGTGGCGTAACAAGTATTAAACTGATAAGAGTAGTACTTACAAACACGCCACTCCTATATGGTGGCACCTATGATTGCACGCGCCGTGCCCCAAATTTGATGTGATACGACCAACCAAGCATCTTTTTCCATCTCCCGGTTCCAAAAATCCAGGCCTTATACACGCCCCCTGAGAGGTGCTGTAACAGGTATTAAACTGATAAGAGTAGTACTTACAAACACGCCACTCCTATCTGGTGGCACCTTTGATTGCACGTGCCGTGCCCCAAAATTGAAGTGATACGACCAACCAAGCATCTTTTTCCATCTCCCGGTTCTAAAAATCCAGGCCTTATACACGCCCCCTGATAGGTGCTGTAACAGGCATTAAACTGATAAGAGTAGTACTTACAAACACGCCACTCCTATCTGGTGGCACCTTTAAATGCACGTGCCGTGCCCCAAAATTGAAGTGATACGATCAACCAAGCATCTTTTTCCATCTCCCGGTTCTAAAAATCCAGGCCTTGTACACGCCCCCTAATAGGTGACGTAAAAAGTATTAAACTGATAAGAGTAGTACTTACAAACACACCACTCCTATGTGGTGGCACCTTTGATTGTACGCGCCGTGCCCCAAAATTGAAGTGATACGACCAACAAAGCATCTTTTTCCATCTCCCTGTTCCAAAAATCCAGGCCTTATACACGCCCCCTGATAGGTGCTGTAACAGGTATTAAACTGATAAGAGTAGTACTTACAAACACGCTACTATCTGGTGGCACCTTTGATTGCACGTGCCGTGCCCCAAAATTGAAGTGATACGACCAACAAAGCATCTTTTTCCATCTCCCGGGTCTAAAAATCCAGGCCTTATACACGCCCCCTGATAGGTGCTGTAACAGGTATTAAACTGATAAGAGTATTACTTACAAACACGCCACTCCTATCTGGTGGCACCTTTGATTGCACGTGCTGTGCCCCAAAATTGAAGTGATACGACCAACAAAGCATCTTTTTCCATCTCTTGGTTCTAAAAATCGAGGCCTTATACACGCCCCCTGATAGGTGACGTAACAAGTATTAAACTGATAAGAGTAGTACTTACAAACACGCCACTCCTATCTGGTGACACCTTTGATTGCACGCGCCGTGCCCCAAAATTGAAGTGATACGACCAACAAAGCATCTTTTTTCATCTCCCTGTTCTAAAAATCCAGGCCTTATACACGCCCCCTGATAGGTGGCGTAACAAGTATTAAACTGATAAGAGTAGTACTTACAAACACGCCACTCCTATATGGTGGCACCTATGATTGCATGCGCCGTGCCCCAAATTTGATGTGATACGACCAACAAAGCATCTTTTTCCATCTCCCGGTTCCAAAAATCCAGGCCTTATACACGCCCCCTGATAGGTGGCGTAACAAGTATTAAACTGATAAGAGTAGTACTTACAAACACGCCACTCCTATATGGTGGCACCTATGATTGCACGCGCCGTGCCCCAAAATTGATGTGATACGACCAACCAAGCATCTTTTTCCATCTCCCGGTTCCAAAAATCCAGGCCTTATACACGCCCCCTGAGAGGTGCTGTAACAGGTATTAAACTGATAAGAGTAGTACTTACAAACACGCCACTCCTATCTGGTGGCACCTTTGATTGCACGTGCCGTGCCCCAAAATTGAAGTGATACGACCAACCAAGCATCTTTTTCCATCTCCCGGTTCTAAAAATCCAGGCCTTATACACGCCCCCTGATAGGTGCTGTAACAGGCATTAAACTGATAAGAGTAGTACTTACAAACACGCCACTCCTATCTGGTGGCACCTTTAAATGCACGTGCCGTGCCCCAAAATTGAAGTGATACGATCAACCAAGCATCTTTTTCCATCTCCCGGTTCTAAAAATCCAGGCCTTGTACACGCCCCCTAATAGGTGACGTAAAAAGTATTAAACTGATAAGAGTAGTACTTACAAACACACCACTCCTATGTGGTGGCACCTTTGATTGTACGCGCCGTGCCCCAAAATTGAAGTGATACGACCAACAAAGCATCTTTTTCCATCTCCCTGTTCCAAAAATCCAGGCCTTATACACGCCCCCTGATAGGTGCTGTAACAGGTATTAAACTGATAAGAGTAGTACTTACAAACACGCTACTATCTGGTGGCACCTTTGATTGCACGTGCCGTGCCCCAAAATTGAAGTGATACGACCAACAAAGCATCTTTTTCCATCTCCCGGGTCTAAAAATCCAGGCCTTATACACGCCCCCTGATAGGTGCTGTAACAGGTATTAAACTGATAAGAGTATTACTTACAAACACGCCACTCCTATCTGGTGGCACCTTTGATTGCACGTGCTGTGCCCCAAAATTGAAGTGATACGACCAACAAAGCATCTTTTTCCATCTCTTGGTTCTAAAAATCGAGGCCTTATACACGCCCCCTGATAGGTGACGTAACAAGTATTAAACTGATAAGAGTAGTACTTACAAACACGCCACTCCTATATGGAGGCACCTTTGATTGCACGCGCCGTGCCCCAAATTTTATGTGATACAACCAACCAAGCATCTTTTTCCATCTCCCGGTTCCAAAAATCCAGGCCTTATACACGCCCCTGATAGGTGCTGTAACAGGTATTAAACTGATAAGAGTATTACTTACAAACACGCCACTCCTATCTGGTGGCACCTTTGATTGCACGTGCCGTGCCCCAAAATTGAAGTGATACAACCAACAAAGCATCTTTTTCCATCTCCCGGTTCTAAAAATCCAGGCCTTATACACGCCCCCTGATAGGTGCTGTAACAGGTATTAAACTGATAAGAGTAGTACTTACAAACACGCCACTCCTATCTGGTGGCACCTTTGATTGATTGCACGTGCCGTGCCCCAAAATTGAAGTGATACGACCAACAAAGCATCTTTTTCCATCTCCTGGTTCTAAAAATCCAGGCCTTATACACGCCCCCTGATAGGTGACGTAACAAGTATTAAACTGATAAGAGTAGTACTTACAAACACGCCACTCCTATCTGGTGGCACCTTTGATTGCACGCGCCGTGCCCCAAAATTGAAGTGATACGACCAACAAAGCATCTTTTTCCATCTCCCTGTTCTAAAAATCCAGGCCTTATACACGCCCCCTGATAGGTGGCGTAACAAGTATTAAACTGATAAGAGTAGTACTTACAAACACGCCACTCCTATATGGTGGCACCTTTGATTGCACGCGCCGTGCCCCAAATTTGATGTGATACGACCAACCAAGCATCTTTTTCCATCTCCCGGTTCCAAAAATCCAGGCCTTATACACGCCCCCTGAGAGGTGCTGTAACAGGTATTAAACTGATAAGAGTAGTACTTACAAACACGCCACTCCTATCTGGTGGCACCTTTGATTGCACGTGCCGTGCCCCAAAATTGAAGTGTTACGACCAACCAAGCATCTTTTTCCATCTCCCGGTTCTAAAAATCCAGGCCTTATACACGCCTCCTGATAGGTGCTGTAACAGGCATTAAACTGATAAGAGTAGTACTTACAAACACGCCACTCCTATCTGGTGGCACCTTTGATTGCACGTGCCGTGCCCCAAAATTGAAGTGATACGACCAACCAAGCATCTTTTTCCATCTCCCGGTTCTAAAAATCCAGGCCTTGTACACGCCCCCTAATAGGTGACGTAAAAAGTATTAAACTGATAAGAGTAGTACTTACAAACACGCCACTCCTATGTGGTGGCACCTTTGATTGCACGCGCCGTGCCCCAAAATTGAAGTGATACGACCAACAAAGCATCTTTTTCCATCTCCCTGTTCCAAAAATCCAGGCCTTATACACGCCCCCTGATAGGTGCTGTAACAGGTATTAAACTGATAAGAGTAGTACTTACAAACACGCTACTATCTGGTGGCACCTTTGATTGCACGTGCCGTGCCCCAAAATTGAAGTGATACGACCAACAAAGCATCTTTTTCCATCTCCCGGGTCTAAAAATCCAGGCCTTATACACGCCCCCTGATAGGTGCTGTAACAGGTATTAAACTGATAAGAGTATTACTTACAAACACGCCACTCCTATCTGGTGGCACCTTTGATTGCACGTGCCGTGCCCCAAAATTGAAGTGATACGACCAACAAAGCATCTTTTTCCATCTCCTGGTTCTAAAAATCGAGGCCTTATACACGCCCCCTGATAGGTGACGTAACAAGTATTAAACTGATAAGAGTAGTACTTACAAACACGCCACTCCTATCTGGTGGCACCTTTGATTGCACGTGCCGTGCCCCAAAATTGAAGTGATACGACCAACAAAGCATCTTTTTCCATCTCCTGGTTCTAAAAATCGAGGCCTTATACACGCCCCCTGATAGGTGACGTAACAAGTATTAAACTGATAAGAGTAGTACTTACAAACACGCCACTCCTATCTGGTGGCACCTTTGACTGCACGTGCCGTGCCCCAAAATTGAAGTGATACGACCAACCAAGTATCTTTTTCCATCTCCTGGTTCTAAAAATCCAGGCCTTATACACGCCCCCTGATAGGTAACGTAACAAGTATTAAACTGATAAGAGTAGTACTACTTAACACACCTTATAATAATGCAGAGAGAGGCAACGCAGTGAGGGGAGTCTGAAGAAGAGGAGTCAGAGGAGGAAGGTGGCTTTGAGGAGGTGGAAGACCAAACACAGCAGGCGTCCCAGGGGGCTTGTTGTCACCTTTCGGGGACCCTTGGTGGCTGGGTGGAGGAAGAGACCTTCAATGACATCAGTGAGGACAAGGAACGGGACATGGCTAGCTTGGTATCCAACCTTGTGAAAATGGGGAGTTTGCGGTTGTGCAAATGGACTGTTTGCGGTTGTTTGCGGTGCGTTAAACGGGGAGATTGGTCTGTCACTGTGAAGCGGGTGTAACCCTTACACTACCTGATCGATACAACATCATACCTGATGTTTTAAAGCATGTTATTCCAAACAATTTAGGAATGTTAGGTAATTTATGCCCTTTATGGCTTAAAACCAGACTCTGCATCAACTATGTAATTTTCCGTGGGAGTTTTGCCATGGATCCCCCTCCGGCATGCCACAGTCCAGGTGTTAGTTCCCTTGAAACAACTTTCCCATCACTATTGTGGCCAGAAAGAGTGCCTGTGGGTTTTAAAATCCGCCTGCCCATTGAAGTCTATGGCGGTTCGCCGGTTCGCCGGTTCGCGAATATTTGCGGCGGTTCACGTTCGTGGTTCGCAAACCGAAAATTTTATGTTCGCGCCATCACTATTTATGTGCTAGCCAGAGCCTGCCAATTTTGGTTTCTGAAGTATCATTGTATTCAAAATATTGTGTTAATTATTTAGGGATTTGTGTTTGTGTTTCAGGGTTAGATAATAGTGATTCATTCCAAGATCAATATTTATGATCACTGCCACATGGTCTGACCATGGGCAAGGAATGATCAGGGCGTTTTTGGGGTGGTCAAACAGTCAGGTGTCAGCAAACAGGACATCTATTCTTGAATATGTATTATGTGTGGGTGACAAGTATGTGTATTTCCTTCTGTGCGGTGATGTCCCCTCCAGGAATCAATTAGGTCATTTTTCTGTAGAAGTGTATCATTTTTCCAGATTTTTTGTGTGTATCTTGAACATGTGTTACTCCCTGACCTGTCTAAAGTTGGATGAAGGGTTAGATTAAGATCTCCTCCAATAATTATTTGACCAGTATCTAGGGAGGGTTAAGGTATGGAGAAGTTTAATTAGGGTGTTATGTGGGGATGTAGTTGGGGCATAAATATTTACCAAAGTTATTTTTCGATTTAATATCGTACCAGTGAGTCTTATGTAATTCCCTTCTTTATCTATTGTTTTGCTTTCTATTTTGAATGGAAAATCTTTGTGAATTAAAATAGCTGCGCCTGCCCTTTTAAGTTTTTTGATTCATAGTATAGAAGATGGGGTAGTCCTGGTGTAAATACGTGGGAACTTTGTTGGAGGCAAAGTGTGTCTCTTGTATAAATATTACCAAAGGCTTATATTTTTTGTAAAAAAGAAATTCTTTCCTGTGTTAGAAAATTATATATATTATCAGTCATAATTGGAGTATGTGTAGGATCTGGGGAATTAGTAAATACTACCTTTAAGAAGATAATTTATGAGTGGAAGGATCCCTCCTGTGGAGTTTACAGGAGTCTGATTTGAACTGGATGCTTGAGTGGAGTCACCCATAGGAATCATAAACCAAATAAAAACAAAATAAAACAAAATTATAAACCAGTAAACATTTGTCATTACAAGATGAATTCACCCAACAATAGTTATAATGAAAATGAAGACTGGAGGGAAGGGTGCCTTAAGTAGGTAACTATTTTAAAGGACCACTAGGCTATTAACAGGGCATAATTAAGCTTGGAAAAGGTTGTTAAATGCATATTTAATTAGATAAAAATAAATGTTAAAGAATCTGCTACACCCTGGAGCAATCCATGATACCTTGATACACTTTGTATGTGTGAGGGGAGCATTTACATTTCTGGAGAGCTTATAGTTGCATATATTGATGCAAACATTCTGCTTCTGTGCCTGGGAAGGAGAAGGGGTGTGGTTTCAATTTTAGTCCAATCCCATCATTTTACAAATACCTATGACTACTCCATTTTTCCTCCTCTCCCTCTACACACTACCATCATCTAGCTTTAAGGAAATTATGTAACAGGTTCCTTTACTCATTAACAGTCTTCATAAATTCTTATTTTTCCAAAAATATTTTATCTCCACAGCTGCTAATATTGTCAGTTTGTTATATACTTCACAAGCAAGTACCTTTTTCTTGAAGGGATCTTTTAAACGGAAGATTGTTTGTTTTAAGATTAAAATAAACTATCTAACTATTTATTTGCATAGCTAAACATCATTTTTAATACATAAAACTTTATTTTCTCAATGAAAAATTCCAAACAGTCCCTGCAAAGGTCTGTCCCCCCAGTGTGTCTATAGTACTATATGTGCTAGCCAGTCACAGACTGTGTCTCAGCAGCATGTTGCTGAATTGCTCCTGAGACACAGTATGTGATTGGTTAGTACATCTAGTACTATAGAAACATTGTATGCATGAGCTACAGGGGACAACACTTTGCACAAAATGTTTGGAAGGTTTTAGTGAGTAAAAACAGAGATTGTAAGTGCTTGATAATAAAATGATGTTTACGTATGAAAATAAATAGTTAGGTAGTTTGTTTTAAAGGGACGAGGAACGTTTCTGAATTTCACTAGGAATATAGCATACCTATGTATCTCTTCACTTGTGTGTACTTTATTTTATTAAGACGTTTTTAAAAGTTCATTTGATTTCTCCCTTTACTCATACAAGTAGTATCTAACTAGTTTCTTCCCTATACAAATCATGAAGACAGTGTACTTGTAAGTACAGGGTGTGCAGTGTCTCACCATTCAGTGGCAACATTCAGCAACATGCTACTTTAGAGAGGTCACTGACAGGCTAATTTGAAATGCATGTTACAGTTTGTGTATTCATCAGCTGCATGAGCTGCAGAGGACAAAAATGTAATGATTTTAGACAGAAAGTGCTGAGCTTTTAAGCACTTCTTAATAAAATGCATAGGAGTTTTATATCCTTAGTGAAGTCGGGACATCTTCTATGTCCCTTCAATGTTAGAAACAGGGAACCTTCCATGTTTCTTCAAGTACAAAACCCTCTGTTCCAGTTGTCCTGCTTTCTTTTTTGCAGTCCATTTCCAGTTGGTTTCTCCAAGATGTCAAGAGAGTCCATTTTGCATGTGTGTTTTCAAGCAGTCTTCACTATTGCTAACAGTATCACGAAATACAAAAACCTAGATTTGATGGCATATAAGAACCATCTAGTCTGCTAAAATTACCTACCGAAAAGAAAGCTTGGCATAATTATTCATCAGGTTACCCCTTACTTATCCCAAAAATTCCATTATTAGCGGATAATACACCTGGCTTGAAAATGTAAGTCTTTATTTGACCCCTTTAAATATATCCAGATAACCACACAGTGAATTAAGGGCTTTCTGAGCAAAAGGGGATATTTCGTATGTATCTTACCTACTTACATTTTGCAGAGAACTGTTATATTCATAAGATTATATATATAACCATTAAATAATTTCAGCTTTACTCTGTTGCTTGTAAAAAGTTTATCAAAGAGTTTCTTATTTCAACTTAGAGTTTGCAAAGTGATAGAGAAGGGGAGAGAATTATTACTAATGAAGTAAACTGTTTATTTTCGGGCATAACTTGAGTGTTAATGCTTTCTTGAACTGACCCTTCATCTGTTTTTTTATGGCTGCTAAAAGTAGACAGAGGTCATAAAACTGGACGGTTGTCCTAAAACTGGATGGTCTGGTTGAATCTTTAATGTTTATGCTTCTGAGCCTGTAACTTGATATGTACTGCACTCCATGGACCTCTTATCTACAGTGCCTTGCAAAAGTATTCACCCCCCTTGACTTTTTACCTATTTTGTTACATTACAGCCTGTAAATTCAATGTATTGTTAATCTGAATCTTATGTGATGGATCAGAACACAATAGTCTAAGTTGGTGAAGTGAAATGAGAAAAATATATACATAAAACATATTTTTTAGAAATAGAAAACAGAAAATTGGCATGTGTGTATGTATTCACCCCCTTTGTTATGAAGCCCACAAAAAGCTCTGGTGAAACCAATTACCTTCAAAAGTCACATAATTAGTGAAATGATGTCCACCTGTGTGCAATCTAAGTGTCAGATGATCTGTCATTACATATACACACCTTTTTTGGAAGGCCCCAGAGGCTGCAACAACTAAGCAAGAGGCACCACTAACCAAACACTGCCATGAAGACCAAAGAACTCTCCAAACCAGTAAGGGACAATGTTGTTGAGAAGTACAAGTCAGGGTTAGGTTATAAAAAATAAACCAAATATTTGATGATCCCTAGCAGCACCATCAAATCTATCATGGCCCTGGCAAGGAGGGCATTAATCAGAGAGGCAGCAAAGAGACCTAAGGTAACCCTGGAGGAGCTGCAGAGTTCCACAGTAGAGACTGGAGTATCTGTACATAGGACAACAATAAGCCATACTCTCCATAGAGTTGGGCTTTATGGCAGAGTGGCCAGAAGAAAGCCATTACTTTCAGCAATAAACAAAATGGCACGTTTTGAGTTTGCGAAAAAGCACATGGGAGACTTCCAAAATGTATGGAGTAAGGTGCTCTGGTCTGATGAGACTAAAATTGAACTTTTCAGCCATCAAAGAAAGCGCTATGTCTGGCGCAAACCCAACACATCACATCACCTAAAAAACACCACCCCCAGCATGTTTTTCAGCAGCCGGGACCATGTAATCACATATAATAGTCTCCGTAGTGTGTAACGCTCAAGGGGGGTGCATGCGCACTAAGGAAACTATTGTACGGAATCCGTACAAGCCGTGCATGCCCACTGCGCTCTAATATATGCCGCCCAGTGTGCTTTAATACTTGCCACCAGCCGTGAATGCGCAGAGTGCATTGTCTGTCACACATGCACTCTGCACTCTAATGCGTCAGCCGCGTATACACAGTGCATGGTTTTGGAGGGAGGCGTGCCGGGGAGAAGGAGGAGGTGAGAAAGACAGAGGGAGAGAGGAGGGGAAAGATACAAAGGGGATGGAGAGGGGGAAAGAGACAAAGGGGAGGGAGGATGGGGAAAGAAACAAAGGGGAGGGAGAAAAGGGGGGCAGAGACAGAGGGTAGGGGGAAAGACATGGGGGGGGGGGGGAACACACAGGGGAGGGGGGAAGGGGAAAGAGACACAGGGGAAGGGAAGGAGAGACACAGGATAGGGATGGGGGAAAGAGACATGGGGGAAAGAGACCCTGGGGAGGGGAGAATAGATATTCCAGGGGAGATATTGGTGGGGAGACACAGGGGAGGGAGAGGGGAAAAGAGACACAGGGGAGGGAGAGGGGAGGAAGAGACACATCAATTATTATCCTGTCATTTTTGACGGGCAAGTTACTAGTTATAAAATACAAGCGACTTGCCCGTCACAAATGACGGCAATAAAAAGTGAAGCATGGAATGCTGTTTGTCACACAATGGGGGCCTCTCCCCCTCTACTTTACTGGCCACCTTTGGAGATCATCGCAAGACTCTCCCTGTGTCTACTTCCTCCCTTGTGTGTCATTTCCCCCCTCCTCTCCCTCCCTTGTGTCTCCTTTCCCCTACTCTCCCTCCCTTGTATCTCCTTCCCTCCTGTGTTTTTACCACCCTCTCCCTCCTGTGTCTCTAACCACCTCCCCTGTGTCTCTTTCCCTCCTGCGTCTCTTTACCCACTCTCCCTTCCATGCATCTCTTTCCCCCTCCCCTGTGTCTCTTTCCCCACTCTCCCTCCCCTGTCTCTGTCCCCCCCTGCCCTGTGTCTTTCCCCCCTGTCCCTCCTTCTTTGTGTCTCTCCCCCCATTTCCCTCCCCTGTGTATCTCCCCCCCTCCTCTCCCTCCCCTGTGTCTCTTCCCCCTCCTCTCACTCCCCTTTGTCTCTTCCCCCCTCCTCTTTCTCCCCTGTGTCTCTTTTCCCCTCTCCCTCCTGTGTCTCTTTCCACCTTCCCTGTGTCTCTTTCCCCCCTGTGTCTCTTTCCCCCCTCCCCCCTTTATCTCTTTCCCCCCTCTCCCCATGTCTCTTTCCCCCCTCTCCCCCCTGTGTCTCTTTCTTCCCTCTCCCCTGTGTCGCTAACCCCCCTTTCCTCCGTGTGTCTTTCCCCCCTCTCCCACATGTCTCTTTCCCCCCTCCCCCATGTTTCTTCCCCCCTCCCTTCCATGCATCTCTTTCCCCCTACCATGTGTCTCTTTCTCCCCCTCTCCCTCTGTGTCTCTTTCCACCCTATCCCTCTGTGTCTCTTTCTCCCCCTCTCCCTCTGTGCCTCTTCCCCCCCTCTCCCTCTGTGTCTCTTGCCCCCCTCTCCCTCTGTGTCTCCCCCCCTCTCCCTCTGTGTCTCTTCCCCCCCCCCCCCTCTCCCTCTGTGTCTCTCCCCTCCCCCCTGTGTATCTTCCTTCTCCTTAGGCGCTGCGCATTCGCAAGCGTGTTGACGAATCATATTTTTTTAATTATAATATGTGATAATATGATATTGGGTTACAGGTGTAATTTTGGAGTTGACGATGAAACTGATGTATATACCACTCTCTGGATTCATAGAATGTGATACACTTCTCTGCCTCTATCTGTCTTTCTCATGAATTTAAATACCTTAAAGGCATATTTAAGCTTCCTGGATTATGGATGCATCTGATGTAGGAGAATTATTATTGTATGAAAACATGAAACATTACCAAAATAAACATCAACAAATTCACACCCTAATTGGCTAAATCTCTTGATTTTTCAAGCAGTTGTTTTTGTTAGTTAACACCCCTGAATATCTCTGCTAAAATTAGCATAACATTCAAAATTCATTTTGGCCAATCACAGGCAGTCTAATATATTTTAATAAATTGTAGCAATCTGTGATAGCAGCTTGTGCAGGAAGTTATCATGGGATGTGTCGTCCTCTGAAAAGGAAGCAGGAGGAGCCAGACCCTGCTCTGTAAGTTCTCTGCATTGAGCTGCTGCTGGCTTGAAGGTTAGTAAAGTGTTAAAACCTGCACCCAAATGCAGTGTACCTATTGGTAGGTATCAGGTGCTTATGTAGGAAGCTCTGGGATGTAGAAAACAAGTATTTTCTTTAAATATTTTTTATGTGTATAGAATGACTCCATGTAATGTGTGCGTCTGATATATAAGCAGCAAGTGTTAGATTAGAAAAGGGTGAAAACAGTGAAACTTAGATAAACCTTTAAGGGAATGAAAATCACATATATAGTTGTGAGCGTCCGAGTTGTTGCTAACGCTGCAAGCTCGCGCAGCGAGCCGAGGCCCTCGCAAAGCGAGGGCACTGCCCGAGGGTCTCAGTTGCTGGCATGGAGCGCCTACGGCGCTCCATGCCAGCACCTGAGGACCTCGCAAAGCGAGGGCCGCAGTTGCTGGCATGGAGCGCCGAAGGCACTCCTTGCCAGCAACTGCGACCCTCGCAAACTTCACGTCGCAACCCAAACAGTACGACACACACATTACGACACTCGCAAACAACATACGACACACGTTCACACACATTACGGACTCGCAACACTCGGACGCAACTCGCGAACATTACAAAATGTAAAACACAATACATACACACACCACATACATAAAAAACTTACCTACACCAAGAGGGAGCACCCAGCACCTCAAAAATACAACTTACACCTCGATTTTACTCCAAATAAAACAGTTTAGAGACTAAAAAAAAATCGAAGCGAGAGAAAAAATGGCCGCCGAACAAAACGAAAACGAGGCTACAGCACTCTAAACTCGCAAAACACCACAAGAAACTCGCAAAACACCACAAAACACCTACGGATATTCCGATACAAACGTATACCACACATTACTCACCATTTTACGCCAATGCGGAAGTACACGACAACGGTTTGGGCTCGCGCACGCACAGTGTTACACTGCACACATTCAGCACGCTTACACAGCAGATCCACACCACTAATGCTGCAGCAACATCAAAACACATTCACAGCTCTTCCACACAATGCTTTAAAATAGGTAAAGTATATTCATTTATTAATGTATTATATATTTCATTATTACACACTAAACAGCATTAGCTACCTTACAATTTCATTGCTGTCATTTTTTGACGGGCAATTCGCTAGTACAGTGATAAAAAACAGTATTATACTGTGTATGCCTTTCAGAGTCCATACATTGAAATTCATACACACATTATTTAAAATAATAAACAGTTTCAAATAATATATCTTTACATATCTCTAGACTAGCAAATTGCCCATCAAAAATTATGGTCTATTTTTTAATGTTTCTCTCCCTGTCCCCCTCTCCCTCCCTTGTGTCTATCCTTCCTTCCCTATTTCTTCCCTCCTTCCCTGTGTCTCCCCCCACCTCCCCTGTGTCTCTTCCCCACTTTCTTCCCCTGTGTTTCTCCCCTTTCCCTCCTCTGTGTCTTTTTCTCCCTCTCCACTCCTCTGTGTCTCTTCCCCTCCTCCCCTGTGTCTCTTTCCCCCTTCCCTGTGTCTCTTCCCTCACTCTCCCCATCCCCTGTGTCTCTTTCCCATCTGTGTCTCTTCTCCCCTTTCCCCTCCCCTTTGTCTCTCCCCCCTCCCCTCTATCTCTCCCCCCTCTCACCTCCCCTCTGTCTCTTCCCCTCCGCTGTGTCTCTTCCCCCCTCTCCCCTGTGTCATCCTCCCCCCTCCCCTGTGTCTGCCTCCCCCACTCCCCTACCTTGTATCTTCCTCCCCCTTTCCCTGTGTCTTTCTCCCCACTCCCCTGTGTCTTCCTCCCAACTCCCCTGTGTCTCTTCCACCCCCCTGTGTCTCTTCTCCCCTCTCCCCTATGTTCTTCCTCACCCCTCCCCTGTGTCTTCTTCCCACCTCTATCCTCCTCAGTGTCTTCCTTCCCCTCACGCCTCCCCTGTGTCTTCCTCTCCCTCCCCACTTTCCCTTGTGTCTTTCTCCTCCCTCCCCTGTGTCCTCCTCCCCCGGTGCCCTCCCCTGTGTCTCTCCCCCCATTCCCCTTCCCTGTATCTCTCCCCCTCCTCTGTTTTTTCCCCCCCTCCCTTGTATCTCTTCCCCCTCCCCTGTGTCTTTTTCCTCCTCTCCCCTGTGTCTCTTTCCCCTCTTCCACTCCACTGTGTCTCTTCCCTCCTCCCTGTGTCTTTCCTACCCTCTCCCCTGAGCCTTCCTCCCCCTTCCCACTGTGTCTTCCTCCCCCTCTCCCCTGTGTCTTCCTCCAAGTCCTTCATTATTTTACTGCTCATATGTTTCTACATATGAGAGTAGAAGTTGTTGGGAAAAGCTGAAATGTGACAATCATTATTACCAGTTCTTTCAACAAGATTAATAGAAATCTCCCTGCTGAGAAGGCAGCTCAAACAACAATGAATCACATATTATAATTGTCGAACTACGAGATGTCGTCACGCTTTGCATGGTGCATATGACATAGGCGATGAGCGCCAAAAGTGCTCATCGCTTGTGAGCCTTGTGAAGCGAGGCGAGCCATTAAGTCGGTACACTTAGGAGATGAGCGCCAAAGGCACTCATCGCCTGCGAGCCTCGCATAGCGAGGCGAGCCTTTAAGGCACTAACACGCACAGCACTTGAGCGATGAGGTGCTCATCGCCTGCAAGCCTCGTGTAGCGAGCTGTTACGTCACAACAACTCGCAGCACTTGGGCTCATCAACTGCGAGTCTCGCATAGCGAGGCGAGCCGTTAAGGCACTTTAACTCCCAGCACTTAGATGAAACACGCGGGGCTTAGCCTACAAACACTTAGGAAACTCTGGATCGCCTTACAGCCTTATTTAATTGCAAATCGGCCAATTGAATAGGGCTCTATATAACATAGCATATTTTAAAAAAATATGATTTTAGTTACTGAAGACCCGGCTTTTGCATAGAAGTTCACAAACAAAAAAAATATGTTATGTGCTTATATAGAGCCCTATTCAATTGGCTGATTCGCAATTTAATAAGGCTTAGAAAAAAAAACATTACGAGATGCGGGACGCATGTCGAAAAAATACGAAGTTACTGGCCAAACCGAGAAAAACACAAAAAATACAAACAAAAAAACCCCAACAAAAACATCGCACACAGCACCGGGGAAAAGCCAGGACGTCTGGAAGTGAGGTGGAACGCGAATTTAAGATGATTTTTGAGAGTTTCTGCACTCGAAAATCGGTTAAGCGAGAAAAAAAAATGGTGGCCAAAAAAATGAAAACGAGGCTACACAACCCTGGACCGCACAACACCCCCCCAACCGCTTACCACTTTCACACAGGAACGTACGAGGTACAAAATACACTCCAACAAAGGATGCCATATACTAGCGAACCGCGTAGCACATACACAAACGATGCTACTTTACACTCCTAAATTGCAAATCACAACATTACGCATCTACAGTAGCGCTTTACACAAATGAACCAACGGTTTGCCCTCGCGCACACAGCCTATTTCTAATGCAAAGTTGGGATATTCATAAAACTATCTCTTCAGGCCAGCAACAGTCCAACTGGACATTATATGCTGTAGGAAAACGAAAAGAGATTGTAAGCTCTTCAGGCTCTTGATTAATGGATGTATTAATTACAAATAGGTAAATTATATTAATATATTAAGTAACTAATTAATTGATTATTATTTAAAAAAATATAGACATATATATATCTGTCTTTGTGATGAGTGCAGAGGCTGCTCAGAGGAGCAAAAGTACACCAGAGGAGAGGCTAGCAATGAGCGCCAAAGGTCCTCCCAGTACAAAGACCTTCACATTGTGTGGCAAACAGCACTGCCATGGCTTTGCTCCGTCATTTTTGACAGGCAAGTCACTAGTAATATTATAAAATGAAAAGGAGTTTATAGAAGTCACTAAGAGATTATTAAACTGACCATTCACATACTAGTTTGCACACTGCTTGCATAGAATATGTGGTCAAAATGTGGTAATAAAACACTTTTTAAGATTACTATCTCACCAATGCTAACAGAGAATGATAAAAGGTTATATTGGAGATAAACTACTGTAATGTTACTGGCATATTTAGAGAAAGACATGTATTATACTGTAGCTGAAAAGGCAAAAAAAAACAAAACAACGAATCAGAACTAAAATACTTAATATTTTTGATTAAGCTTCCATACGTAAAATGAATCTAGTTGGTCTATGAAGTTTAAAATCATATTTTTCAGATTTTTGCATGGCAACCTACATTTATTGTCTCAGTGGTTATATACAGAGGAGGGAAAATGTTCAGGGACTCTGTGGTAAGCACTGCAAAGCATCTTTCAATTTTTTGTCACAGCATAGAGCTGAAGCTGAAGCGGGTGAGCAAACGAGATCAGCTTTATAGCAAGCCTGGTAAAGAGGAAGCAAATATGGCCGACACAGGAAGAAAGGTCTTCGGGACTGAACCAGCAGTGGAATGAAGCAGTTAAAACAGTGCTGCTGCCATTTTTCTTTCCTGCCATACTGCCTCTCCTCACCTAAAGGTATATATACAACACCAGATAGTGATGCTGATATACTGGGATGTGAACAGGCCCAGATTTACAAATCTTGAACGCCTTAGTCATCATAACATTTAAGGATCCTCAACTTCCAAATTACTCTGATTTCAAGAAGTAAGCTAGTAATAGTTTTTACCAACTGTATATAATATCAAAAAAATAAAGAACTTAAAATTGACAAGTGTTTTAATTCATCTGGCATATTATATATGGATGCATTTATAACACCACAAACCAACTCAAAGCCTAATGATCAAAAAATAAAGATAAGGAAAAAAACATCTGCACAGCAAAAAAAGATGCCATCAAAGACCACCAGCAAGATGTTCCTCAAGGAGAGGAATGGGAGAAAGCAGCTGCAGTGTCCACCGCACAATTGAAGCCACTACAATAAGATAATCACAAAACCTCTCTGATGCACATGTTTCAAAATTACAAGCCTCAGTGAAATCATTAGCCAAAGAAGTGACTGACGCACAACAGAAAAATCCTAGCATCCTTAATGGCAGATATTATAGTTCAGCTTTTTTGTGCACTGTCTGGTTCAAAGAGATCTCAGGAACTCTGTATCATTTTTGATGTAAGAGCAAAACAATACTCAAAGTAATTTTTTTTTTTACTGAAGTTAACATAAGCAAAATGTCTTATGTTCCTCATGTTCTCATGTTTATATTTAACTAGCTACCCATGTTCTCATATTTATATTTAACTAGCGACTTGCCCGTCAAAAATGACGGTGCAATAAAAAAAAGTGTTGAAATACTGTTTGTCACACAATGTGAGTGTACTGTGTGCCTCAACTATATAGACCCCCATAACATACTAATGAACGCATGTAATAACACTATAAGTGCCATGAGGGTCATCCAGGACCCTCATGACCCAAAGTGTAAGCACTACACCATTTTAATACGGTCTCTTATGGGAGTCTATATAGACCCTCATAATCCTCTATTTAACCCCATTAGTCTCATAAGGGTATTTAAAGACCCTCATGGGATAGTTAGAAGCCTAACATTACCAAGTAAGTGCTATGAGGGTTCTCCAGTACTCTAATGACACTAAGTAAAAACACTACACTGCACTATACCCCCCCAATAAACCATTAAATGTAAACTAACACCCCTCTACACTAACCTATTAACACCTACACTACCTACCTAAACTACCTACCTACCCCCTAATCAACCCACCACCAGTCTAATTACATAAAATAAAAAAAAACTAAGTCACAAAATAAATAAAAAACCTACATTACAGAAAAAAAAACTTAAGTCACAAAAAAAAAAATGAACATTACAGAAAATAAAAAAATACATTACACCCCTACCCCCCACTAAAGAAAAAAAAATTACACACCTGAAAAGGAAATACATAGAATATATACAATACAATACAAATAAAATACAATACTCCCTATCTAACATACAATCAATACTATCTATCTAAAATACAACCCCCAATTTATCTAATATACAATACATCCTAACTATCTAAAATACATACCCCTATCTAACATACAATCACATATATAGTTGTGAGCATACGAGCGTAGCGAGGGCTGTGGGCGAGGGCTTCGGTTGCTGGCATGGAGCGCCAAAGGCGCTCCTTGCCAGCAACTGCGACCCTTGCAAAATTTACGTTCAAACGCAAACAACCACCCAACTGCGACCACGCAAACAACACGACACACCAACTACGACCCTCGCAAACTTTACCTCGCAACGCAAACAACATACAAGACACGTTACCACACATTACGACCTCGCAACGATTGGACACAACTCGCAAACCTTACAAAATTCAAAACACAATCAATACAGCAAGAGGAAGCATCCAAGACCTCAAAAAAAAACAACTTACAGCTTCATTTAACTCAAAATAAAAGAGTTTGAACACTAAAAAATTCCCTAAGTGAGAGAAAAAATGTCCGCCGAAAAAAAACAAAAACGAGGCTAGAACCGCAAACAACATACGAGACGCGTTAGCACACATTACGACCTTGCAAAAATCTGCCGCAATCCCGCGAACATGACAAAATTTAAAACACAATAAATACACACAACACATACATAAAAAGCTTACCTACAGCAAGAGGGTGCATCCAGGACCTCGAAAAAGCAACTTACACCTTCAAAAAATTCTCTAAGCGACAGAAACAATGGCCGCTGAACAAAACGAGGCTACCGCACTCTAAACACGCAAAACATCACAAGAATCTCGCAAAACACCACTAGAAACTCGCAAAATACCACAAAAGACCTACGGATATTCCGCTAAGACGCATACCACACATTACCCACCATTTTACGCCAATGCGGAAGTACACGACTACGCTAACGGTTTAGTCTCGCACACGCACAGTATTACACTGCACACATTCAGCACGCTTACACAGCAGCTCCACACCACTAATGCTGCAGCAACATCAAAACAGATTGCAGCTCTTCAACACAATGCTTCAAAATAGGTAAGGTATATTCATTTATTAATGTATTACATATTTCATTATTACACACCAAACAGCATTAGCTACCTTACAATTTCATTGTCGTCATTTTTTGACGGGCAGTTCGCTAGTACTATATAATATACAATACATCCTATCTATATAGAATACATACCCCTAACATACAATAAATACTACATAATTTACAATAAATCCTAACTATCTAAAATACATACCCCTATGTAACACACAATAAATGCTATCTACATATACAAACCCTAATTCTAAGCTAAAATAAAATAATTAAGACCACTTACCTTTGCAGATGTCCCTTCAGATAAGCAACCTAGGGGAAAAGAAAAAAAAATAGTACAACACATTTACAGAAAATAAATAAAGATTCTAAATATTCTACTCACCTTTCCAGCATGTCCCCGTCCTTCTTTTCTTCTCCGGCGTGGCCCCTGTTAAAAAAAAACATTACATTAGTACAACATACATAAACATAAAACCAAAGTAAAATAAATATAATATACATTGTACTTACCTCCCCGCGATGTCCCCGGCCTCCTCCTCTTTTGCCCCGTCCTGGAACAATCTGCGCTCTAAAATAAAAAAAAATAAAAACAAACGAAGATCCGCACTTGCGGACCTCCCCGGCGCTAATGAGCCTCCTACAGAGTTTTCCAGAAGAAAATTGTCAATGGCGGCTTCTGATTGGCTGAAAACGCTGTCTATCAAATTCAGCCATTCAGAAGGTGCCAATGTGTGAGCCAATCAGAAAGGCATACATCCCAAAATCCCACTCTGATTGGATAATGCACCTGCCAATCTTTATTTAAACCAATCAGAAGGCTTTATTTCCATCAGCCAATCACAATGGGATAAAACCCCCAGGGGGTGATTGGCTGAAGACATCTGCGCCTTCTCATTGGCTGTAATACGGATTAACATTGACAACAGCCAATCAGAATGGGCAAATGCCTTCAGCCAATCACTATGTGGGGGTGTATCCCATTGTGATTGGCTATTGTCACTGCAACCAATCAAAATGTGCAGATGCCTCCAGCCAATCACCCTGTGGGGGTGTATTCCATTGTGATTGGCTGAAGGCATATGCGCCTTGTGTTTGGTTTAAATAAAGATTGACAGGTGTAGTTTTTTTTTTTTTTTAGAACGCGGTTCCAGGGCAGGTAGAAGAGGAGGAGGCCAGGGACATCGCAGGGAGGTAAGTACAATGTACATTATGTTTATTTTTTAATTTTTGTAAATGTGTTGTACTCATTTTATTTTCCCCCCCTAGGTTGCTGATCTGAAGGGACAACTGCAAAGGTAAGTGGTCTTAATTATTTTATTTTAGGTTAGAATTAGGGTTTGTATATAGAGATAGCATTTATTGTATGTTGGATAGGGGGATGTATTTTAGATAGTTAGGATTTATTGTATATTAGATTTGGGGATGTATTTTAGATAGATAGAATTTATTGTATATTAGGTAGATTGGGGGATGTATTTTAGATACTTAGGGCCTCATTCTATTATCGGCCGTAAATCGTCCGCAAGGCTGCGATTCCTTGCGGGGCTCCCGTTACCTTGCAATTCAATTATACAGCGCCGCAAGGATATACCTTACGGCCGGCCGTATATCTTGCAATCGGCCGTAAGCTCAGAAATCTTTAAATGCAAAAATAAATTCAAGTTGGGACTGTAAAGCTCTGTAAATGCTAGGGATCATTATGGGGGACATGAGGATTAATAGCAACCCCCTCTCAAGCTTGCACATCAGCCCAAATCCGAGATTACATTAACTGTTTATTTTCCGGCCGCAGCGTGGGCGGGTCTGAGGTGCTCCAAGCCCTCTGGACTTTTTACATGGATATGTGACATAAATTTAAAAAAAAATTATTTACGGATTTGAGTGTAGGGGAATGTTGTGCTATTAATGCTAACACCTACAATCACTTTATAGTCTCATAAGAGTGCAGGATGGCTTTATTATGGCTTTAAAATGTGCTTAATTGTGTGCCTGCGGGACCTTTTTGCTGCAAGTAAGCTGCGGCTCGGTTTTAGTCTTGCAGAGAGGGTTCCCGGAGCAATTGAATAGCAACCGGGCTTTTCTTGCGGCCGAAACGCTTGCGGACGTTTTAGATCAAAAGCTTTCCTCCGGCGCGTGCGGCCGCAAGGGATAGCAAGGCGCCGGCCACAAGCCTGCCGGAATCCCCGGCCGGAGGGGCATAGAATAGCCGTATAGCTTGCGGCCGGTCCTTGCGGCCCCGCATCTCCTACGGCCGATAATAGAATGAGGCCCTTAGGAATTAGTGTTTATTAGATTGGGGGATGTATTTTAGATAGATAGTATTGATTGTATGTTAGATAGGGGGGTATTGTATTTTATTTCATGTTATTTGTATTGTATTGTATTGTATGTATTCTATGTATTTCCTTTTCAGGTGTGTAATTTTTTTTTCTGTAGTGGGGGGGGGGGGGGGGGGGCGGGGGTTGTAATGTATTTTTTTATTTTCTGTAATGTTCCTTTTTTTTATTTTTTGTGACTTAGGTTTTTTTATTTTCTGTAATGTAGATTTTTACTTTTTTGTGATGTAGTTTTTTTTTTTAATGTAATGTAGATTTTTTTTTTTGGTGACTTTATTTTTTTTTCTTCCTGTAATTAGAGTGGTGGGGGGGCTTATTAGGGGGTAGGTAGGTAGTGTAGGTAGGTAGTGTAGGTGTTAATAGGTTAGTGTAGAGGGGGTTAGTTTAGATTTAATGGTTTATTGGGGGGTATAGTGCAGTGTAGTGTTTATACTTAGTGTCATGATGGTCCTTGAGGACCGTCATGGCACTTATGTAGTTAATGTTAGGGTTGTAACAGCCCCATAAGGGTCATTATATAAACTTATGGGACTAATGGGGTTAAATAGAGGCTTATGAGGGTCTGTATTGACCCCCATGAGTGACAGGGTTAATTATATGTTTATGGGGGTCTGTATTGACCCTTATGAGTACCGGGTTATTTATTGGCTTATGGGGGTCTGTATTGACCCCCATGAGTAACAGGGTTAATTATGGGTTTATGGGGGTCTGTATTGACCCCCATGAGTGACAGGGTTAATATAGGTTTATGGGGGTCTATATTGACCCTCTTGAGTGAGATGGTTAATTAAGGGTTTATGGGGGTCTGTATTGACCCCCATGAGTGACAGGGTTAATGAAGGGTTTATGGGGGTCTGCACTGACCCTCATGAGTGACAGAGTTAATTAATGTATTGTGGGGGTCTGTAATGACACCCCATGAGTGCTAGGGTTATTTATTGGCTTATGGGTGGCTCTATTGACCCCCATGAGTGACAAGGTTAATTATGAGTTTATGGGGGTCTGTATTGACCACCATGAGTGATGGGGTTAATTAAGTACACTAAAAAGCTAGAAGGGTGGCAACTCTGTTTAGCACACATATCAAAGTACAAATCAACAAGCACACCTCTGCCCCTCAAGGCCACTACCTAATTCTAGAAGTAATAACACATATATAGTTGTCAGTGTTTGTTTCGTTGCGATGTTGGTCACGGAATGTTAAATAATTGCGGCCCTCGCATAGAGAAGTGAGGCGAGCAGTTGAGGCCTCATTGCAGGGCTGTGCCGCTCATCGTGAGGCCCGCAGGACTTAGGCTGCAATGAGCCCCGTACAAAGCATGTAACCACGTAACTGGAATTGCGAGCCGTGTAGGACTTAGGGCCGAAGCATGTAAAACGCCTGAACAACACAACTGGAAAGACCACCAAAAAAACACAACTATGACTCAAATTCACTTAAACACTCACACACAGCACAGGGGGAGAGCCAGGGAGCCTGTGAGTGAGGTTGCTTATATATTTTAGGCATATTTGCAGTTTTTCCACGATCGAAAATCGCCTAAGTGATAAAAAAAAAGGTGTCTGAGAAAACGTAACTGGATGAAAACGAGGCCAAAGGCAGTAAAAAACAGCCTGAAGGCAGTAACACTTAACGCAAGCCAGTAACATTTAACCCAAGGCAGTAATGCTTACACCAAGGCAGTAACACTTAACCCAAGCAACACTAATCGCAAGGCCCCTAAACTACACGGGCGAGAGAGGCTTGCGATGAGCACCAGAGGTGCTCAAGCGCAAGGCCTGTAAAGTACACACGGGGAGAGGCTTGCAATGAGCACCGAAGGCGCTCATTGCAAGCCCTGCGTTGAGCGCAGAATGCGCTCATCATAGGGCTCGCGATGAACGCCGAAGGTGATCATCAAAAAGCAGAACAGTTGAAATACACGGGTAGAGAGACTCGCAATGAGCACCGAATGTGCTCAGAGGGCCAAAATCCTCACATTGTGTGGCAAACAGCATTGCCAGATTTACAATTGTATTCCCGTCATTTTTGACAGGCAATTTCCTAGTTGAATAAGAATAACAGGTTCATACTTTTTTACAGGCATGATTGTCCAATTGAAAAGCTACAAAGGAATGAATATAATGATAATAGACTTGGTAAATTTCTATAACATAAGCCTACTAAACTGAGTATCAAAATTCCTGATATGTCTAAAATACTTGCGTTGACAGATACATGGCGAGCCATGCATCATACTGCGAGGGAATGTCCCACATTGTAACAATTTGATCGATTCATACCCTATTTCCTATGTGATAATTAACAACAATATATCAGCATCTATCAAAATAATAAGAGTTACACATGTCTAGTCTGCCCTATGCTATCTTTGCTTTTAAATATAGCTTGAGAACCATTAGCGATAAAACTGAGAACTCTTAACGACTTTACAGGAATAAAGCACTGAAAATATCATTATTTGCAAATGACATACATTTATTTGATACAAACCCACCAACATCCATGCTAACCATAATAGAGACAATAACTTAGTTCAATAAATTCTCAGGATATACCATCAATTTTGATGATAATCATATTCTATGGTTCAGCCTGAATCCCCTCCCATCATCATCACAACCGTGGTTACAATAGAATTTTAAATTAACTATCATGTAGATACATTTTTATGCCAAAGTACAGCGCACTAATTGGAACCTATACAACAGTATCCTTAAACCATGGTCATCTAAGGAAATCCTATGACACCCAGGTACAAAATAAAAAAATAACTTTCCTGCATTGTATTCAAAGATAACCTCAGGGCCAAGACACAACTTTTCCAGCTTTACTCCCATATCTGGACATCTATCATTTCAGCCAGAGCAAGAGGGAAGGAACAAATGATAGGAATTGCAAGGTCCACATTTTAGATAATGAAAAACAGAAAATTATACTATTTACCTCCATACAAGAACTAATTGGAATTTTTAATTTCTACTTTTATTAACAAATATCTAATTGCATAAATAAACACAAAAAAAAAATCTATTTTCTCATCCCCCTTGAAAACCAAATTTGAAAAATACCAGATAAAAAATCCTGTAGTGACAAAACATGCCACAAAAGCTTGGATGAGAACAGTGGCAAGTTTGGATTAAAGACATTGCAAGTTCTCAGAGTCTAAGACACACATAGAAAATATGTATAAATCTGTTTCTACTGCTCCTCTCCAGCAGACATAATTTAACTGAATTCATAGAGCATATATTTCACCCCTTGTACACTCCAAATTACCTTCAGATATATATGGAATGTGTCCAACATGCTGCAGATACTTTGCAGACTTTATCAATGTGGCAATGCACCAAAATATCCAAATGTTGGAATAAAATAGTGAGATGGATTACAAAAATATTCCAGATTACATTCCCCAGAACTCCAGAATTACTACTTTTAGGTATCAATGACCATAACCACTACCTAACGTTAGAATATTTGTGTAGTGAATTGCAAATCTATACAGCATCATTGCTAGAATGATTTCAAAATCCAGTCGTTAAAAGCATTGAATGCCTATTAGTCTTTCTAAGAGCAAATGCATATTTCCAAATTTAAAAAAAAAGCCAAATCTCTGAGAACACCCCAAAATATATATTGAAACATCCTATAAAATTGTCACTGCTACATAGAACGCCATAATCCCCTAGACATTTTTAGATTAAAATTTCAAATTACCACGAAAATAATTACAAAATCTGAAGTGATATATAGATAAACTTACTCATTTCTTGTCAATAAATATAAATAAACCTTGTTGTTGTTTAGTCATGTCCAACTTTTTATGACCCTATGGGCTGCAGCACAGAAAGCACATCTTTCAGCCACTGCACCTCTGAACTCCATAAAGCTCATGTTCATTTCTTCAATTACCTCATACATACATCGCCGCCTCTGCCGCCCCCTTCTTCCTGCAAAGTCAATATTTCCCAGTTTCAGAGTCTTCTCTAGGGAATCCTATCTTCTCATGATATGTCCAAAATATAAGAGCTTTAGATTCATGATCAGGCTGGTTTGATTTCCTGTAGTATGGATGTATTGGATCTTCTTGCAGTCCAAGTGACTCTATGCCGTTTTTTTCCAACATCACAATTCAAATGGGTCAATTCTACTATGCTCAGCCTTCTTTATGGTCCAGCTCTCACATCCGTGTTACTACTGGGAATACCATAATTCTAACTATGCTGGCCTTTGTTGATACTGAAAATTTACATTTTAGTTGTGTCATTATTTTTCACTGTGATGATCGATAAAACAAAATAGCTCACAACCTCCTGACAACTGCATCAAATAGCATGTCAACAAACTCAGATACGCAGATGATAGTGCTCTAATGGCTGAAAGTGAGGAGGAACTAAATGTCCTATTGATGTGGGTGAAAGAAGAGAGTACAAAAGATGACCAGATGCGCAACATGATGAAGATCATGGCAGATGACAATCTCAGTTATTGTCATATAGACAGGGATAAAGTGGGGGCAGTGACAGATTTTATGTATTTATATGTATATATAACTTTATCTATAATACTATCCCTAAAAACCTTAACATATATTTTATTAAAATCTACCTATAACCAGTGGTTTGTAGATCTACAGCCTTATTAAATTGGCAATTATGGGGTTAATAATAGGGTTTCTCTGTGGGTCTTCATAGAACCTTATGGGACTGATTGGGTTAAATAGAGGCTTACGGGGGTCAGTATATACCCCCATAAGTGATGGGGTTAAATAGGCCTAGATGGGGTTTAGTATGGGTTAACGGGATATAGTTAGGGTTAATAGTGTAGTGTAGAGCTTAGACTTTCTCACGAGGGTCCTGGAGGACCCTCATGGCACTTACAGGGGTAACCATTAGTGTGTCATGGGCCCTTTAAGGACCCATAAGTGATGGGGTTAGATGAAGGCTTTTGGGGGTCTGTATAGACACCGATAAGTAATGGGGTTAAATAGGCTTAGATGGGGTTAAATAGGCATAGTTATAGTTATTAAGTCCAGATAGGCTAAATAGGCCCAGTTAGGGATAAATAGGTCTGGAAGGAGTTAAATAGGCCCAGTTAGGGTTATTAGGCCCAGATAGGGTTAAATAGGCCCAGTTAGGGTTATATAGGCCCATTTATGGTTAAATAGGTCTAGACTTAGTTAAATATGCCCAGTTAGGGTTATTAGATCCAGATAGGGTAAAATAGGCCCAGTTAGGGTTAGATAGGTCCAGTTAAGAATAAATAGGTCTAGAAGGGATTCAATAGGCCCAATTAGGGTTAAATAGGCTCAATTATGTTTATTAGGTCAAGATAGGGTCAGAAAGGCCCAGTTAGGGTTAAATATGTCTAGAAGGGGTTAAATAGGTCTAGCTGCAGTTAAATAGGCCCAGTTAGGGTTATTAGGTCCAGATAGGGTTAAATATGCCCAGTTAGGGTTAGACAGGCCCAGTAAGGGTTAAATAGGTCTAGAAGGGATTAAATATGCCCAGTTAGAGTTATTAGGTCCAGATAGGGTTAAATAGGCCCAGTTAGGGTCAGACAGGCCCAGTTAGGGTTAAATATGTCTAGAAGGGGTTAAATAGGCCCAGTTAGGGTTAAATAGGGTTTAGTATGGGTCAATGGGGTATAGTTAGGGTTAATAGTGTAGTGTACTGCTTAGACTTTGTCATGAGGGTCCTGGAGGACCCTCATGGCACTTATAGGGTTAACCTAGGGGTTATAGTGTCCTATAGGGGTATATAGACCCCTATTGGACTGGGGGGGTTAATTTTAGTCTCATTGGGGGTCTATATTGACCCCCTTGAGTGATGGGGTTAATGTTAGCTGACGGGGGGTACTTATAGTATTCCCGCGGCTTGGGGGTAACCATTAGTGTGCCGCAGGCCCTTTAAGGAAATTCAAACCAGTTGTAATTCCCAGTGGTGGGAAATGTAAATTCCGTAGATGCTGCGGGTGTCCCGCTTGGTGACGATCGGGACCCCTGCAGCAAGGCAAGGGTTTAATGCAGGGAGCCTGCTGGGGTCCCGATCGGACCCATGCAGCAAGGGCTAATGTGTGCACATTGCAGGGGTCACAATGGGGACCCCTGCTTTATAGGGTAAATGTGTGCACCCTGTAGGGGTCCCGTTCGGACCCATGCATTATTGGGCTAATGTGTGCACCCTGTAGGGGTATCGATCGGACCCCACATTATAGGGGTGATGTAGGGACACTGCAGGGGTCCCGTTCGGGTCCCCTGAAGCCAGGGGGGACTTAATTGGAGTAGTCACAAGGGCTTCACAGCTCTTGTGATGGCTCCAGGGTGGAAGTAAGCTGCGGTTGTTTTTTATTGTTTTGCGGGGATGGCGGAGTGCGGGTCGGAGCATGTGAATAGGGTCGTGGGGTTTCACGCGGCCGGATCTCTTGCGGCTGCGTGAGATCAAAGGCTTTCCCTGCAGTACGATGCATCGAGGGTGGCCACAAGAGAAAGCAGGGTGCCGGCCACAAGCCGGAATAGAATAGCTAAGTAGCTTGCGGCCACCCCTTGCGGCCACGCAGCTCCTACGTCCAGCATTAGAATGAGACCCATAGAAAATATAGAATTATGTAAATGAATGCCAATACTTTTCTAGTCCATATAGGTGGCATAATATGTATTAACTCATTGATACCCAAGATTGTTTTAACCCCGAAATTACACATAAAATTAAAATGTCCTGTCGATTTGCGGGCTTGAGACTGTTGTGAAAATAATTCTATTGTCTATCATTGCTTCCCCGTTATTTACAGTGCACTATTGGTCTTTTATTTGCATTTACAGTGCTACGAAAAGCAGCCTTATTAAATTGCGATTTGGCCAATTGGATAGAGCTCTATTTAAGCACACAGAATATATTTTCTACAGAAGTTTTTAGTTAGTAAAGACCTTGCTTTTGGATAGAAGATCACTAACTAAAAACTTCTGTAAAACAAATAAGCTCTGTGCTTATATAGAGCCCTATTCAATTGTCCGAATCGCAATTTAATAAGGCTTTAGATGTTTAACCCCTTTGTGAGTCCTGTCTAGCACATGTAGAATTTCCTCCTCCATTTGCGGTTTACGAGTGTGGATACGTTTGTGAGCTTGGGGAAATAGAGCAATTGAATATTGATTTGTAATTTTAGCCTTGCGAAAGTGACAGATGAAAGGCTTCTGGAGGCAGTAAGTTACGAGTTAGACGGACACAAGTTTTAACTCGTGGAGCCCACAAAAAGCCGCCAATTGAATAGCAAAATCGCTTGCGACCTCACTTACGGGCTCCCGGATCTCAAATTTGGACAATTGATTGTGGCCCTATATTAGTACATCTGCATTTGTCTCTTTTGTTTTCCTCCTCTTTTTCACAAAAGGATTGTGACAGCCATTTCTTTTCCATATGGTGTTTTAAATAACAAAACGTGATAATGGCAAAAATGTTTTAGGAAGTAAAAAAAAAAACACAGCCTTTACATTTTGAATGTATAAATTTTTACATTCAATATAAAAGTTTTCCATTTTCTTTACTGAACCTGCTTGAAGTCTTCTTCCACTGTAGAAAGTAGATCACTGGAAACTAAAATGTTAGATTCCACAGCATACATTATGCTGCCTGGCTTCAAGTGCAGTTTCTGACCACAGTGCTTCTTTAAGTGTCTAAAGGCAGCAAAGGAGAAAACAATGGATTTTAATGCTCAACAGCCGTGAAGAAAAGCTTCCTAAAGATAAACAGAATTTCCTCGAACTGGATCATGTGTCATATTTAAATATTTCCTGTATTCTGCAATGCCAGAGAAGATAAGTTATCGTCTTTTCTTACATTGACATATACATATATATTTATATTTTCTTATGTATGGGTTTTTGTACTTTTATACTGTTTATGTAAACACCTTATAATCCTAGGCAAGATTCTTTAGATGACAGTGTTTGTTTACTATACTTTTTGAACTGTTTTTCACATCTTAGATTGTAAAACAGTCAGAGGTGCTCAATCTGAGAACGAACAACACGCAACTGAAAACAACTAAGTAGGTTTGCTCTATAGGTCTGGTCACCTACTCTGAGCGCAGCCTCTTTTAGCCACTTGTGCCCTTCACAGGGAGAAATATCCTGAAGTATATCAGTCTGGTCCCACTCAAAAGAGTGATCCAGCCCCGAAATACCAGGCAATTCTACCATGAACAAGAGAAACATTAAACCCCAGACATAGGTTTTGGCCTTCATTGGGCCTCGTCAGTGAGGTGCAGCTGTACTCCCTAAGGCAAAGTGACAGCCCAAAGCAGAATTTTGTGATAGTCAAGGAATGAACAATCCTTCTTCATACCTGAGACAATCAGCAACTGACTCGACCGCATCATACATATCTGGTAGTGCTATCACCATTTTGTATGATGTGTAAAATATCAGCTTCTATCTTTATCCTTCTTTATATTTAATCCTTTATACTTATATACACATATATACATGTATATAAACAACCCCCCCACACAGCAGCCATCCCTCTTAGTATGTATCCCTGCACAGCTCCCAACCCCTCTGAGCACTGACCTCACAGAACCCTTTCCCCTGTACTTGCTGCTACTTTGCAGCCCTTGCTCTCTTACCTTCTTCCCTAATACATATCCACAGGGTGCTGAACTGCTCCACACTGCCATCTGTTGGAGCTTCGGTAGAAACATTCTTTTTAAAACAGGCACTCACAATTTTAGGATGTGTGTGTGTGATCAATGAGGCACAGGGGGCCCTGGGGGGGGGGGGGGGGGGGGGGACCAGTAAGGCATTGGTGGCTTGGGCCAGAGTAGGAGGCCCCCAACCAAAAAAAAAAAAAAAAGTTACACAGTATGAGGCCCCACCAGAGAAGGGCCCTGGTGCACCACATGCACCACTGGTAGATCCGCCCCTGTAAGGAACCATAGAAAGTGGAACACAGTCACTGCTAAAAAACAGGGTTTTGCTCCAAATGTGAAAGTTTCCTTCAAAAGCAGGATATTTAAAAGGCTATGATATGGGATATGGTGATTTCCCCCAAAAATGGGGGTTTCCTCCCGTTTTCCAAAAGAAGGACAGTTCAGAGGTACTGTATGCAAACAGATCTATCTTGAACACACAATGTGTTTGTACTTTCTCCATGGGCTCTCTTGTCTAACTAAATAAAAAGTACTGGTGATACCTATTACAATTCAAAGCCAAATGCAGCTTTTTACACCACTGGTATGCTTATTGCGGTATGTAACCGGAATGTATATCATATTTCCAGAAAACATTGTTTACTGTAAACAAACTTGTACGTCTGAGTAAGACAAAATGAAAGTGAGTATGATATGAAAAATGACCACTAGGAGGAGACAACATATCATTAAAGTACATAAAGTGATCAAACAGGCATCATAATGGCAGAGCCAGGCATATAGAAATATGCATCATACAACAAAATTTCAGCAATCTGGAACAGTGTAGCAAATAAATAATGACATAATCGAAGATGGTAAATATAGACTTTTATATCTGACATATAAGCACTGCTGTAATTGTAATGTGCATAACAAATTGCTGTTAAAAAATGGGGTTAATGTGTTTGCTAGATTGTATCCCCTTAAACTGTTCTCCTATCCATAATACCATCTTCAAAGAAATTTGAAATACAAACAAGGCCCTGGACAGATTCTAAACAAACCAAATATTTTATCTGGACAGGTCCTGCAACATTCAGGTGATTTGGGAGCTTTGACTTAAAAGACCACTGTAAAATGTAAAAAATGTAAAAAAATAATAGTGTGTATATATATATATATATATATATATATATATATATATATATATATATATATATATATAGTACTTTTGTGTTCACATTTGAATGTCTAAAATAAGATAAAAAATCGGTTTCCTGCTCAGAATTCCGAGAAATACTGTTATTACACTGCACTCTGGGAACCTGGGCAGGGACATGCAAATGTGCCCACAAAGATTTTGTTCTTGCAATCCATAACCATATTAAACATGACTTCCCTTAAGCATATGCCCACTTTTTTAAAACAGCTTTGAGCAAAGCTAGGTTTGCATTAAAAAAACAAGCCAGGAATCCCACCCATGTACAGCCTTTTCTAATTCTTTTATTGAAAAGTTTAAAATATATACAGTCATTTTACAGTCATCATATTTCAACTATTCATACATAATACAAATCATATTTATAAAACATTTTGTTTTACAATCATAACATATTTACAATCATAAAATGTATCATGTATTGTAATAATCATACTTGTAAGGTTTACAATAAAAAAAAATGTAAAGGCAGATCATAAAATATAAGCAAATAATGTTAAAAGAAATAATTTACATGGAAATGTAAAATACAATTCTTTATTTTACAGGCATATTTAAAAAGTCAACTTTTTTTTTTTTACATATTCATCAAATACATACAACAATTTAAAACACACTTTCCCTAACTTTTCCCTTTATCTGTCCCTTTACTCTATGCTATCCTTTCCCTTCACTCACCGCTGTCTCTGAAATAAGCTTCCACTCTCCCTTCATCTTCTATCCCTCATGTTGTCCCTGGTGTCATCTTTAAAAAGGATTCATCTAAAAAACAGATAAGAAAAGTTAAAATGCATATAAAATTACTGTGCAAGTAGTTTGTTCCATTTCTCTTGCTGCCATAAAACCTTTGCATTTTTATCTGTTTTCTTGTCTAATATATTTCTTAATTTCCATAATACTGCTTTAACAGTATTTATGATTTTCCATGCAATCTTATTTTTCTTCAAATCTGCTGACTTAAATAAACTTTATAAAATTAATCCATAAATTACATTAATATTACATAATTTAGTTAAAATTTTCGTTATCGATTTCCATATATCTTTAGAAAAGGAACAGCCCTAAAACAAATGATATACATTTTCATCTGCTCCACAATTTTCTCTTGGACACCTTTTACTTTCAATTCAACCTCCTTTGTATTGAAAGGCCATTGTAGCAATACAATTATGTACTGCTGCCCAAGCCAAATCTCGTTGTGTATTAAATAACATTTTATTAGAAACTTGTCTCCATATTTTTTTTGCATATGTCTCCAGAGAAACGTTCTATAGATTAAACCTCCTTTCTTTTTTTTATTAAAATTTAAAATGTTCTCCGTTTTTTTACGATATTTATATCTATATTACTTACCGTATATACTCGAGTATAAGCCGACCCGAGTATAAGCCGAGGCACCCATTTTACCACAAAATACTGGGTAAAATGAGTGACTCGAGTATAAGCCGAGGGTGGGAAATGTGCTGCCCCCTGTGTCCCTCTTGTGCCCTCTGTGTCCCCCTCTCTCTCCGTGTCTCTTCTCCCTTCTCCCTTCACTGTGTCTCTTCCCCCCTCCCTTATCACCCTCATCAACCCCACTCCTCATCCTTAACCTCCCTTGTCATCCTCAACCTCCCTCCTCATCCTCAACCTCCCTCCTCATCCTCAACCTCCATGCTCATCCTCAACTCCCTCCTCATCCTCAACCCCCTCCTCAACCTCTCTCCTCAACCCCCCCATCCTCAACCCCCCCATCCTCATCCTCTCTCTTCAACCCCCCATCCTCAACCCCCCATCCTCAACCTCAATCCCCCTCCTCAACCCCTCCTCCTCATCCTCCCTCCTCAACCCCCTCCTCAAGCCCCATCCTCATCCTCCCTCCACAACCCCCCCACCCTCATCCTCAACCCTCCTCAACCCCCTCCTCAACCCCCCCATCCTCATCCTCTCTCCTCAACCCCCCTCCTCAACCCCTCCTCCTCATCCTCAACCTCCCTCCTCATCCTCCCTCCTCATCCTCAACCTCCCTCCTCAACCCCTCCTCAAACTCCTTAACCTTCCTCCTCAACCCCCTCATCCCCAACCCCCCATCCTCAACCTCCCTCCTCAACCTCAACCCCCCTACTCAACCTCAACCACCCTCAAACCCAACCCACCTCCTCAACCCCCCTCAACCTCCCCCCAAACCTCCCTAAATACCTCCCCCCTCTCCCCTCACTTACCTGCTTGTGCTCCGGCCTCCGCTCCTTGACCCAGGGGTTTTGGGAGGAGGAGGGGGGATAAGGGGGGCTTAGGTTGAGGAGGGGGGAGGTAAAGAGACATGGGGGGGTAGAGAGACACACAGAGAGTTAGAGACACACAGGGGGTTAGAGACACACAGGGGGTTAGAGACACACGGGGGGGGGGGGGTTAGAGACACACGGGGTGGGTTAGAGACACACGGGGGGATTAGAGACAAATGGCGGGAGAGTGACTCGAGTATAAGCCGAGGGGCCCTTTTTTGCCTTAAAAAAAGGGCTGAAAAACTCAGCTTATACTCGAGTATATACGGTATCTCATATATTTTTTATGAAATTATTAAGATCAGTGTAACATTTTGGTGGGTTAAAAAAATAAGAGTTTTTTAAAGACAATGGCATACACTCATATATAGAAAAAACATTTCCTCCATAGAATCTTATAATATCAAAGGTTTTGTCAGTATGTTCAGTTTGTCTTGCACAATAAGATAAAATCTTTAGCCATAAGAACGTATCAATATCCAACATGTTTTTCCCCCTTGATCACACTTTCTGCTTATTTTATCTCTCTCCAGCTCTTCCAATCTTGAAGCCCATAAAAAATAGTTTTTTTTTTTTTTTTTAAACTATAAAACATTTGGCGGAAAGATAAAACAATTAAAAAGTAAGATAATCAATAAACCCGCTTTGATTATTAAAATATTTCCTTCTAAAGTTACATTTCTTAGATTCCAAAAACATATTTTCTCTTTTTTTCAGAACTAAAACCCAATTTCCAAGGCCAGATAAAGATTTATTAAAAATAATTCCTAACATTTTTAAATGAGTTCTTGTGATTTCTAGTGGAATTGTTACCTCCTCTTTCCAATTATTTAAAATCATACATTTACTTTTGTTTATATGTCAAATGAAAGATGAGGCTTGCGAATAAATCTGTGCCCAGAAAATAATTCTACGTATAGAGGCGTTAGACGTAAAGATTACCCTTACATCATCCATGTAACCTATATATTTAGACATTTTACCTCCTCCACCCGAAACTTGGATTCCCCTGATTACCTTATCTGTCCTAATTTTTTCTAAAAAAGGTTTGATTGCACATATAAAAAGGATAGGTGATAAGGGACATTCCTGTCTAACACCAGATTCAATATTAAAACTGTTTCCAATATTTCCCTTTATAGAGAGTTTCCTAAAAACATTATTATATACAGGCCTCAGGGAGGACTTGGAAAAGAAAAGAATGGGACACAGAATCGAAAGCCTTCTCAAAATCCAGACTCAACACTGCAGTTGGGTTATAATGCTCTTTTGTGTAGTTTAAACTATCTCTTATCAAAAACAAACTATCTGTAATACTTCTCCCCGCGATTCCACATGACTGATCATCTTTTATAATTAAATGAATTTATTTTTTAAGTCTATTTACTAAAACTGTTGTTATGCACTTATAATAGAAATTTAGAAGGGTGGTAGGTTGCCAATTTCTAATATCTTTTGGATCTCCTTTTTTATGTAATAGAGTCTCAATACGACTCCTCCTCATAGATTGTGGTAACATAATACCCTTCAAGAACATTTTACAAACAGATAAAAAGTAATCTTTAATAAAATCCCAAAACTTTCAGTAATATTCACAAGGGAGTCCATCATCTCCCAGGGTTTTGTTTGTTTCAAAACTAAAAACCACACTAAAAAGCTCTTCCATACTGAAATCATCTAAAAAAAACCTCCCCATCTTCTTTACTTAAAACCATGTTAATTGAATTTAAAATATCAGTCTTGTAAGCCTCATCTATCTTTTTTTCTTTATATAAATTAGAATAAAAATTGGAGGCTATATTTAAAATATCTTTTGACTTTGAATACAATTTCCCACTTTCTTCTAAAACTCCTATATTAGATTTCTTAAAAGCTTTCTTAAAAAAAATATTGATTACATTTTACTCCTTTTTCAACATGTTTAACTTTAGATTAAAAAATATAATTTTTCGTTTTTCTTCTAAAAACATTTTAATTTCTTCTCCTAATTTCTTCATTTCTACATAAACCTCTACACCTAATTCTTTTAATTTAAAGAGCCATTGTCTTCTTTTTTGTAAAATTTCTTACTGCTCTCATTTTCTTCTGGCCAACTTTTTTCCCCACCTAATAAAAAGTTTTTACATTCACTTTTCACCATTTCCCACCAACTTTGTTTTCTTTGCAGGGATTTATAAAACCATCCAAAATGTCTTAAAACTTCTTCATTTTCTAAAATAGATATATTTAATTTCCATAATCCTTTATCTTTATCTTCAATGTCAGAACAATTAAAATAAACTTTTAACGCATAATGGTCTGATATTATATGTGATATTAAATCTATCCTAAAAGCATGGAGAATGAAAAATAAAATCTATCTTAGAACATACCTTCTGATTTTCCCATGTATACCCTGGCTCATTTGGATAAAGTTCTTTCCAAGTATTCTTTAGGGAAAAATCAGAGGTCATGTTAATTAAACATTTTGAGGTTTTATCTAAAATTATTTCTTCTCTTTTTCTCTTCCTCCCACTTGTATCAAAAATACAGTTAAAATCCCCTAATACAATTGTGGGTTATATACCTGGTAAAAACACCTTAATAATTTAAAACACATTATATCTGTTTTTTTTTTATCTTGTGGTGCATACATATTAAAAATTCTCAGAGATAAAATATAACAGTTTGCTTTTACTAATAAAACGCTTCCCGGAATGATCTCATTAAAATACTCTATGGGCCATCCTGGTCTGAAGAGGACAGCCACACCCGCCGTCCTGTTATCCGCCCCTCTAGACCAGACAGATGGTCCATTCCAATCTTTCTTAAAATGTTCATAACTTATCTCATTTTCAATCCAGCATTCTTGAAGACAATAAAAATCACAATTTAACATACTTAAATAATTAAAACAGGCCACTTTGCGTGCCTTTGTTTAGGGAGAGGTATTTAAAAGAGTGCATCAGTCATTGTCGTCTGGAGGAAAAGCAACAAACTTGTTAGTATCTGCCAGATGCGATACTGTGGCCTCCATTTCTTCCTCCTTGAAGTCTCCAGGTTCCGCATAGGCCTGGGGTTATTCCTTGCAAGGAAAAAGTGTAACAACGGACACCAATCTTGCCCGGGGACTTGGGTCCATAGGTACAAAATTGTCAGTCCTGTGCAGACTTGATGAGACTACTTGATGCATTACAGGCATACTCTTACAGAGCATCTGTTTGTATGTTGGCTTGCTGCCTGGGTCCGCTCCAGCCAGGGATCCCTGAGAACTACGCATCTTTGCAGAACCTTCAGGGTTTACCCCAGCTGGAACAGTCGCCAGACTGGAACCAACACTCTGCCTTCAAGACCGGAGACTACTTCTGCCTATTCCCTCTGAACCTGTACCTGCCGGAAGGCCTTGGGAATAGCTATGTGCTACACCCACTGTGCCGGGAGGCCAGCCAGCAGGCCTACCCTTTACAGCGGGCTCACAACCAGCACCACCATCACCTGGATCCATGAGGAAGAACAAATCCGTCAATTTGTTTTCCACCCCTTCCCATGCCCCCAGAGACTGTGAGCATACTGTCATCAGCCTTGGACTCCACCTGCACCTTTTCTGTACCATCTGAGTCCAAGGCTGAGACACCAGAGACCACCTTTTCTGAGGTTAGTCTTGAATAGCCCCTCTCACTGCTCCCAGACTCTTTATTGCTTGGACCAGGAACTGTCTCTTCCTGGTCATCCTTCTTTTTCAGTGGCTCTCCGGTCTCTTTAGGACAGTACCTCGAGTACTGTGCACTCATTCTCTCTGAGAAGTACGTATACTTTCTGGGGCACTTTCGGAATTTAAGTTTTATTTCCCCAAAAAGATCACTGCTCCAGTTCCTACAGTCAAAGGCCTGGTGATCTGAGCTTCCACAATAGCGGCACCTGGGCTCTGGGCACTCATCAGTAGGATGTGCATACGTGTAGCATCTTCTGCAAAATATTAGTTGTCCTGGAAACCGAAGATACCTATGGTTATACATATGCACTATAACAGACACTTCCTCTCTTGCATACAACAGCTCAAGTTTTATCCCCTCCAGGATGGGGTTATCTGCATTAACCCGGTACCGATGGTAAAAGTTGTAACAGTTGTTTGAGCTCTAGAAGATCAGATCATATAACCCCCTGTACTATGAGTCTTGAATGCAGAGCACTGCCGCAAGTAACATCTCCAGCAGCTCCTGCAAAATTCTCTCCACCACGTAGCTAATCGTTACTTGAGATCGCCGTCCTTCTTTCACCACCAAACAAACACTGTCTTTCAGATGCGCCGCACCGGCCATCCCCTCTCTCTCTCTCTCTCTCTCTCTCCTCTCTCCATCGATGTACGCTTTCGCACAGGAGATTAACAGCAATATAATAAACAATGAAGTATATATATATATATATATATATATATATATATATATACACAAAGTTCATAGGATAAATAAAATGTGGTCTCACAGTAGATGCTGCTTTAGTAACAACATGTAACACACCAAACCCATTAGCCTCTCCTACTGGGTTGTTTAATACCAACTCCACAGCCTGTAATTACCCTTTGTTACCACAGCCTGTTCTGACTGATCTGTCAACAAGATTTTTGTCCACTAAAATGCTGCTACCACCTCCTCAAAAATAATGAAATTATAACCCTCTCTGATTGTTTGAAAAAAGATATCCTGGCAAATTAGAAATATGCTAGATTATACAATACTCTGGAATATCAATATGTTTTCTTCTTAAAGATCCACTGTGGTCATATGTTTTATTATTAAGATATGTGACAAAATATAAAATGGTTCAACTAATTTATTGCCTGAGTGCAACAGTTATTAATGTTCCCTGGTCAGGTAGGGATAAAGCAAATTGCTGTTTTTTAAAAGACAACATTGAGAAAAGATGAACTTCAAAAGACAATTGACACATTTCTAAAAGGGCATTTATAAATTCAAGCCTTAGAAATATTTTTGAATTAGAATATCAAACAATATTCTTTATATTCCCTATTTTTGCAAGGGAAAGAAAATATGGGATCACCATATAGGGTTTATAAGGAATATTTTAAAGTGACTTGGTAAACACAAGAAATATATATCTACTGATTTGGCGATATATCATAAGTGTTATTGAACACAGCCATGGCAATTCTTTTGCGTGCGGGGCAAAAGCGCACCCTCATCAGCGAGCTGACAAATGCGCAAACTGACAACTGCGCGCCTGACAATATCTTTCCCGACAACTGCACCCTGGACTGAAGGTAAGGTTGATTAGGGGTGTTATTGTTAGGCTTAGAGGTTTTAGAGATCGGTTTCGGCTTTGGGGTTTTAGGATTAGGGTTAGGCTTAGAAGTTTTAGGGTTAGGGTTAGGCTTAGGAGGGTTAGGATTAGGCTAAGGAGTCTTACAGTTGGGCTTAGAGGTTTTAGGGCTAGAGTTTGGCTTAGGGGTCTTAGGGTTAGGCGCAAGGGTCTTAGGCTTAGGGTTAGGGTTAGGCTTAGGGGTCCAGAGCATTAGGGGACACAGACATTAGAAGCTTGCAAGCTTTTATTGGCACAATGTTTTTCAACAAGGCGCAATTATCGGCACAATGTTGTCGGCACATTTGTCCTGCGCGCAAAGGACGGGGTGCCGAATACAGCCTATATTCCTTATGTTCTGCAATAGCAAATAATATTAGTGTGTGGCTAGTAAGATATTGATATCACAGAAGAGCTAATGTAAGGGAAGTAAAGAGATTAGTATTGACAAGTGTAAAAGAAAATAGGCAGATATTATAATGGGACTGTGAAAAGAATATTGTTTTGTCCCATAATATACTGTATGTACAATTTGAGGTTCTTTGCTTTCCTCCAAAATACATATTTTGTGGTGGTAACAGCATAAAGGCGTAGATACCAATTTATTCTACTATCTCAGTATATTGATATTATTTTAATTACTCACTGCTGCATTGTTCACAAAAATTAATAAAGTTGAAGACAATTTTCTTTTTTAGTGTGTATTCCATTTGCATATTGTATTGAAAGACAAAAACATGAATCAAGCTAGTAATTATGTAGGAGGAAAAAAACTTTTTTTTTAAACTCTGTACTTTTAGTACAACAATATAACCAGTGAAAATTTAGCTAATAAAAAAGCCCTGGATGTCGCTTGTTCACTGATAATACATTTGGGAAACAGTACATTTATTTTTGACAAGCATAGGTCAATAAAGGCCATTTTTCGTCCTGAGTTAGATAAAATAAGTTATGTTATCTCTACACACAGGGGAGGATGTACCAGTGGTGCAAGTGGTGCAGTGTACCAGGGCCTCCTCTTAGGGGGGCCCAACAATGCATAATTTAATTTTTTTCCCCCTGTAGTGTGGGGTCATCTCTGGTGCCCCTCACCCTGGCCCAGCCCACCAAAGCCCCATGGACCTCCCTGGCCTCCCTGGGCCTCCTTGATTGCACTCATCCCCTGGTCTGGAATTGTTCTGTGTCTATTTTAATAAAGCATTTCTACTGAAGCTCCAAGTGTGGAGCAGTTCAGCAAGCTGGTAAACAACAATATTTTTAGAAATGTTAAAAAATGTTCTCTCTTTGTCCCTCTTTCATTGCCCCCTGCCTAGCATACCTCTTTTTCTACACTCTCTCCCCATCCCTCCTTCCTCCTCTACCCCCCAAACTCTCCCTCAACCCCCTTTTTCCCCTTTCTCATCCCTCAATTTACCTCCTCTAATTCTCCTTCTTCCCTCTCTTTCTCCCCATTCCCCCTCTCTTACTCACCCTCCTTTATCATATCCTCCCACATACCCACCTCCTTATCACTCCCCCATCCCTCACCTCCCTCATCTGCCTTCTTCTCCTTCCCTTTTACCACCACCTCACCCCTTCCCACCATGCTTAATCTCCCATTCAATTCTTCCATTCCTCCCCCAACCCTGTTGTCCCACCACCCTTCATCTCCCCTTCATCACCTTCTGTCTTCCCTACCATCATCATTTCCTTCTCTCCTTCACCACTCATCTCATTTATTCTCTTCTCTCCTCATCCATTTCCTGCTTCCCATACTTAACTTCCCTTTAATTCTCCCTGTCCCACATCCCTCATGTGCCACCACCCTTTATCACCCCTTCATTTCTTTCTTTTTTCTGCCTCCCTTCGTCCCATACTCCTTGTACTCCCTTTCCACTTATCTCCATCTTTCCTAATTCCCCTTATCTCCTCAGCCCTGCTTGTTCCCCCCGTCTTTCCAATTTCCTTTATCTCATCCTTCTCTTCACATCTTTATATCCCTTCATCTCCCCTGATCTTCCAATTGTCTCCCCTTCCTTCCTTCCTTCCCTCCCTAACCCTTATCTCACCTCCCCCTTAAATCTCCAGTTTCCTTGTTACTGCACTGTTCACCCCAACATAGTCAGGCCTACGTGTCAGTGTACTATAATGCTGCTAATACAGGTGCTCACTACGTACTAAAATGGGCAGTGTTAATCACACCTCAGAGCCTATGATGTCTTCACATTTGTTCTGTGTATATATGTATAAATGTATTTTTATTTGTGTAGCAACATCAATGTTTAAAAACACTCTACAAAGACAAGGTACAAAACAATTGCATGTCAAAACAAGTGCACTTTACATAAGACAACCAATGGGTTGCCTAATTACAGCCCAGAAGAGCTTACAATCTATTTATGTGTTTTAAAGATGCATAAGGACACAATACAGTATAATGTTACTGTAAGTGCATGTAGAATGGAATGGAGGATACAAATATCAGGTTAACTAAACTGAAGTTGTGGGAGGGTCTGTATCTACCCTAAATCTAATACATTTCTTCCATTAAACCTACCTCTTTGCACTTCTTCGTGCTCCTGTTGCTTTCCGTGGTCCCATCCTACGCTACCTCTGGGTGAGTCCTCCAGCTCCCTAGCCTCCCCTTCTGTCATGCAACCTTTTGCTTTCTCCAGGCCTGGCCTTGCTTCCCCCAGTTTCTCTGTCTTCCTGGTCCTCCTTCCCCCCATGGCCTTCGTGGCAGTCTTCGCTGACCCATCCTTCCCCATATTACTTGCACCCTCATCTCCCACTGCCCTGTCTCTCCTGCTTCCTGCGTGGCTTCTGCTCCGGCCTGTGCTTCTTTCCACTCACCCACCCTCCCCCATCTGCCGCCTCACCCATCCTATGCATGCTGTTTGGCCTCCTACTCTTTCTCCATCCCCAAGTCCTCTCTCGCTCCACCCTCTCCACTGCCACCATTGGCTCCTACTGCTTCAGCTTTCTCAATCCATGACTCTTACACTGAGAGCTTCTTATCTCTATATCACCTGTCTGGCTCAATCCATGCCAAGTCAGTAAGCCAATCATCCCTGCACATGTGTACAGTACCCAGGCCCACACAAGACCTTACAGAAAGGGTAATCCCTTTCCATGTGATAACTAGAAAACCTGAACTATCCCAGATCCGACTCATTAGCCATGTACCTCAGCCTCTTCCAAATGAGCAGCTGACACAGATTCAAAGACTCATTACTGATGTTGCTCCAACAGTCAATTCTTCAGAAAACAGGATCTCAAGATTAGAAAACCCTTCAGATCCCAAAGCTACACCTGCCACAGATCCTAGTCCATCTTCACAAGGTGAGAAACCATCAACCCACCTACAATTATGCCTGCACATTTTGTCCCTGCTCACCTCAGGAAGGACATCATCAAGGGGAAGGATATCAATCTGGTTATCACTCCCTACATTTGACACTCCAGAAAATAAAACCATAACCCAAGGAGATGTTTCCATCATGATCAGCCCTAAGGATCCATGTCTAAACCGAAAGCTCAACGTCACATAATTCATTCTGGCCATTAGTGTTTATTGAGACATTGTCTGCCCTGCTTTTCCCCTGTAACACCAAGAGCGGGATGAATACAAGTAGCTAATACTCGACCTCTCACATGAATATGAAGGATACAATTACTACAACTATCACTCCATTATTCTGTGGATTGCTCATCACAATACCATGAATTAATTACTACGTTTACTTCTAGCTGTATCGACCGATAACTCTTCTTATCTAGACCTAGTTCCTCATCACTGTCCATCTGAATTTACCTCAGTCCTATCCACTTCCAAGTGAATTTCAACTCCAAGATTATCACCTCTTCCTGGAATTTGATAAACCACAAAGCACACAAAGCCAGAACTGTAGTCAGTACTCTATATAATTAGGAATTGTCTCTACACCCATTTAGGGCCAAGCCAGTTAAAAGACTACGTACAATAGTCAGCTACAATACTACAACTTATTATTAAGTGCTAGGTATTTACTGGCAGGGGAGATATCCCCATAGAATAGGAGTATCTGTTCAAGTTTTAATAGTGTGAATGGTTACTTTGGAATGGATGCATCAGTCGTGAAGGTCATAATTTACTGAGGAAAAATATTTAGTCTGATTTGGACTCTGATAGTCCTTTAGTTAGGAGGATCCCTACATAGGGACATAAGCCACTTGCCCATCAAAAATGACAGCAATAAAATGTGAAGCCTGGCAATGCTGTTTGCCACACAATGGTAACCTCTCTACTTTACTGGCCTCATGATGAGTGCCTTCGGCGGACATCACGGGACTCGCAATGAGCGCCTTTGGTGCTCATCACTGGTCTCGCAATGAGCGCCTTTGTCGCTCATTGCAAGTCTCTCCCTCTGTCTACTTCCTCCCTTGTGTCTCATTCCCCCATCCCTCCCTTGTGCCTCTTTTCCCCCTTTCCTCTCACTCACTCTCAGACCCCCATAATCCCTTCATTAACCCTAACACTCATGGGAGTAAATACAGATCTTTATCAGCCCTTAATTAACCCAGTCACTCATAGGGGTCAAAAAAGAATCCCAGAAGACCTTCATTAACCCTGTCACTCATAGGGGTCAATACAGACCCCCATAAGCCCTTCATTAACCCTGTCACTCATGGGGGTGAATACAGACCCCCATAAACCCTTAATTAACCCTGATACTCATGGGAATCAATACAGACATTTATTAGCCCTTAATTAACCCAGTCACTCATGGGGGTCAATACAGAACCCCATAATCCATTAATTAACACTGTCACTCATAGGGGTTAAAAAAGAATCCCATAAGACCTTCATTAACCCTATCACTCATCAGGGTCAATACAGACCCCTATAAGTCCTTCATTAACCCTGTCACTCATGGGGATCAATACAGACCCCCATAATCCATTAATTAACCCTGTCACTCATAGGGGTCAATATAGACCCCTATAAACCCTTAATCAACCCTGTAATTCATGGGGGTCAATACAGACCCCCATAACCTCTTAATTAACCCTGGAACTCATGGGGACGATACAGAACCCATAATCCCTTAATTAACCCTGGAACTCATGGTGGTCAATATAGACCCCCATAATCCCTTCATTAACACTGTCACTCATGGGGGTCAATACAGACCCCCATAATCCATTAATTAATCCTGTCACTCATAGGGGTCAATAAAGAACTCATGGGGACCATACAGAACCCATAATCCCTTAATTAACCCTGGAACTCATGGTGGTCAATATAGACCCCCATAATCCCTTCATTAACACTGTCACTCATGGGGGTCAATACAGACCCTCATAAGCCCTTAATTTACCCTGTCACTCATGGGGGTTAATACAAACCCCCATCAGCCCTTAATTAACCCTGTCACTCATGGGGGTCAATACAGAACCCATAATCCATGAATTAACACTGTCACTCATAGGGGTCATTACAGCCCCCCATAAGCCCTTCATCAACCCTGTCACTCATGGGGGTAAATACAGACATCCTAAAACCCTTAATTAACCCTGTCACTCATGGGAGTCAATGAAGACCCCCGTAAGCCCTTAATTAACCCTGTCACTCATGGGGGTCAATACAGACCCCCATAATCCATTAATTAACACTGTCACTTATAGTGGTCAATACAGACCCCCATAAGCCCTTTATCAAGCCTGTCACTCATGGGGGTCAATTAAGACCCCCATAAGCCCTTAATTAACCCTGTCACTCATGGGGGTCAATACAGACCCTCATAAGCCCTTTATTAACCCTGTCACTCATGGTGGTCAATATAGACCCCCATAATCCCTTCATTAACACTGTCACTCATGGGGGTCAATACAGACCCTCATAAGCCCTTAATTTACCCTGTCACTCATGGGGGTTAATACAAACCCCCATCAGCCCTTAATTAACCCTGTCACTCATGGGGGTCAATACAGAACCCATAATCCATGAATTAACACTGTCACTCATAGGGGTCATTACAGCCCCCCATAAGCCCTTCATCAACCCTGTCACTCATGGGGGTAAATACAGACATCCTAAAACCCTTAATTAACCCTGTCACTCATGGGAGTCAATGAAGACCCCTGTAAGCCCTTAATTAACCCTGTCACTCATGGGGGTCAATACAGACCCCCATAATCCATTAATTAACACTGTCACTTATAGTGGTCAATACAGACCCCCATAAGCCCTTTATCGAGCCTGTCACTCATGGGGGTCAATTAAGACCCCCATAAGCCCTTAATTAACCCTGTCACTCATGGGGGTCAATACAGACCCTCATAAGCCCTTTATTAACCCTGTCACTCATGGGGGTCAATACAGACCCCCATAAGCCAATAATTAACCCTATCAGTCCAATAGGGGTCTATATAGATGCCTATAGGACACTAATTAACCCATGTAATAAAACTAAAAGTGCCATGAGGGTCATCCAGGACCCTCATGACACAAATTGTAAGCACTACACTATTAACCCTAACTATACCCCATTAACCCAACCCTGTGCCTATTTAATCCTAACAGTACACAAATAACTGTAACAGTACCTATGTTACCTTAACTGCGCCTATTGAACCCCACCAAAGCCTATTTAACATGGTCTCTTATGGGGGTCTATACAGACCCTCATAAGCCTTTATTTAACCCCATCAGTCCCATAAGGATATATAAAGACCCTTATGGGGCAGATAGAACCCTAACATTAGCCACATATGTGCCATGACGGTCCTCCAGGACCCTCAAGACACTAAGTACAAACACTACACTGTACTATACCCCCCAAAAAACCATTACATCTAAACTAATCCCCCTCTACACTACCCTATTAACACCTACACTACCTACCTACCCATTTGCTAATAAACACCCCAACCCACTAATTACAGAAAATAATAAAACCTAACTCACAAAAAATAATACAACTTTAGTCACAAAAAATAAAAAATCAACATTACAGAAAAAAAAACTAAATTACAACCCCCCACTACAGAAAATAAAATAAAAATACACACCTGAAAAGGAAATACATACAAAATGCATACATTACAATACAATATAAATAAAATAAAATACACTACTCCCCTATTTAATATACATACATACCCTCCTATCTAAAATACATTAAACCCTGTCTAACTGCATACATATCCCCTATCTAAAATACATTAAATCCTATCTAAAATACATACATACCCCTCTATCTAACATACAATAAATCCTATCGAAAATACACAAACCCTAAATCTAACATAAAATAGAATAAATAAGACCACTTACCTTTGCAGATGTCTATCCTGCAGATGTCTTTCTGCCCCGGGGGGGCTCTGGAAGAAACCGTGCTCTAAAAAAAAAGTCTGAGCTCCGCACTTGCCCCTAGAGCCTTCGGATTGCCTGAAAAGATGTCTATATAGTTGAGGCACCCAGTACACTCACATTGTGTGACAATCAGCATTTTAACACTTTTTTATTGCCTTGTCATTTTTGACGGGCAAGTCGCTAGTATATATATATCACTATTATAGTTGCCGTACTGCGAGATGTCGTCCTGTTGGGGGCCATCGAGAAGCGAGGGACGCAGTTGTGGGGGTGGAGGCCCACGGGACTTAGCTGCCAAAGGCGCTTATTGCATGGCCCACGATGAGAGCCGCAGGCTCTCATTGTGAGGCCACTAGGATGCAGCACTCTCTCCTCGCCCCTGCAATGATCTGCAAAGCCGCTCATTGCGCCCCTCTTGATGAGCACCTCTCCCATGTCTGTCCCCTTCCTCCTCCATTCAGAGGCCCACACGGCTCCCCCTGCCCCACTGATGCTCCCTCTGCCCCACTGATGCTTATCGCGAGGCCCACAGTAGGGTCACGTATCTAGTTTGTGCAAACCTTGCCAGTAGCTTGCGGCCCGTACCTGGTTCAGACCCTGCCAGCAGCACCACACTAACCGTCTTTTCCTCTGCGGCTCCCGTCCTCTAACCGGAACTACTTTCTAGATCAAGACGCGCATCGCGCAGGCGGGATGCAAATGCACGATGCGCGGCTTGATCCAGAAAGTAGTTCTGGCCGGAGGAGCTGCAGAGGAGGTGAGTGCGGTGCTGCTGGCAGTGTTGCATCCAGGTGACACTGAGGAGGGAATAAAGGAGACAAGGTAGGGAAAGGAGGGGTTAAAGGAGACAAGGGAGGGAGAGGAGGGGAAATGGAGACACAAGGGAGGGAGAGGGGGAGGAGACACAAGGGGGAAAAGGGAGAGCGGAAAGGAGACACGGGGAAAGTGAAAGTTAGAGGGGGAAAGGAGGAACAGGAGAGGGAGAGAGGTGAGAAAGGAGACACAGGGGAGGGAGAGGGGGGAAACGAGGTACAGGAGAGGTGCTCTCCCTGCACCAATGATGACTTAATGATTTAAGCCACGGCAGTGCAGGGCCAGATGGAGAGGAGGGGGAAGAGACACAGAGGAGGGGGAAGAGACTCGGGGGAGGGAGAGGGGGGGAAGACACAGGGGAGGGAGGGAGAGACACAGGGGAGGGAGAGAGGGGGCAAAGAGAGACAGGGGAGGGAGAGAGGGGGCAAAGACAGACAGGGGAGATAACAGACACAGGGGAGGAAACAGACACAGGGGAGGGAGAGGGTGGGGAGAATTGTTTTGGAATAAAATCCATCATCATTTTTTGATGGGCAAGTCGCTAGTATATATATATATATATATATATATATATACTACGGCCCACACAGCTCACCCTGCCCCACTTATGCTCCCTCTGCCCCACTGATGCTCCCCCTGCCTCACTGATGCTCATTGCGAGGCCTGCAGTACAGGCACGTACCTGGTTGTTGCAAACCCTGCCAGTAGCTTGAGGCCCATACCTGGTTCCGACCCTGCCAGCAGCACCCCACTCACCATCTTCTCCTCTGCTCTCCAGTCCTTTGGCCAGAACTACTTTCTTTATCAAGCCGCGTATCGCGCAGGCGGCATGCGTAATGCACGCCTTGTTCCAGAAAGTAGTTCTGGACGGAGAACGGGAGTCGCAGAGGAGGTGAGTGCAGTGCTGCTGGCAGGGTTGCATCCAGGTATGAGACACAGGGGAGGGAGAGGAGGGAGTAAAGGAGACAAGGGAGGGAGAGGAGGGGGGTAAAGGAGACAAGGGAGGGAGAGGAGGGGGAATGGAGACACAAGGGAGGGAAAAGGGGGAACGAAAACACAAGGGAGGAAGAGGGGGAATGGAGACACAGGGGAGGGAGAGGGGGAAAGGAGACACATGGGGGGAAGGGAGAGGGGGAAAGGAGGGACAGTAGAGGTGCTTTCCCTGCCCCACTGATGACTTAGACAATGAAGCCACTGCGAGGACTACCGGGGTCAATGCAGGGCCAGAGGGAGAGGAGGGGGAAGAGACACTGAGGAGCGGGAATAGACACAGGAGAGGGAGAGGGGGGAAGACAAAGGAGTGGGCTGGGAAAGACACAGGAGAGAGCGGGGGGAAGACACAGGAAAGGGAGGAGGGGGAAGACACAGGTGAGGGAAGAGAAAGGAAATAAAAACACAGGAGAGGGGGGAAGACATGGGGGAGAGAGGAGGGGGAAGATGCATGGGGGAGAAAAGGGAAAGAGAAACAGGGGGAGAGGAGGGGGAAGAGCTTGTGTATAATCCAACCTTGGCTTTGCATAAAAGCTGCGTAATGCAGCGGGCATAAGCTTAAAGGAAGCCATGTTTAGAATGGTTTATGGATTGAAGAGCGAAGCATTTGTGGGCACATTTGCATGTCCCTGCTCAGCTTCCCAGAATGCAGTGTAATAACTGTTTTTTTTTCAGAATTCTGAGCTGGAAACAGGTTTTTTAACTTGTTTTAGACATTCAAATCTGAACACAAATGCACTATTTATTTACTGTACTACTGTACGGTGGAGGGCTTCTATTGCTCTTTTGCCCACCATATATTAAATGATTGTTTTGGTGAACTACCTACTCATAAGGTCCACAACACAAGCTGGGATCCCGCTCCACACTTATGATAGCCAGTTAGCTTGAAACAGCTGTATGTGGAAAGGATTCTCAGCTTGTGTATAATCCAACCTTGGCTTTACATAAAGGCTGTGTAATGCAGCATGCATAAGTTTAAAGGAAGCCATGTTTAGAATGGTTTACAGATTCAACGCATTTGTGGGCACATTAGCTTCCCAGAATGCAGTGTAATAACTGTTTTTCTCGGAATTCTGAGCTGGAAACAGACATTCAAATGTGAACACAAACGTACTATTTATTTACTATATACTATATATATATATATGTTTAAATATGTGTTTGTGTTAATAATTGATGAATGTAGTTGATTGATTTATTGATATATATCGATATATTGGAAGGAAAATTATAAATTATGTAAATAAAAGAATACAGTTATTAGAATATTAAATTTTTCCAATCTTGCATTTTTTTATAACAATATTGTGGTTTACAATAGAGAGATTCATACAGCTACATGACAATGGTTTGTATCATAGGTATATATGATCTAAATAACATTCAGAACAACACCTTTTAATAATAATCAGATCTAACATTTTGGAATCTTACATTTATAATATAATTTATTAAAATCAAAACGAGCAATGGAATACTTAGCTCCGAAATTACATTAGTACAAGAACACTTAAAGATCTCCATCCTCTGTTTACCATGTTCCAAATCCCCATGGCCAATACATTTCCATCATGTTTTTTGCTGTATGATTTCTATGACGTAAAGTCATCACTCTGCTGATGTTAATTGTCAGTAGTGTGAAGTTATTTCTCTTTATTTAGAAGAGATGGCAATAAGAAATGTTAATGAGTCTCAGAGGTCTTTATTTCATTCAACAGTTTGGTGGTGTGAGATAAACTGTGAAAGTATCCCCTTGGATTACTGCTAAACTTTAGTAAAGCAAGAGCCTATTGTTGACATCTAGAGGTGTTAAAAAGCAAATTAGCCTCAAAGCACCTTCTTACTCAAACAGCTCATTAGTGTCTCTGATTTGACATATGGCAGTCTTTTGAAAATACCTTATTATGACTTCTTAGCATACAGGTGCAAGCTATTATGTTCTTTACCAGTGTGTACTGCCAAACCTGTGCAAAGAATAGAGCTGGCTTCATACAAAAGCAAAACCAAAGTCCAGTTTTTTTCAGCTGCGTAACTTTGATAAATAGTTTTTTAGAATATAGAAATATATATTTTAACCTATACACAATATACTTTCAGCCTTATTAAATTGCAATTCTGCAATTCTAAAGGGCTCTATTTAAGCACATAGCATATTTTGTTTACAGAAGTTTTTAGTTAGTGAACGCAAGGTCTTCACTAACTAAAAACTTCTGTAAAAAAATATGCTCTGTGCTTATATAGAGCCCTTTAGATTTAATACGGCTGTTTGTAGTTAACATTCAAGATTAATTTGATGCAGTGTGTGCTTTTCATTATTTATTAATGTTACTGTACATATTATTGTATCTATAAAATGTTATGACATGCTTAACAGAGATTAGATAATGGAATTCAGTGGTCATGCTTATTAAAGGAGTACAGTAGGATTATATGAGGTATAATACCACTGTAGTTCAGAAAATGCTGTACTTGTTAGTGAACTATCTAAGATAACAGCAGCAGCTGTGTAAGCAAGAAAATAAAAGCATATTTAGAAAAAATCTTAATTTTATTATATTGTACTTTATGTAGAAGCAGCAACGACCAAAATGCTTCATGTTTACTAAAAATGTGCGAGTTTTAAATTAAACTAAAATTATTTATCTGTATCAAAATTGTAGTAAAATTATTTCAGTGTCAATGTTTTTTTTTTATAAAAGAGACCGTTACTTCATGTGTTCACATTAAATAAATATAAAAAATAGCGACAATAATAAGCATGACATACTGGCTTAAATATACTCTGAATTAATTGATACTGTTCTGCACCATCATGCAGAGCAGTCAAAATCTAGTATAAAATGTGTAAAATGTATAAAATGTTTCTTTGTTTTTAGCTCTTTTAACTGTAGTATAATTGTATTTATATACCATATATAGTATTAGCTATGCAGCATGTATTAAGCTTATGGAGACATGCTCTTTCTCTTTATTATTAGAATGTGTAAAGAATCAAAAGGAATAAGTTGACATTTTTTCGCTTGTGGCAAGCAAATTAAATTGCAGAACATGCCAAGGTTTTAATTGTTTGAGCATTATCTGATTTATATTAAAAGAAGTAATAATACATAATAAACAGTAAGATATGCAGCACTTTAAAAAAAAATATGTTTAATAACTTTTTTTCAGTACTTTGATTGATGAGAGAAAGCAATGTTAATAAATTCCATTTCCCTTTAAACACTTCTTGTCTGTAAAAAATTATATGAGAATCATTATTAACTGGAATTATATTAACCCCCAATGGGAGGGCCAGGTACTCTCCAAGCTTAATGTGAATACATTGTGTAATTTTGTCAACGGACGACTCAATTGTATTATTTTACCATTTTATATGCACTGGATCAAAACAAAACAATACTGTATATCCAACACTTGAAAATGTATGTGGTTGATAAAATACTTTTTTTTCTAATATAGTTATTCAAATATTATATGCATTCTTTATTCATTGCACTTTTTATATGATTTTTTTTATAATGACAAAATGTATTCACATTGAGTATTGATGTCTAACAATATTGCATGATTGCATTTATAGCGCTGTTAAATTGGGAAAATATAGCTAATTTATTATCACTGACAGATTCGTATTACTAAATGCAGTGGGGGCGCTTCTGCTGGTGCAAAGCACCAAGGCCCACAACAAGTTAGGGGCCCTCTGCTACTGGCAGCAGTCTGGAGTAAAGGGATACTTTTAATGTATCATGGGAGGGGCAGGTAATCATTGCCCTAGGGGTCATCTAACATCAATATATATTTTTGGCTTTTTATTGGATGCTAAACAGGCAAGGGGTACAGAGAGGTTACATGGGGGCCTCAAAGTATTTTCCACTAAGGCCTTCTATTCATTAGCTGACTAAAATAGATTATTAAATAGTGGGTTTTCTTAGACTTGTTTTATTTAATTTTTTCAAGTGAAGAGTGGTGTTGCAGACACTAATAGAAAAATGTCCCTATTTTTGTCTCTATGAGGCACTATACAGGGAGTGCAGAATTATTAGGCAAGTTGTATTTTTGAGGATTAATTTTATTATTGAACAACAACCATGTTCTCAATGAACCCGAAAAACTCATTAATATCAAAGCTGAATATTTTTGGAAGTAGTTTTTAGTTTGTTTTTAGTTTTAGCTATTTTAGGGGGATATCTGTGTGTGCAGGTGACTATTACTGTGCATAATTATTAGGCAACTTAACAAAAAACAAATATATACCCATTTCAATTATTTATTTTTACCAGTGAAACCAATATAACATCTCAACATTCACAAATATACATTTCTGACATTCAAAAACAAAACAAAAACAAATCAGTGACCAATATAGCCACCTTTCTTTGCAAGGACACTCAAAAGCCTGCCATCCATGGATTCTGTCAGTGTTTTGATCTGTTCACCATCAACATTGCGTGCAGCAGTAACCACAGCCTCCCAGACACTGTTCAGAGAGGTGTACTGTTTTCCCTCCTTGTAAATCTCACATTTGATGATGGACCACAGGTTCTCAATGGGGTTCAGATCAAGTGAACAAGGAGGCCATGTCATTAGATTTTCTTCTTTTATACCCTTTCTTGCCAGCCACACTGTGGAGTACTTGGACGCGTGTGATGGAGCATTGTCCTGCATGAAAATCATGTTTTTCTTGAAGGATGCAGACTTCTTCCTGTACCACTGCTTGAAGAAGGTGTCTTCCAGGAACTGGCAGTAGGACTGGGAGTTGAGCTTGACTCCATCCTCAACCCGAAAAGGCCCCACAAGCTCATCTTTGATGATACCAGCCCAAACCAGTACTCCACCTCCACCTTGCTGGCGTCTGAGTCGGACTGGAGCTCTCTGCCCTTTACCAATCCAGCCACGGGCCCAGCCACGGGCCCATCCATCTGGCCCATCAAGACTCACTCTCATTTCATCAGTCCATAAAACCTTATAAAAATCAGTCTTGAGATATTTCTTGGCCCAGTCTTGACGTTTCAGCTTGTGTGTCTTGTTCAGTGGTGGTCGTCTTTCAGCCTTTCTTACCTTGGCCATGTCTCTGAGTATTGCACACCTTGTGCTTTTAGGCACTCCAGTGATGTTGCAGCTCTGAAATATGGCCAAACTGGTGGCAAGTGGCATCGTGGCAGCTGCACGCTTGACTTTTCTCAGTTCATGGGCAGTTATTTTGCGCCTTGGTTTTTCCACACGCTTCTTGCGACCCTGTTGACTATTTTGAATGAAATGCTTGATTGTTTGATGATCACGCTTCAGAAGCTTTGCAATTTTAAGAGTGCTGCATCCCTCTGCAAGATATCTCACTATTTTTGACTTTTCTGAGCCTGTCAAGTCCTTCTTTTGACCCATTTTGCCAAAGGAAAGGAAGTTGCCTAATAATTATGCAAACCTGATATAGGGTGTTGATGTCATTAGACCACACCCCTTCTCATTACAGAGATGCACATCACCTAATATGCTTAATTGGTAGTAGGCTTTCGAGCCTATACAGCTTGGAGTAAGACAACATGCATAAAGAGGATGATGTGGTCAAAATACTAATTTGCCTAATAATTCTGCACTCCCTGTAATGATAGATGCCCAGACATAGGATTTTTTTGTGACCAAAGACAATAAGTTTGATTACTTATTTGTTATCCACATAGATATATTAGAGTTCATAGATAAAAGAAGTGTATCTGAACTCAGTATTATTTTAAAAGCATTGTTCACAATTTTTTTCAATAATTTTATATGAAAATATTAAAAGTTTTATGCCCCCACAAATTGTATAAAACACTAATAGAAAAAGCAGCACTTTTTAATTAATAACCCTATCACATAGCGCTAAATAGATTTGAAAGTGACCTATAATCTATATAAACCTATTGAGCTTCTAACCATAACCATGGGGGTCCCTATGGTAGACATTATGGTGCCATGGGGAGCCATAAGGAAATCCATGGCATATGGGTTAATTTTCTATCCCTCTTTCCCTCCATGGGAATTCACAAGGACCCACATAGTCCCTATCACTCTCCAGTAAAAAAATATATAAAACTACATAAAATAAAAAGAATTACAAAAGATAAAAACAAACTATACAAAAAAAAACAAATTACAAAAAAATAAAATAAAAAATATATAAATAAAAAAGAGACTACAAAAAAAACTGCACCCATGGTGGGAAAATTATACTTACCCCTGAGGTGTTCCCCAACACCCTCAGCAATGGATAAGGACGAACATCGGCGAACCGTCATAGACTTCAATGGGCAGGCGAATTTCAAAACCCACAGGGACTCTTTCTGGCCACAATAGTGATGGGAAAGTTGTTTCAACGGGACTAACACCTGGACTGTGGCATGCCGGAGGGGGATCCATGGCAAAACTCCCACGGAAAATTACATAGTTGATGCAGAGTCTGGTTTTAAGCCATAAAGGGCATAAATCACCTAACATTCCTAAATTGTTTGGAATAACATGTCTTAAAACATCAGGTATGATGTTGTATCAATCAGGTAGTGTAAGGGTTACACCCGCTTCACAGTAACAGACCAATCTCCCCGTTTAATGCACCGCAAACAACCGCAAACAGTCCCTTTACACAACCGCAAACTCCCCATTTGCACAAGGTTGGATACCAAGCTAGCCATGTCCCGTTCCTTGTCCTCACTGATGTTATTGAAGGTCTCTTCCTCCACCCAGCCACCAAGGGTCCCCGAAAGGGGACAAAAAGCCCCATGGGACACCTGCTGTGTTTGGTCTTCCACCTCCTCAAAGCCACCTTCCTCCTCTGACTCCTCTTCTTCAGACTCCCAGAGTCTGGGGGCTTCCTCTGCCCAGCATGGAAGATTATACACAGGTCAGAGTCTGGGGGCTTCCACTGCCCAGCATGGAAGATTATACACAGGTCAGAGTCTGGGGGCTTCCACTGCCCAGCATGGAATATTATACACAGGTCAGAGTCTGGGGACTTCCACTGCCCAGCATGGAAGATTATACACAGGTCAGAGTCTGGGTTATTATAAGGCGTGTACTGTTAAGTAGTACTATTCCTATCAGTGTAATACCTGTTACGTCACGTATCAGGGGACGTGTATATGGCATGGATTTTTGGAACAGGGAGATGGAAAAAGATGCTTGGTCGGACCTACTACTTCGAATTTGGGGCACTGCATGTGCAATCTAAGGTGCCACCAGATAGGAGTGGTGTATTAAGTTGTACTACTCATTCCTATCAGTTTAATACCTGTTCCGTCACCTATCTTTCCTCCCAATAGCACATTCTATATGTCATCAACCAGCCTGTGTGTATTTAGAGAACCACACTTTAAGGCCCTTAATCTGGGACAAGGTGGCTTGGCTATCAGAATTGTCTCAGAGCCTTAAAAACTCGCCATGACCCCAATTCTTGACCACCCTCAGGCCCCGAAACACATGAGCACAACATCATAACACTGGTGGAGGCCAAGGAAACTAGATAGACTGGGAGACTGGTTAGTAAAGGGCCAGATGCTCACCTATGAGGAACTGAGGGACAAGCATGAGCTACCGCTGTCAGAACATTACAATTACTGTAGGCTGAGGCATTTCATACACTCCCTGACCCAGAAACAGGGGACACCGGTCTTAAATTGGTTCTCCAAAATTTGTAAAGATAAACCTCTATCAAGGGGGATCATTGGGTCGCTTTACAAATATAAAACATTTGTTACTGGTTGAAGCGACACTGGGGGAAGGACAGCAGTGGGGGAGCCCTGGTGACCCTTCACAAGCAACCGGCGGCAAAATCATCCCAGGAAAGGAGAGGTCGCTTACTGAAGCCTGCCCTAGGGTAACCCAAGGGTGATTGCCCAGGTTAGATATTGTAAATAATAAGCTAATACTGCTGGAGGGATGATAGCTAATAGGACTTTGGTGTTTCCTGCAGATATACTCTTTACTATTGTCTGTTTTACCATGTTTTAGGTATCTCTTAAATTGCAATCACAGTAAAAAATAAGAAAAATTATTAACCTAAAAAGTAAAAATAAGAAGGAGCAGCCATCTAACTTTCACAAAATGTCTCTATTGTAAATATGTATTTTTGCACAACTGTTATGCAAGACTGTTCAAAAATGCTTTATTTTTCATTACATGCTGTACGCCTTCTAAAATAAAATAATTTAAATGCAAAAATTAGGTATTGTTGCAGCGACCAGAAAAAATTGATGTTAGTTTGCCAGGCAGAAAGTGCCCTAAAACATTGCGTCTTGAACCCTAATTGGTGGCGGATAAGTCACGCAAGTCATCCAGCATTCAGGGATAAAATACAGCAGCGTGTGGACCATTATTAGCTTAAGGCAGCTCATCTATCAGGCCTTTTTTAATCAAATGTATCGCCCACTGTCAGTCCCTTCGTGATCCATCCCTCATTCATCTTAATAAAGGTGAGGTAATCTAGACTTTTTTGACCTAGGCGACTTCTCTTATCAGTGACAAAACCTCCTGCTGCACTGAAGGTCCTTTCTGACAGGACACTTGAAGCGTGGCAGGACAGAAGTTCTATGGCAAATTCGGATAGCTCAGGCCACAGAGCAAGCGTGCACACCCAGTAGTCAAGGGGTTCATCGCTCCTCATAGTGTCGATATCTGTAGTTATGGCGAGGTAGTCTGTTACCTGACGGTCGAGTCGTTATCTGAGGGTGGACCCCGAAGGGCTGTGGCGATGCATAGGACTTAAAAAGCTCTGCATGTCCTCCATCAACAACACGTCTGTAAAGCGTCCTCCGGCGTGGTCGTGGGAGGAGGAGGATTATGTTCACCTCTTCCGCTGTTAGATTGCCTTTGTGCTGTGACATCACCCTTAAACGCTGTGTAAAGCATACTTTTTAATTTATTTTGGTAGTGCTGCATCCTTTCCAACTTGTGGTAATTCGGTAACATTTCAGGCACTTTCTGCTTATACCGGGGATCTAGTAGCGTGGACACCCAGTACAGGTCGTTCTCCTTCATCCTTTTTATACGAGGGTCCCTCAACAGGCACGACAGCATGAAAGACCCCATATCCACAAGGTTGGATGCCGAGCTAGTCATGTCCCGTTCCTCGTCCTCAGTGATCTCACTGAAGGTATGTTCTTCCCCCCAGCCACGTACAACACCACTGGTACCAGATAGGTGACAACGAGCACCCTGGGATGCCTGTTGTGGTTGGTCTTCCTCCTCCTCCTCAAAGCCACATTCCTCCTCTGACTCCTCTTCCTCACAATCCTCTTCCAGCGTTGCCGCAGGTCCAGCAAGCGATGCTGATAAGGCTGTTTCTGGCGGTGATAGTGACCACAACTCTTCCTCTTCCTCTTCAAGTTCATCTACGGCCTGATCCAGCACTCTTCGCAGGGCACGCTCCAGGAAGAAAACAAATGGTATGATGTCGCTGATGGTGCCCTGGGTGCGACTGACCAGGTTTGTCACCTCCTCAAAAGGACGCATAAGCCTACAGGCATTGCGCATGAGCGTCCAGTAACGTAGCAAAAAAATCCCCAGCTCCGCAGAGGCTGTCCTAGCACCCCGGTCATACAAATACTCGTTAACGGCCTTTTCTTGTTGGAGCAGGCGGTCGAACATTAGGAGTGTTGAATTCCAACGTGTAGGGCTGTCTAAAATCAAGCGCCTCGCTGGCATGTTGTTTCGCCGCTGGATATCTGTAAAGTGCGCCATGGCCGTGTAGGAACGCCTGAAATGGGCACACACCTTCCTGGCCTGCTTCAGGACGTCCTGTAAGTCTGGGTGCTTATGCACAAAGCGTTGTACAATCAGATTACACACATGTGCTATGCACGGCACATGTGTCAACTTGCCCAAATTCAATGCCGCCAACAAATTTCTTCCGTTGTCACAAACCACTTTGCCGATCTCCAGTTGGTGCGGAGTCAGCCACTGATCCACCTGTGAGTTCAGGGCGGGCAGGAGGGCTGGTCAGGTGTGACTCTCTGCTTTCGGGGAAGTCAACCCCAAGACGTCGTGACACTGCCGTATCCGTGATGTGGAATAGTACCTATGGAGCTGGGGGGGGGGGGGGGGGTGCCGTTGATGTGGAGCAAGACATAGCAGCAGCAGAAGAGGACTCAGCCGAGGAGGTTATGGAAGAGCATGGAGTAGGAGGAGTAGAGGAGGTGGCAACAGGCCTGCCTGCAAGTCGTGGCGGTGTCACCAACTCCTCTGCAGAGCCACGTATTCCATGCTTGGCAGCCGTCACCAGGTTTACCCAATGCGCAGTGTAGGTGATATACCAGCCCTGACCATGCTTTGCAGACCAGGTATCCGTGGTCAGATGGACCCTTGCCCCAACACTGTGTGCCAGAGATGCCATTACTTCCTTTTGCACAATCGAGTACAGGTTGGTGATTGCCTTTTGTGCAAAGAAATTTCGGCCGGTTACCTTCCACTGCGGTGTCCCAATAGCTACAAATTTTTTGAACGCCTCAGACTCCACCAGCTTGTATGGTAAAAGCTGGTGGGCTAAGAGTTCAGACAAGCCAGCTGTCAGTTGCCGGGAAGGGGGTGACTTTATGACATTGGCTTCTTACGCTCAAACATGTCCTTGACAGACACCTGACTGTGGGCAGATGAGCAGGGACTGCTCAGGGCGAGACACGGAGTGGTGGATGGTTGAGACGGGGCAAGCAGGGCAGCAGTTGTTGACGTGGCTGAAGATGCTGGACCAGGAGGAGGATGGCGGCTTTGACTTTCTGTGCTGCTTGTACTGATGTGTTGATGCCATAGGCGTTTGTGATGTGACATCATGTGCCTTCGCAAAGAAGTTGTACCTAGGTGGGTGTTGGACTTCCCACGACTCAGTTTCTTTTTGCACAGGTTGCAAATGGCATCACTGTTGTCACAGGCAGACACACGAAAAAATTGCCACACTGCTGAGCTCTGCAATGATGGCATTCTGTTGGTGGCAAAAGCATGCGTTGACTGGCCTGCTGTCTGGCTGACCCCGGGTGCCGATGCATGCTGTCTGACTGTGCCACTAGCTACTTTCGACGACATCCCGCTGCTTCCAACTCGTCTCCTCCTCCTCTCTGTCTCCCCATCTGAACTTTCCTCCTTTTCTTCTTCTCTTATAGCGGGCACCCACGTGACATCCACGGACGCATCGTCATCATCAACCGCTTCACTTGTATCTGACAACTCAACAAAGGAAGCAGCACCGGGTACAACATCATCATCATCATCAGACCGTACGTCCATGTGTGTAATGCTGCCTGACTGGGACATATCCCTGTTATCTACATCCTCTGGCACTAATGTTTGTGCATCACTCATTTCTTCCAACAGATCTGTATGGATCAAGTAAAGCGGATGTGGTGCTAGTGTTGGTGGTGGCGGCAGGCGGGCGAGTGGTAACTGGAGAGGTGCCCGAAGCTGGAGGAGGATGGTGCATCTAGGTTCCGAGCGGAAGCTGTAAAAGATTGGGTGTCCTGTGTTAGCCAGTCAACCATGTCCTCAGAACTGTTCAAGTTCAGGATATGTTGCCTCTGAAAACTGGGCATTATTCTAGGGCCAAAGAGAATCACAGCACCACGACCTCGATGGCCCCTGCGAGGTGGCCTGCCTCTGCCTTTCATTTTTTTTACGATTAGTGGTACTATGCGTGCAAGCTACGGTGACACCAGATATGAGTGTCACTGCGCACTGGCAAAAGTTGGCAGTCTAGATGCAATAGGCCTCACACACACGCCTTTAGGCAGGCAACTGATATTCAATCGATTACAGTAAAAAAAGGGTTGTTTTATTTCACTGCACACTACGGTGGCACTAGATATGAGTGTCACTGCGCACTGGCAAAAGTTGGCAGACTAGATGCAATAGGCCTCACACACACGCCTTTAGGCAGGCTACTGATATTCAATCGATTACAGTAAAAAAAGGGTTGTTTTATTTCACTGCACACTACGATTACGCTAGATATGAGTGTCACTGTGCACTGGCAAAAGTTGGCAGACTAGATGCAATAGGCCTCACACACACGCTAGCAGGCAGGCATATGCAATTAGATTACACAGAAAAAAAAATAAAAAATAGAAAGGGCTTTTTGGGTTGCTGTCCTTGCAGCAGATATCAAAGGAGTCCTTCAGGTGTGTAGTTAAAGCTAAATACACAGCCTGGCTATCTATTTCCCTATTAAATCAGCAGAAAAAAATAATAAAATAAAATAAATTATGTTCTAGCCCTAAAAAGGGCTTTTTGGGTTGCTGTCCTTGCAGCAGATATCAAAGGAGTCCTTCAGGTGTGTAGTTAAAGCTAAATACACAGCCTGGCTATCTTTTTCCCTATTAAATCAAGAGCAGGTAGAATATATCTCCTCTCTCAACAAATGCAGCTACAGAATGATTCTAAAATGGAGGCTGTCATACAGATGGAAGGCTCTGGAAGGGAGTGTATGCTGCTGATTGGCTGGAATGTGTCTGCTGACTGTAAGGTGCAGGGTCAAAGTTTCCTCAATGATAAAGAATAGGGGGCGGACCAAAAAGCGTATATGTTCGCCGTTCGTTGCGAACACGAACATGCGAAAATCGCTGCGAATAGTTCTCCGGCGAACTGTTCGGGACATCACTAGATGGAAGGCTCTGGAAGGGAGTGTATGCTGCTGATTGTCTGGAATGTGTCTGCTGACTGTAAGGTGCAGGGTCAAAGTTTCCTCAATGATAAAGAATAGGGGGCGGACCGGAAAGCGCATATGTTCGCAGTTCGTTGCGAACGCGAACATGCGAAAATCGCTGCGAATAGTTCTCCGGCGAACTGTTCGGGACATCACGAATAAGGGGTACTTCCATGTTGATTGAAAAATGCCGCTTGGTTGAAGCCCTTGTTCCTCATCTTCTGCCAATGGAAATGGGCCTCTGCCTAAAAATCCCACTGCTTTATAAAAAATTATCTAACAGAGCTCCATCGGTGAGCTCCAATTCGACTAACAGTTTTTGACTGCACGTCACCTTATGTACTATTTTTTTGTATTCTGATTGGCTAGAATTTGTGTTAATCATATTTCAGCCAATCAGAGTATTTGAATTCCTCCCGCCCCATTTCTGATTACTTAAAAGTGTAATAAATCGGGACGCACAGAGTTGAATAAAATTTTAGATGATTTTAGGTGAAAGCCTATTTCCATGGGCCAAGATAAGAAACAAGGGCTTCAATCAAGCATTAGGAGGATGCATTTTTCAATTAACATAGAAGTGCCGGCTTATCCAGGTCTGAAGAGTGAGAACGTCAAGGGTTAAGGCACCAGGGATCAACACTGGAGGGTTGTAAAGGTGTAGGGTAAGTATAATTTCCCCCTATAGGTGTAGTTTTTTTGTAGTCTCTTTTTTGGGGGGGATAGCTTTTTATTTTCTGTAATTTTTTATTGATTTTATGTACTTTGTTTAAATTCATTTTTAAGGGGTAGTTAGGACTAAGTGAGTCCTTGTGGACCCATACGGGGTGATATGGTACATTGGGTCCATATGGACCTCTATGATAAATGTCAGATTGCCATAGGGATATTCATTTTAATTGCCCTGGAGATTAGCACAAAAGGTAGGGATAAGGGGTCCTGATAGCCCACGTATAAAAATACTGAATATAAATGGACAACATTTAAATCCTTACTAAATATACATACTTATCACCATATACCAAGTGGGAATAAAAGTAAAAGGAGTAAATCACATCCAATGTGGCTTAACAATGATTTAAAGATCAAGATATGGAGTAAAAAACAGGCATTTAAATCATACAAACTAGAGGGGACAGAGACTGCTTTACAGGAATACAAGGAAACCAACAAGGCTTGTAAAAGGGCAATTAGACTGGCTAAAATAGAAAATGAAAAATGTATTGCAAAAGAGAGTAAGACTAACCCTAAAATATTTTGTAAGTATATTAATTGGAAGAAGGCGAGGAAGAAAGCTATAGGAACATTACAATGTGACACTCAAAATTAGTGACCAGGAAAAGGCAGATGAGCTAAATAGGTTCTTTTCTTTGGTATACACAAGGGAGGTACCAGCGGTTGGGACAGTGCAACATAATGGGGTTACACTACCTTTGCCGAATAATTGGTTAACGCAGGAAGTAATAAAAAAAAGGTTGGAAAAAATAAATGTTAATAAAGCCCAAGGTCCTGATGGAATATAGCCATGCAATTTATAATCTTAATGGAGCAAATCTAGGGGTATCAGATATTGAAAGGGATTTGGGAGTGCTTGTGGACAACCACCTAGGTAGCAGTGCTCAAAGCCAAGCAGCAGCTGCAAAGGCAAATAAAATATTAGCATGTATTAAGAAGGGTATAAAAGCAAGGGAAGCAAATATAATTCTGCCACTATACAAATCACTAGTATGCCCTCATTTGGAATATAAAGGACAATTTTGGGCACCACTTAATAAAAAGGACATTTTAGAGCTGGAAAAGGAGGGTAACAAAATTAATAAAGGGAATGGAGTGGCTAAGTTATGTACAAAGACTAACTAAATAAAATTTATTTTCTCTAGAAAAAAGGCATCTAAGAAGAGATATGATTACATCCAGGGTCAGTATAAAGATTTGTCAAGGGAGCTTTTTGTGCCAAGAGGTTTTCAACTGACAAGAGGACATCGGGGTTGGAAGTTAAAAGATTCCACCTTAAAGAAAGAAAAGGGTTCTTCACAGTAAGGGTGGTTAATCTGTGGAATTCTCTACCAGTGGAGGTGGTGACAGCGGATTCGATAGATAACTTTAAAGGGGTACTGGATTTATTTCTAATTAAAAAGGGAATTCAGGGTTATCCTGGATTATTAGAGGGAGAGTATTGATCCAGGGAGAAATCTGATTGCCAGTATCTAGGGTCAGGAAGGAATTATTTTTTTTCCCCTTTGAGACAATTGGCTAAGTTTCACTTGTTTTTTTTCTGTTTGCCTTCCTCTGGATTAATTAATAAAAAAAATAAAATAAATACATAAATAATTAACTAGTTGATTAATAATTAATTAATAACTAATTAATTAATAACTAATCTGCATATTGCAGATCAGAGGAGATCTTAAAAGGTTGAACTTGATGGATTGAAACTCTTTTTTCAACCTTAATAACTATGGGCCTCATTCTATTATCGGCCGTAAATCGGCCGTAAGGCTGCGATTCCTTGCGGGGTTCTGTTAACTCGCGATTCTATTATACGGCCCCGCAAGGATCTCCTCTTACGGCCGGCCGCATATCTTGAAACCGGCCGTAAGCTCTGAAATCTTTAAAGTCAAAAATAAATTCAAGCCTGCACTGTACAGCTTTGTAAATGCTAGGGATCATATTGGGGGACATGAGGATTAATAGCAACCCCCTCTCAAGCTTGCACATCAGCCCAAACCCGAGTTTACATTAACTGTTTATTTTCCAGCCGCAGCGTGGCCGGGTCTGAGGTGCTCCAAGCCCTCGGGACTTTTTCCATGGATATTTGCCATATATAATAAAACATTTTTTTTTACAGATTTGAGTATAGGGTAATTATGTGCTATTTTTGCTAACACCGAATATCACTTTATAGTCTCCTCAAAGTGCAGGATGGCTTTATTTGGGCTATATTATGTGCTTAATTGGTGCTAGCGGGACCTCTTTCCTGCAAGTAAGCTGCGGCTCGCTTATAGCCTTGCAGAGAGGTTTCCCAAAGCAATAGAATAGCAACCGGGCTTTTCTTACGGCCGCAACTCTTGCTGCCGTTTTAGATCAAAGGCTTTCCTCCGGCACGAGCGGCCGCAAGAGATAGCAAGGCGCCGGCCGCAAGCCTGCCGGAACCCCCAGGCGGAGGGGAATAGAATAGCCGAATAGCTTACGGCCGGTCCTTGCGGCCCCGCAGCGCCTACGGCCGATAATAGAATGAGGCCCTATGTAACTATGATATTGAAGAGGAAGTCCCAGGGGATATCAGGACTTATTGTGGGTAGCAGGTATTGAGTGGGAATTCCAGGGATATCAACTCCTAGAGGCTCAGCAGGTCATAGGCAGAATAGTCATGAACCCCCTGAATATTTATTATTTAACCCCTTCCCAAACTCAATTATTTCCATACCATGATAACACAAGTCTCTGGTGCAGGCACTCCCTGTCAGGCAAAATACTTCCAATAGGCTTGAATGGGGGAAATACCCCTGCAACATAACTCGTTGCAGTAATGATGCAGAACAGAGCCTCTTTGTTTCAGACCTGAAATTGGCTTTGGGTAGGCTTTTACACATATGAGTACAGTTTTTAATTTAGTTTTTCAATGAAAAATGCATGTATTACATAATTCAAAATATTTCAACATGCTTTTAGGAGATCTTTGCAGTATTGAGGTCCAATTGTACCGAATTAAGTGGCCTACTGTGAAAAACCCTTTTACTGGCCATCATTAGCCTGCTCCACCTACAATATGGTTCTGAAGAATTCATAGTTTACAGAATACTTGACTTATACTTCACAGAATACTTGACTTATTCTGCAGTCACAGGCCTCCATTACACGTCTCTTACGGGGAAAATAATGATTAAAGTTTATTTGTTAATCAGTTACAAGCAATCACTTAACACACCATACAAAAAACATAAGAAATACCTATAATCCTAACCTATGAGTCTCTGTTCTACAGTTATTTTGTAAAAGGCTATCACATTGTGCCAGCAATGAAAGTGTTGAGATTTTTTAAAAAGCCTGCTTGTACTTTCACCCACTCATAGAGGCAATACAATACCTTTGAGAACAGTACATGCATCAAATCAAAAAGTTAATACCTTACTTGTCAGGTTTGAGACTTCATTACTCAAATTCAACATAGTTAAGGGGTTATTAAAGCTACTCCATGAGCCAGAGGATCCCCGCCATCGCCCTTCCTACCCGCCACCTGACATAAACCAGGGGATCCAATGCTATTTCCCCTTTCTCCCCCCTGAACCCCTGGGATTCCCACGCCCTAGCCCCAATGACCCCAGGGATCCCCCATCTAAAATATAACCATGAAAGTCCCTAAAGACCCCCCATGACACCTATCATTAACTCCTATACCATGTGGGTCTCTACAGACCAGTGGCGGCTGGTGAACTTTCAGTTTGGAGGGGTGCCAGAGCAAGACTTCGCTCCTCCCCTTACATAGAGCTCACCCATTTTTAAACTCCTCCCCTGTTGTCATATTGACCTGTATATGCCCTGCCCAATGACCTCATACTTGCCCCACCCATTGAAATAGACTCCACCTACTGATTTTTTAATACTGTTCAAAAATTTTAGAATCTTGGAATTCAGGCAAATAATAAAAATTATCTTCTGCATGAATGTAATGACACTCACCAACAGTTGACTCTCCTTCTCGGGGTGTCTTCAAGTGTAGTAGTCCAAAATAGTCAGCAGCCGCAGAGTGTTTGGACCTGGGCGTGATATAAAACAAGCAAACAAATCAGAGAGTGCAAGACCCCAACCATACTTAAAAACACTTATGAAACCAAATGAGACTATCTAGGCCCCAATCATGCCTAAAAACCCATATTATACAAAGCTGGACTCTATAGACCCCAACCGGACCTTAAAAATCCACATTACACCAAGCAGGACTATATAGGCCCAAACCATACCTAAACAAAACTTAAAATACTAAGCAGGACTATATAGGGCCCAACAGGACCTTAAAAACCCACATTACACTTATCAAGACTATAAAGGCCTAAACCTTACCTAAAATAAAACATAAAATACCAAGCGGACTATATAGGCCCAAACCAGGCCTTAAAAACCCACATTACACCAAGCGGACCATTTAGGCTTTAACCAGACCTTAACAACCCACATTACAAGAAGCGGGACCATAAAAGCCCCAACCGGACCTTAAAAACCCACATTACACCAAGCGGGACCATATAGGCCCCAACCAGACATTATAAACCCACATTACACCAAGCGAGACCATATAGGCCCCAACCGGACCTTAAAAACCCACATTGCACCAAGCAAGACCATATAGGCCACAACCGGACCGTAAAAGCCCACATTACCGCAAGCGGGACCATATAGGCCCCAACCAGACCTTAAAAACCCACATTACACCCAGCTGGGCAATATAGGCCCCAACTGGACCTTAAAAACCTACATTACACCAATCGGGACTACATAGGCCCAAACCAGGCCTTAAAAACCCACATTACACCAAGCAGACCATTTAGGCTTTAACCAGACGATAACAACCCACATTACAAGAAGCGGGACCATAAAGGCCCCAACCGGACCTTAAAAACCCACATTACACCAAGCGGGACCATATAGGCCCCAACCGGACATTATAAACCCACATTACACCAAGCGAGACCATATAGGCCCCAACCGGACCTTAAAAACCCACATTGCACCAAGCGAGACCATATAGGCCACAACCGGACCTTAAAAACCCACATTACCACAAGCGGGACCATATAGGCCCCAACCAGACCTTAAAAACCCACATTACTCCCAGCACGGCAATATAGGCCAAATCGGACCTTAAAAACCCACATTACAGCAAGCTGGACAATTACTACCCTCTCTACCTCTCCTCCCCCTCTACTTTACTGGCGTTGCGATGAGCGCCTTTGGCACTCATTGCAAGCCTCTCCCCTCTTCCTCTGTGTCTCTTCCCCCCTCCTTTTTATCTCTTCCCCCTCCTCTGTTTCTCTTCAGCCTTGTCATGTCTCTTCCCCCTATACTGTGTCTCTTAACCCCCTCTCCCCCTTCTCTGTGTCTCTTCCCCCCTTCTTCCCCCCTTCTCTGTGTCTCTTCCCGCCTCTCCCACCTCCTCTATGTCTCTTCCCCTCCCTCCCTTGTCTTTTCTTCCCTCATCTCCCCCCTCTGTGTGTGTCTCTCTCTCTCTCTCCCTCTCTCTCTCCCTCTCTCTCCCCCCCTCTCTCTCTCTCCCCCCATATAACAATTAACTATATCTATGGGGGACACATTGCACCTAAAATTATCCCCTGTTCAATGGAGGTCCACATGACACCCCATGGCACCTAACATTGATCTCTGTACCATGTGGGTCCTTTAAGGTCCCTCATGGCACCCTTCCTTCCACCAGAGGGGTCAACATTGGATCCACCTGTATCCTAACCCACCCATGGAGGTCACTAACATAAATAAAGAAGAAACTACTGTACATCTGTAAGGGGGCAAATTAATACTTTATGTATCCTCACTCTTATGCCCTAGATAAGTGGACTATTGATTTTTGATTGAAGCCAACGATCCTCATCTTTGGCTGTTTGACGTGGACCTAAGCTTTAAAAGACGGGCGTTCTAAAATAAATTCCTACTAATGAAGCTCCTCTGCTGAGGAGCACCAGTGCTAACTAATGGGTTTTGACAGGCTTTCCAGCTATAAATAGGCATTTTAAGGATTCTGATTTGCTGAAATATGTGCCATATTTCAGCCAATCAAAATTGAGTATTTTATGTAACTAAGTTTAATTATCAGTTGGCAGTGAGTCCTGTTAGGTGCCATGGAGGTCTATAAGGATTCTGAGATTGAGAGTCAGAGTCTCCTACAAGCAAGCTGCAAGTACGCGTTAGGCCCAGTAGAACATCTAATCACTCAATCAAACAAATATGGCCACTGCAACCACTCTACACATACAGTAAAGGAGAACCTGACTGCTTTTAGAGAAAAACAATCAATAACACAAGACTTTGATGTTCTGGACTAAAGTAAGTTTTATTCTATAAAAATTAGAAACATTTTATTAAGTATGAACCAGTGGCAAAGTGACCCCAGTGCAGGTGGTGCAGTGCACCTGGGCCCAGTGCTAACACCCTGCTGCAGTCCTCCTTGGCCACCTTGCGGTCCCCATCGCCCTCCCTGGCCCCCAGCCAATTGGCTGCACCTCACCCCATAAAGTGGACATGGAGAAGGACATGGAGGTAAGTATTTGTACATATTTAAAAATACATATATACATATATTGATATATATATATATCTATATTTATATATATGTAAATATATATATTTTTTTAATATATTATATATATATTGTAATATAAATTATAATATATATATATATATATTTTTATATATATATATATATATATATATTTGTGTAGCTTTACATATGTAACTGTATTGTTGGTGCTTTGGACGTTGATGGCTGTGTGTTGAGTTGTTTTGATGGGACGACGGGTTTGCACTGTTGTGCAGACTATGCACTTGCTGCTTTGCATTGTGGTGTAGTGTTGTTTCTTCACTGTTGTTGCATGAAGAGATGTGGTGGAATGTTTGTAGAAGTGTGAACAGTGTGCTCGTTTTTGCGAGAAACTTTATTTATCTGATGATTTCAAATGCTGTCTCCACTCTATCCACATCATTGTTTTTATTCAAACTGAGGGTCCCATCTCATGTTAGTTTTGTTTCAGACTTGATAAAGAGAGGTTGAACCTCTCGAAAGCTTGTCACAATAAATAAGACGTGTTTTCAATACAGAAGGTATCGTAATACACTGCAATACTCATTATTAATCTATAAATATATATGTATATATATATATATATATTAATAATTACTAAATTACTGGACATTCACAGCTGTTTCACTCTTTAAATATAAACATATATATATATATATATATATATATATATATATATATATATATGTATTAAAATATATACAAATGTATGTATATATGTATACAGTATCTCACAAAAGTGATTACACCGCTCACATTTTTGTAAATATTTTATTACATCTTTTCATGTGACAACACTGAAGAAATGACACTCTGCTACAATGTAAAGTAGTAAGTGGACATCCTGTATAACAGTGTAAATTTGCTGTCCCCTTAAAATAACTCAACACACAGCCATTAATGTCTAAACTGTTGGCAACAAAAGTGAGTACACCCTTAAGTGTGTGGCCACCATTATTTCCCAGCACTACCTTAACCCTCATGGACACGGAGTTCACCAGAGCTTCACAGGTTGCCACTGGATTCCTCTTCCACCCCTCCATGATGACATCACAGAGCTGGTGGATGTTAGAAACCTTGCACTCCCCCACCTTCCCTGTATTTAGCACCATCCATCTTTCCCTCAACTCCGACCAGTTACTCAGTTCCGGCTACTGAAAAACATCCCCACAGCATGATCCTACCACCACCATGTTTCACTGTGGGGATAGTGTTCTTTGGGTGATGTGATGTGTTGGGTTTGCGCCAGACATAGGGCCCCATTCTATTATCGGCCGTAAATCGGCCGTAAGGCTGCGATTCCTTGCGGGGGTTCAGTTAACTCGCGATTCTATTATACGGCCCCGCAAGGATCTCCTTTTACGGCCGGCCGCATATCTTGGAACCGGCCGTAATCTGTGAAATATAAAAACTCAAATATAAATTCAAGCCTGCACTGTACAGCTCTGTAAATGCTAGGGATCATATTGGGGGACATGAGGATTAAAAGGAACCCACTCTCAAGCTTGCACATCTGCCCAAACCCGAGTTCAAATTAACTGTTTATTTTCCGGCTGCGGCGTGGGTGTGTCTGAGGTGCTCCAAGCACTCTGGACTTTTTACATGGATATTTTACGGATATTAAAAATAAAATATTTTACGGATTTGAGTACAGGATAATTATGTGCTATTTTTTCTAACACCTAAAATCCCTTTATAGTCTTCTCAAAGTGCAGGATGGCTTTATTTGAGCTATTTTATGTGCTTAATTGGTGCTAGCGAGACCTCTTTCCTGCAAGTAAGCTGCGGCTCGTTTTTAGCCTTGCAGAGAGGTTTCCCGGAGCAATTGAATTGCAAAACTCTTGCGGCCGTTTTAGATCAAAGGCTTTCCTCTGGCGCGAGCGGCCGCAAGAGATAGCAAGGCACCGGCCGCAAGCCTGCCGGAGCCTCCGGCCGTAAGGGAATAGAATAGCCGAATAGCTTGCGGCCGGTCCTTGCGGCCCCGCAACGGCTGCGGCCGCTAATAGAATGAGGCCCTAAGTATTTGCTTTGATGGCCGAAAAGTTAAATTTTAGTCTCACCAGACCAGAGCACCTTCCTCTATACATTTTGGGAGTCTCCAACATGCCTTTTCGCAAACTCAAAATGTGCCATTTTGTTTTTTGCTGAAAGTAATGGCTTTCTTCTGGCCACTCTGCTATAAAGCCCAACTCTATGGAGCGCAGGGCTTATTGTCGTCCTATGTACAGATACTCCAGTCTCTGCTGTGGAACTCTGCAGCTCCTCCATGGTTACCTTAGGTCTCTGTGCTGCCTTTCTGGTTAATGTCCTCCTTGCTGTTGTGCCATGTTCTTTCCATTTCGTTGATAGATTTGATGGTGCTCCTGAGGATCATCAAAGATTTGGGTATTTTTTTATAACCTAACCCTGACTTGTACTTCTTAACAACATTGTCCGTTACTTGTTTGGAGAGTTCCTTGGTTTTCATGGCAGTGTTTGGTTAGTGGTGCCTCTTGCTTAGGTGTTGCAGCCTCTGGGGGCTTTCAAATAAGGTGTGTATATGTAATTACAGATTATGTGACAGATTGCACACAGGTGGACATCATTTCACTAATTATGTGACTGCTGAAGGTAATTGGTTACACCAGAACTTTTTATGGGCTTCATTAGAAAGGGGGTGAATACATACGCACATGCCAATTTTCTGTTTTCTTTCTCTAAAAAATAGTTTTATGTATAAATGTTTCTCATTTCACTTCAACTTAGACTATTGTGTACTGATTCATCACATTCAGATTAACAAAACATTGAATTTAAGACTGTAATTTAACAAAATAGGTAAAAAATCAGGGGGGTGAATACTTTTGCAAAGCATTGTACTACTTTGCATATTAGCAGACTGTAATTTCTTCAGTGTTGTCACATGAAAATATATAATAACATATTTACAAGTATGTGAGGGGTGTACTCACTTTTGTGAGATATTGTATATATAAATTTATATATATATATATATATATATATATATATATATATATATACAGATAGATTTTACTCTGCTGTGTTCTTATCTACAACCAGATCTATAGACTTACTTACTGACCTACCAGGACATTATTCACAATGCTGGTCTATTTCTCTCTTAACTCTGGACAATTTATTTTGTTTTTCTTGTTTTTCCAATTTTCTTTTCATCTCTTTCTGTTTTCTGTTTTTAGTTCCTATTTGTATCAGTATTGCTTTTTGACTTGATAAAGAAAGGCATTATCTCTCGAAAGCTTGTCACTTTATTATGAATATGTTTGTCCAATAAAAAAGGTATCACTATTCACTGGGATACTCTGATTATTCAACTGGATTACTGGACATTCACGGATACCTCACTCTTTATATAGATAGATAAGATAGATAGATAGATAGATAGATAAATGAACTATATTTGATTTCCAGTTTTCCTTTAATCTCCTCATGTCTAAGCACCCATATTGATTCAGAGACTTCATCTCACTGCTCTCTTGAATCTGTTTCTCTATGTTCCCTGTCTTGGACAAGGGCCAGTGTAAGCACGTTCCATGTAAATCTATTTTTTAGTTCACCATTAATTAACATTAAAAATAAATTTAACAAACCAAAACTTTAACCAGAAAATATAATGTAAAAACTTGGGTTACCTCATTAATGGATACTGCTGGTCTCTCCCCCACCTCTCTCATGCTAGAAAATCCTAGTGATTCTGGTTTATTGTTATTTTACCCATATTTGAATGGATATGTGCAAGGACCCAGCATGATTCTAGTAAATTATAAAGTGATCAAATAATCTAACTAAGCAAAATTGCACTTGTAAGACTGTTATATTAAATTATATTAAAAGTTAATATCATATTTTTTCCTGCTTGTATGAATCTACATTTTATTCCTGGATTTTTTTATCTGTTTTTCATAAATCACTAGAGAAATCTTTATAATGGGATTGAACACTAGGATGGACAAAGTTGTGTCTCTACAGCTGGGTCTGTTCTCTAGAGATTAAGCTGAGGTATAAAACAGGGTTGGTTGATCGGTGGCTTTGCATTGTCCTGTCTGAAAAACTGCAAGAATTGGTAAGATAATTTGCTGTTATTCCTGGTTTTGCATGACTGACTTTAAATTATAGAATGTTCGAGATGTCATATTTTTCTGGAATATAAGATGTACAGTAATAAAATACTAGCCTTATGTTTCATACAAGGAATGATACAGTGTATAATTGGAATATTAAATGCAGGCTATTTTATGTCCTTTGGTCTAACAAAATAATATCTTATATTCCAGAAAGAGAGTTTTTGATTTAATTTATCTAATGATGCATTTCTACAGTTTAGTAACCAATTGGCAGATACATATTTTAACAACTTTTTGTGAAAAATCACATCTCTGTATCACTTACATTACTTAATCACTATTTTGAGAGCTGAAGCCTTGCTTTTTGCATACATGTCAGTTTATTTAACTTACAGCATTATATATCTGTGGTTATTCGTTTGCACTCATTAATAGATAATTTGGTTTTATACTCTATTCCATTACATATATTTTATTGGTGGAATAGATTTTTTTTTTTAGTGAGCGACTCTGTTTCATGCATTATTCTGTAGCAACCCTTTTTCAAGTTTTTTAAATCTTAGAGAAAAGACTCTTCTGAATACAATATGAGCTGCAGACATTTCTTACAAGTAGCTCAATAAGTGTCATTAACATTTTGACCATTATTAATTATTTAAAACACAGCACTGAAAATATGAGATTACAGAGTCTCCTTAAAGGACTACTGAGAAATATTTAGAAAGCTCAAATCTCATTATTAATTTGAATGCATCCATAAAATTATGCACACCCTAGAAAAGTATATACATTTCTTTAAAAGTATCACTTGGGCCTTTTTTGTTTTGAATAGTATTCTGAATAACAGAACTTGGTTCAGGATAAAATGTTTAATAAAGTAAAACAAAAAAAAAAATCTTAACATTTTTAACTTTTATATCTGATTATTCTTTACTACAGGCATTCATATTCTTTATTGAGACTGCTTCTTATAGTGTCACTCACAACAGAAACCATTACCTGTAAATTAAAGGCAATGGTTTCTGATACAGCAGACATGTACATGTAAATTAAAGGCAATAAGAGATGCCAGATTCCAATTGTGCTTGCTGGAAACTAACAACCTTATTAAATTGCGAATCAGCCAATTGAAAAGGGCTCTATACAAGCATAGAGCATTTTTTTTTTAACAGAACTTTTTAGTTAGTGAAGACCTTGCTTTTGGATAGAAGTTCACTAACTAAAGACTTCTGTAAAAAAAAGTATGCTCTGTGCTTGTATAGAGCCCTACTCAATTAGCCGAATCTCAATTTAATAAGGCTGTAAAATAGCAGATTCCACAGCAACATAATTGCACATAAAAACAAATAAAATATAGGCTGTCATTTTTAAACTCTAAAAATAAGTTGCTTACTTTCAATTATACATTTTATTTCAATTTAAATATATGAGCAGTTAAGCAGCCTTAAATAGTCCTTTAAGTTTTAAGCAAAATTAACATACATTTTTAAATCAACAAATTCACAATATATAAATTAAATGAACATATTGTGGCATTGTCAATTTTTTAAAATTGTTTCAGTACAAATGATATAGATTTATCAAACAAAAACTACTTGATTCAGAAATACGAATAAACCAAAAATGCCATACACTACTAAAAATGTAACTCCTTCTTCATTACAATAACATTTTGGAGCAAAATTAAAGAAATTTCCAAATTAATAAGAAAGCAAGTTAAAGAGAATACAAAATAAAGTAAGGCAAATAAATTGCAAAGAATGAATACATTTTAAATAGACATAAACAAGTTAGAAAGTAGAATAAAATACTATTGAAAATTTTGATTAAATGATATCCATATATCTTTTTTGAATTCTGCTGTTAATGTTTAGTTTCAAGTGTTTATTGACAGTACGTTTATTTATCAAATAACATTGTGGCAATTTGTAAAACCTGAATAATTGGTTCCATTGAGAAAATAAAATCTGACAAGTATATAGGGGCGCTGCTTTTCATGTTTTATTGTCACATGGAATATGCTATTTTGTTATATTTTTTTATAAAAACAAAGACAATATTTCAGGCGATATGCCCCTTATAAGTTTTCTCCAAATTTAACCACACAACGGATAACTTCTGCTGTGTAATCTATAACATTGTTTCCTTTACCTGTTGCAGGCTGAAGAGGACTTTTCTATCTACATTTCCTTGGTTCTGCAATTCAATAATTTTCAAATATTGGGTATCAAGAATCACATAGGGTATACGTAGTAAAAACTTCCTTTTATAGATCTGAGGCAAAACTGCTAACCTGTTTTACATTTATGGTAACAACTGAATATTTCTTGTATCTACTAAAAGTTATTCGAAGGCTTAAGCATGGATAACATCAATCCTATTTGCTCTCGATATGAAAATGCTTCATTATTATGTGTAACTGATAGGACCTTAGGTGTACGGCTGGCAATGTACTTTTTGCTTGGCGTCTGCATCCTAATTACAATCTTTGGTAATTTGGGCATAATCATTTCAATTTCACACTTTAAACAACTTCATTCACCAACTAACTTTCTTATTCTTTCATTGGCAGTTACTGACTTTTTTCTTGGCTTCATCATAATGCCCTACAGCATGGTCAGATCTGTGGAAGAATGCTGGTATTTTGGTGGGAATTTTTGCAAAATCCATTATAGTTTGGACTGGATGCTTAGTGCTATTTCTATTTTCCATCTTTGCAGCATTGCCATTGACCGTTTTTATGCTATATGTGACCCTCTCCACTATCCTACAACAATGACAATTCCAGTGATAAAGAAGGTGATTGTTTCTTGCTGGTCAGTACCTGCCATGTTTGCCATTCTTATTGCTGTAACCAACATCCATGTATCTGGTGTCAGAGATTATGAGGCATTGGTGACATGTTTTAATTTGTGCCCAATTTCTTTCAACAAACTATGGTCTGTCATTATGTTTTTTGCATGTTTTTTTGCTCCTGCATCAGTAATAGTAGGAATTTATATAAAAATTTTTGTGGTGTCCCAAAAACACATAAAAATCCTAAAAAACATGACTGGGAAAATGAAAGATGAAGTAAGCAATCAAATATCAAAGAAGCAAGATCGTAAAGCTGCCAAGACCTTGGCTATTGTGATGGGAGTGTTTCTAACATGCTGGCTTCCAATCTTCATCACAGTTTTAGTTGATCCATTTCTTAATTATTCTACTCCTGTAGTATTGTTTGACACATTAAACTATGTTGGATATATAAATTCAACATGTAACCCCTTAATTTATGGATTTTTTCACCCATGGTATAGAAAGGCATTAAAATATATTATTTTAGGTAAAATTTTTGACCCTCACAGCTGTACAGCAAATCTTAGTGAAAATCACTAAAAATAAACTACATGGATTTGTTTAAAAGGAAAACATGTTATGTGAATCAATAGATATTTGTGTGCTTAGAATTAAAAATGGTTCCCGAAGTTTATTTTGAATGTTAGTGAACATCTAGTAACTCTTATAATGTTGTATACATATTAAGTGTGAGCAAAGCTATAACATTCTTTTGGAGAAATTAAAAAACAACTTTAAATGTCTGTTTTGCCTTATGTTTTGTTTCACTGAAATTGGGTACAGGAACATACTGTTTTAACATTATGTTTTAAGCATTTTGATATATTACACTCGGTATTTCTTATGTATAGTGATTTGAATATTAAATAGTCCTCTAAAGCTATACAATGTAACATGCATCTTATTTCAATCGGTATAGTGCATGTAGAAGATTATACAATAGCATTTATATCTACCTATACATGCAGTGATTGCATATGGTTACCTCACTTCAAGGTGTAACATTTCATGATCATGATATTTTTGCATTATCATTCACTTATGTATTTTCATGTCATTATTTATGGTCAAACTATCCAGTGTTCACATGCATATGCATTCCAATATGAAAAAAGGACCACAATGGCACACAATATGACAGTGATTTATTATCTAATCTTTATGTCACTCCAGCTACTCCAGGCGTTTAGTACAATAATCAATATTAATACCAACACACTTTAGTCCTCAAATGCCTAGGATTGTCTGCGGAACCACTGTAGTGTCCTAATAACAAAAGCTAGATGTTTTACATTGGTCTTAATCATTTATAAAACATATTTAATTAAAGGTATATGGAAGTTGCACTGTTTTTATATCAAAGTGTTTGTTTGCAGACCTAAATGTCATTTTCTTAATAAGAATAACTTTCAAACAGTCCCTGCAAAGATCTGTCTTCACAGCACCTGCATACAACATTTCTATTGGTAAGAGATGTACTAGCCTATTACTAGCATTTTTGTATTTTTTTGCTTCATATTTTAATTAATTTTTTTTCATACAAAATGTTTGGGGTATGTTCAAAGAGCACTCTTTTAAATGCATGAAAAACAAATTGTGTTTCATGTCCTTTTATTGGATATTTTATTTTAAGAATTCTATTTATCTTCTTAAGATGTTAATATTTTTAACTACATTTTAAAATAAATGTTTTTTTCACATGCAATAGTGCTCATCTCTTAACACACCAGCAAAAATAATCAAGCCAGGAGGTTACCATGATAAACTGATCATATCTAGGTGCAAAATTATCTGATCATTTACTATGGCCTACTACTGACTTTATATGGGTGGAGCCAAGAAGAGAAGCTGGTGTTTTAGGTTTAGTAATAAATATTTATATTTTTTCAACTAATTGAATAGACATTTTGTTAATGACCAATGCCTGGTTATATATCCATCTCCTGTTGTTAGAGCATTGGAATGGCTCTTTAATACAATTTATTAATCTAATTTAGGAAGACATAATAATTCAATTACATGGAAATTATAGGGGAAAACAGAAAATGTTAATGATTAACAAAGGATTTTCACATATCCGAGAGTGTGAGACAGTGTATAATGAATTCAACAGAGTTATGACGATCTGTGCTTCCATGGATTCAGTTCCAAGTTATAATATATCTTTCACGCATCACAAAAGTTAGCAGATAGTATCCACAATAAAAGGCTCTATTTGTTTTTTTTGGGAATAGATAATTGCATAGTAACATCCATCCATCTTCTTGGGTGGCCACAGGAAAGCAAAGTAATGCTGTAATGTCATAGATGATGAACCAATTTTTGTTTCTCGCATTCTGTTTGTCAATAACTAGTAATTCAGCATTCCCAGATGGCCGTTTTTATCCTCTGTACCTCTTTCTATGCTTCATAAATATATTTCTTATAAACATATTTCTTGTATTTACAGTCCTCAGTGGACCAAAAGTGCTAAACGCAATATAGATCAATAAAGTGCCTTGTACACAGAAATAAAGTGTCTTGTTCTCAATAAAAAAATATTATCTTACAGGTAAAGGTCCTACCTGTTACAACCATTGTAAATCTAATAAAAAATGTATGAGGGGGCATTGAAGACTCCCCCACACCAATACCCTTATAATCCTCTAATAATATATGTTTAGAGGTCCCTGGGATATTGTCTATAACAGTGGACGATTTTAGGCCCCCTTCCGTTACCCCCTGGTAGGTGGCTATTAACCCCTATGATACATCCGGCATAAACCCACACTAGCTTGTGCTTGGCATGTGTAACTCCCTATTGGATTGCTATGACATGACACTCACTAAGTTCTACAAACACTCAATACACCCACAAAAATAATGCATATTTCCTTTACTCCCTTAGGCTCTTCAGAGCATTTGCGAGTTCATGTTAATCTTATTAAAAATACATGAGGGGCATTGAAGACCTCCTCTGTCACCTCTCTCACCCTTTCAAATCTAATAAAATATATTTTGGGCTTCCCTGGGACACCCTTAATAACCTGGTGGTCTTTAGGCAGTTCCCCAGATTCCTGATGCTTTGGGTTGGGGTGCTATTATCCCCTATGATGCTCTTCCTCTCTCTTCCTCCCCCCTCTCTGTCTCTCCATCTCTCCCTCTCTCTCGTCCTCTTTCTCTCTCCTCCTCTTTCTCTCTCACACTCTCCTCCCTGTTTCTTTCTCTCACTTTTTCTTTCTCTTCCTTTTTCTCTCCTTCACTCCCCCTCTCTCCCCTCTCTTTCTTCCTCTTTCCCTCTCTCTCTCTTCCTCTCACTTACTCTTTATCTCTCTCTTTCTCTCTTTCTCCCCTCTCTCCCCTTTCTTTTTTTCCCTCCCCCTCTCTTTTTTTCTCTCTCTTGCCCTCTTTCTCTCCTCCGATCTTTCTTTCTCTTGCCCTCTATTTCTTCCTCTTTCTGTCACCCTATATCTCTTCCTTCTCCCACTCTCTCTCCCTCTTTCTCTACCCTTTTCTCTCTCTCCCCCCCTCTTCCCCCTCCCTCTCCCCTCTTTCTCTCTCTGTCTTTCTCCCTCTCTGTCCTCCCCTCTTTCTCTCTCTCTCTTTCTCTCCCTCTTTCTCTCTCTCCCCCCTTATCCCTCCCTCACTCACTCTCTCCCCCTCTTTCTCGTTCTCTTCCTCTCTCTCTCCCTCTTTCAGTCTCTCCCTCTCTCTCTCCCCTCTTTCACTCTATTCCTCTCTCTCTCCCTCTTTCTCTCTATTGCTTACTCTTTCTCTCTCTCTCACCCTCTCTCTCTCTCTACCCCTCTCTCTCTATTTCTCCCCTCCCTCTTTCCCTCTCCCTCCCTTTCTTTCTCTCAATCTTTCTCTCCCCCCTCTTTCTCTCTACCACTCTTACTCTGTCCTTATTATGTTATGTATTCTGGTGCAAGGAGTGGAGATGGCAGTAGTCCTCCCGGGGCACAGTGTTTCCTTGAGGTACCCAGTGCCCGACCTACCTTTTTTGGAGCCCCTATGCAATCAGGTGGAGGAGCCCCGGCAGTTGCGCGCATCGCTCTCTTTCTGTGTGAGAAAATCACAGACAATTCACCATAACAGTTATTTTAACAACAATTCTGCTCATATACACGCCAAGCTATTATCTGCTTATTAAATGTATTTGATGCTGGGCCATATTATTTATATTTTACTATGGGAGAACAGCAAGAAATTAACCTGCCTCCAGGAATAAATACTATCGAGGAGCTACTTTCTACCAATATTTCCTTATAAAAATCAAAAACATTTTAGTGGAAAAAACATTATAAAAACTTACTTATTCTGCTTCTGTTTAACTGGTGCACTTTCTGCCCTTTCTATACACTCAGCAAAAAACGCATGGGATGAAGGAAGGAGGGAACAGTGAGCACTTTACACTCTAGCTCCAAAAAAGTAATTTTTTAAATGGTTTTGTAAACTAAAAAATCTGCCACCCCTCACAGGGAAGCGCCTCTAGGTGGCTGCCTAGTTTGCCTAATGGGTAATCCGGCAATGGAGGTACCCATCTATTGAGGTGAGTGCAAGCACCATGTTTTTTTCCTCATAACCTGATGTTAAGGTTATAGTATTCATAAAGAGCTGTCGCCATATACTCCAATAAATTTGTGTTTAATCCTTTGTTGGGGGGGGGGGGGGGGCTTGGGGTAATCCCAGATTGACTATACTCAGGACAAGTAGCTCTTGCTGCTACAAAGCTAGTTTTACAATTGATAACTAGGATTAGAACAAATATGTAATATACAACAATAATATATAAGTAGTACTACAAGCAAAAGTTTGAACATTTATTTCAATTATTATGTTTGAAGCTGATGGCAAGCGTACAATCAAGACAAACTTTCTATAGTTAGGTATGCATGAACGTATTTATGGATAAGGTTTAATTTTAAGGTTATTTTCCCTAATTTCTCCACACACTGAACGAAGTCCAAAAATACTGGAATATTATGATCATGTTTGATTAATGGTCAAATGGAGGATTGTTGGATTTTTACGGATTTATGGACAATGTGCAATTATACAATCACATACTTTCCCTAAAAACAGTTGTATACCATGTACTGTAATTAAACTGTGTGACTCTGACGTATATGAAGATAACTTTCCTGAGCTGCAAAATGGACTTTGAGGATAAATAGTCACCCAGTGGGATATAAGCAAATGAGACCCAATAAACTCAGTAGTTCTTTTAGCAACCCGACTCAAGTTAAAGAATACATGTCCCAGGAGCTTGAATTAGACAGAGTAGGAGAATAGTTCATTATTGCTACATGATATTTTACACCTAAATTCACGCTTAGATTATTTACATAGCCTACATACCTTTAAACTAATAATTTTTATAATGCATTTAATAGAAGTTACCTTATCTCTACCAATTTACCCTATACCCCATACGTAAGCTATCCTATCACATACCTCCCTCTCATACCCTCCTTACTACATATTCCCTACTTTATACAACACACATAATTTTATTACATACTACATGTACACCACAGATACCCTCTGATACATACCCCATACCATTATCCCATTACCCTTACTCCCTACACTATTGGAACATAGGTTATGTTTAAACATAAGGTTTTGACTCACTATGAGCATCTGCAGAGCCATCAGAGAACACAGCATTATTTGTAAGCTCCTATATATTCACACTTGGGTAAAACCATGCATTAGTAGTAGGGAATCATTCACACACACTGATCACAAGACTTTATACTTTAATGTTTGAATAACACTACAGAAGTAGTCGATGAGTGTAAATTCCTCACAGCATACAAACACCTTTCCATGCAAAATAAAACACAATAGTAGAGTAGTCAATTTATTAACTAGAAAAACCTATTGGTTTACTAACAAACCAGCATTTTATCTTTTTCATAAGCATTTTTTTGTTACTTTAAACAGCAAACAGTTTTCTGTTTCAGTGAAAGCTTAATTCCTTCCTTTTGGGCCTTGAAATATCCTCCTTTATCTGAGTCTGTATTTACTATAAGGATGTATTTTGTCTTGATGTGTCTCTAGGTTACTTAATTTGGCTTTTATTCTTTTCTTTTTCTGAACATTGCAAATTACATGTAATGTACTGTACCTTTACAATCGCTAATAACAGAATCATCTATAGATTTTCTAACTTTTGTGCAGTCAGATTCCAATGAGTGACATGAAAGAAAATGCTGACATCGCTCAACTATTCAGGTAAACCTACCATATTTTGACTCTTCAATATGTTCATCTATAAACATGTCCTGTTGTGTTTGATAAAGTTTCTTTTGAAGACTAGATATGATATGCAGTGGAACATCTATATTTATCAGCCCCTATATTTATCAAATTCAATATTAGTTACAGTTTTTAGGCAATTTTATGCCTCTATATTCATCCAAAAATGCAATATTAGTCACCAAATTTTAAGAAACAGAGATAAACAGGCAACATTGGACGCGTTCTTTGCTAAATCGGTGCTATTAAATTGTTGGAAAAGGGACAAAAAAAGGCATTGATCACCAGATTTGGAATTACCTGATATTTTAATAAAAGGTGACTCCCCTTCTAAACAATAATTCCTTTGCTCTTCTTCAGCTTCTGCCATCATTGCTCCTCAGTAAAGGTAAAGTTTTGGTTACATTTTTATTTATTTATATCAGATTCGGGGCTGGGAATGCATTATTCCAATTCTAGTTAATTCCTATGGAAAAATTATTATTATAATATTCTGGTTCTATATCTGTCCATCTCTGTGGAATGAATGAATGAGCAATATAGAGGTTCCCGTGTACATGGATTCCCTTCCACAGCAGGAATTAGAAAAGCCATAAGGGCTCCCAGTTGCTGAATGTTTGCCCATCACAGAAAGCAGAAAGATTGTTGATCCCTCCATTACAAAATAAAAGAAAAATGCTGCTTGAAATGCAATTCACAAGTTTTGTTAGTTTGCTTAGTCGTTTTGCTTTACATTTTTGCAAAGTTTGAAAATGTGCTGATACTTACTCTGATCATATCACCTAATACACATATACTCTTCTTTAACTTTAAAATGCATGCAATTTTTCTAGCTCCATCGTAATATGATAAAAAAAATAACAGATTTTAACAGATTTTTGATGTAATTTACAAAGTGCTAAAATCTTGAAATATGTTTGTAATGGACCTCAGTACTTACAGAATTAATGTTTACATGTTACTATCGACTTGCCCGTCAAAAATGACGGGGCAATAAAAAAGTGTTGAAATGCTGTTTGTCACTCAATGTGAGTGTACTGTGTGCCTCAATGATATAGAACCCTATAAAACACTAATGAAGGCATGTAATAACACTATAAGTGCCATGAGGGTCATCGAGGACCCTCATGACACAAAGTGTAAGCACTACACCATTTTAACCCGGTCACTTATGGGGGTCTATACAGACCCTCATAAGCCTCTATTTAACCTCATTAGTCCCATAAGTATATTTAAAGACCCTCATGGGACATTTAGAAGCCTAACATTACCCCGTAAGTGCTATGAGGGTTCTCCAGTACCCTCATGACACTTCACTAAACCCACCCCAATAAACCATTACATCTAAACTAACAATCCTCTACACTAACATATTAACACCTACGCAACCTACCTAAACTGCCTACCGACCCCCTAATCAACCCCCCACCACTCTAATTACAGAAAATAAAAAAACCTAAAAAATGACACACCTGAAAAGGAAATACATAGAATACAATACAATACAAATAATATACAATAACCCCCTATCTAACATACAATCAATACTATTGATCTAAAATACATCCCCAAATCTATCTAATATACAATAAATCCTAACTATGTAAAATGTATACCCCTATCTAACATACAGTACTATATAATATACAATACATCCTATCTATCTAAAATACACAACTCTTTGTAGCAAACAAGAAATACTATATAATTTACAATAAATCCTAACTATCTAAAATACATACTCCTATGTAACATACAATACTATATAATATACAATAAATCATAACTATCTAAAATACATACCCCTATGTAACATACAATAAATACTATCTACATATACAAACCCTAATTCTAAGCTACAAAAAAATAATTAAGACCTTACCTTTGCAGATGTCCCTTCAGATCAGCAACCTAATAAAATAAAAAAATAGGACAACAGATTTACAGAAAATAAAGAAACATTCTAAATAATCTAAATATTCAACTCACCTTTCCAGCATGTCCCTGTCCTTTTCTTCTTCTCCAGCGCGGCCCCTGTTAAATAAAACATTACATTACTACAACATACATATAAAACTAAAAGAAAGTAAAATAAACATAATATACATTGTACTTACCTCCCTGCGATGTCCCCGGCCTCCTCCTCTTCTGCCCCGGCTGGGCCCTGGAACAATCTTGCTGTAAAAAAAACGAAACAAAAAAAACTAATGGAGATCCACACTCGCGGACCTCCCCAATGCTAATGAGCCTCCTACAGAGTTTTCCAGAAGAAAATTGTCAATGGCAGCTTCTGATTGGCTGAAAACGCTGTCTATCAAATTCAGCCAATCAGAAGGCACCACTGTGTGAGCCAATCAAAAAGGGATACACCCCAAAATCCCAGTCTGATTGGATAATGCACCTGTCAATCTTTATTTAAGCCAATCAGAAGGCTTTATTGCCATCAGCCAATCACAATGGGATACACCCCCACGGGGTGATTGGCTGAAGATATCTGCACCTTCTCATTGGCTGTAATACTGATTGACATTGACAAAAGCCAATCAGAAGGCGCAAATGCCTTCAGCCAATCACCCTGTGGGGGTGTATCCCATTGTGATTGGCTGAAGGCATCTGCGCCTTATGATTGGTTTAAATAAAGATTAACAGGTGCATTATCCAATCAGAGTGGGATTTTTAGGTGTATCCCTTTCTGATTGGTTCACACATTGGCGCCTTCTGATTGGCTGAATTTGATAGACAGCATTTTCAGCCAATCAGAAGGCACCATTGGCTATTATCTTCCGGAAAAGGCTCTAGGAGACTCTTTAGGATCGGGGAGGTCCGCGAGGGCAGATCTCTGTTATTTTATTTATTTATTTTTTTCTTTAGAGCGCGGTTCCAGGGCGGGACAGAAGAGGAGGATGCCGGTGACATTGCGGTGAAGGTAAGTACAATGTATATTCTGTTTATTTTATTTTTCTTTATGTTTATGTGTATGTTGTACTAATGTAATGTTTTTTTTTTAACAGGGGGCGCGCCGGAGAAGAAGAAAAAAAGGACGGGGACATGCTGGAAAGGTGAGTAGAATATTTAGAATGTTTATAATGTTTATTTATTTTCTGTAAATGTGCTGTAATAATTTTTTGTTTCTTTTTCCCTAGGTTGGTGATCTGAAGGGACATCTGCAAATGTAAGTGGTCTTACTTATTTTATTGTAGCTTAGAATTAGGGTTTGCATATAGAGATAGCATTTATTGTATGTTACATAGGGGTATGTATTTTATCTAGTTAGGATTTATTGTATATTAGATAGATTGTGGGATGTATTTAGGATAGATAGGATTGATTGTATGTTTTATTTGTATTGTATTGTATGTATTGTATGTATTTCCTTTTCAGGTGTGTAATTTTTTTTTTTTCTGTTGCCGAGGGGCGGGGGTGGGGGGGGGTGGTCTTAATGTATTTTTTTATTTTCTGTAATGTTCCTTTTCTATTTTTTGTGACAGTTTTATTTATTTTCTGTAAAGTATATTTTTTTATTTTCTGTGAGTTAGATTTTTTTTATTTTCTGTAATTAGAGTGGTGGAGGAGTTTATTAGGGGGTAGGTAGGTAGTGTAGGTAGGTAGTGTAGTTGTTAATAGGTTAGTGTAGAGGGGTGTTAGTTTAGATGTAATGGTTTATTGGGGGGTATAGTGCAGTGTAGTGTTTATAGTTTGTGTCATGATGGTCCTTGAGGACCTTCATGGCACTTATGTGGTTAATGTTAGGGTTGTAACAGCCCCATAAGGATCATAATATACCCTTATGGGACTGATGCGGTTAAATAGAGGCTTATGATGGTCTGTATTGACCCCCATGAGTGACAGGGTTATTTATTGGCTTATGGGGGTCTATATTGACCCTCATGAGTAACGGGTGTTAATTAAGTGCTTATGGGGGTCTGTATTGACCCTCATAAGTGACATGGTTAATTAAGTGCTTATGGGGGTCTGCATTAACCACCATGAGTGACAGGGTTAATTAATGTATTATGGGGGTCTGCATTGACACTCATGAGTGACGGGGTTAATTAGGTGCTTATGGGGGTCTGTATTGACTCCCTTGAGTGACAGGGTTAATTATGGGTTTATGGGGGTCTGTATTGACACTCATTAGTGAAGTGGTTAATTAAGTGCTTATGGGGGTCTGTATTGACCCCCATTAGTGACAAGGTTAATTAAGGGATAATGGGGGTCTGTATTGACCCCCATTAGTGGCAGAGTTAATTAATTAATTATGGGGGTCTGTATTGACCTCCATGAGTGCCAGGGTTATTTATTGGCTTCTGGGGGTCTGTATTGACCCCCATGAGTGACAGGGGTAATTAAGTCCTTATGGGGGTCTGTATTGAACCCCATACGTGACAGGGTTAATTAAGTGTTTATGGGGGTCTGTATTGACCCCCATGAGTGACAGGGTTAATGAAGGGTTTATGGGGGTTTATTTTCTGTAAAGTATATTTTTTATTTTCTGTGAGTGAGATTTTTTTTTCTTTCTGTAATTAGAGTGGTGGAGGAGTTTATTAGGGGGTAGGTAGGTAGTGTAGTTGTTAATAGGTTAGTGTAGAGGGGTGTTAGTTTAGATGTAATGGTTTATTGGGGGGTATAGTGCAGTGTAGTGTTTATAGTTTGTGTCATGATGGTCCTTGAGGACCTTCATGGCACTTATGTGGTTAATGTTAGGGTTGTAACAGCCCCATAAGAATCATAATATACCCTTATGGGACTGATGCGGTTAAATAGAGGCTTATGAGGGTCTGTATTGACCCCCATGAGTGACAGGGTTATTTATTGGCTTATGGGGGTCTATATTGACCCTCATGAGTAACGGGGTTAATTAAGTGCTTATGGGGGTCTGTATTGACCCTCATGAGTGACATGGTTAATTAAGTTCTTATGGGGGTCTGTATTAACCACCATGAGTGACAGAGTTAATTAATGTATTATGGGGGTCTGCATTGACACTCATGAGTGACGGGGTTAATTAGGTGCTTATGGGGGTCTGTATTGACTCCCTTGAGTGACAGGGTTAATTATGGGTTTATGGGGGTCTGTATTGACCCCCATGAGTGACAGAGTTAATTAATGTCTTATGGGTTCTGAGTGTCAGGGTTTTTTATTGGCTTATGGGGGTCTATATTGACCCCCATGAGTGACAGAGTTTATTATGGGTTTATGGGGGTCTGTATTGACCCTCATGAGTGACAGGGTTAATTAAGTGCTTATGGGGGTCTATATTGACTCCCATGAGTGACAGAGTTAATTCATATATAATGGGGGTCTGTATTGACCCTCATTAGTGAAGGGGTTAATTATGTGCTTATGGGGGTCTGTATTGACCCCCATTAGTGACAGGGTTAATTAAGGGATAAGGGGGGCCTGTATTGACCCCCATGAGTGACAGAGTTAATTAATGTATTATGGGGGTCTGTATTGACCCCCATGAGTGCCAGGGTTATTTATTGGCTTCCGGGGGTCTGTATTGACCCCCATGAGTGACAGGGGTAATTAAGTCCTTATGGGGGTCTGTATTGACCCCCATAAGTGACAGGGTTAATTAAGTGTTTATGGGGGTCTGTATTGACCCCCATGAGTGACAGGGTTAATGAAGGGCTTATGGGGGTCTGTTTTGACCCCCATGAGTGACAGGGTTAATTAAGGGTTTATGGGGGTTTATTTTCTGTAAAGTATATTTTTTATTTTCTGTGAGTTAGATTTTTTTTATTTTTTTGTAATTAGAGTGGTGGAGGAGTTTATTAGGGGGTAGGTAGGTAGTGTAGGTAGGTAGTGTAGTTGTTAATAGGTTAGTGTAGAGGGGTGTTAGTTTAGATGTAATGGTTTATTGGGGGGTATAGTGCAGTGTAGTGTTTATAGTTAGTGTCATGATGGTCCTTGAGGACCGTCATGGCACTTAGGTGGTTAATGTTAGGGATGTAACTGCCCCATAAGGATCATAATATACCCTTATGGGACTGATGGGGTTAAATAGAGGCTTATGAGGGTCTGTATTGACCCCCATGAGTGACAGGGTTATTTATTGGTTTATGGGGGTCTATATTGACCCTCATGAGTAATGGGGTTAATTAAGTGCTTATGGGGGTCTGTATTGACCCTCATGAGTGACATGGTTAATTAAGTGCTTATGGGGGTCTGCATTAACCACCATGAGTGACAGGGTTAATTAATGTATTATGGGGGTCTGCATTGACACTCATGAGTGACGGGGTTAATTAGGTGCTTATGGGGGGTTCTTTAATGACTCCATTGAGTGACAGGGTTAATTATGGGTTTATAGGGGTCTGTATTGACCTCCATGAGTGACAGAGTTAATTAATGTCTTATGGGGGTCTGAGTGTCAGGGTTATTTATTTTCTTATGGGGGTCTATATTGACCCCCATGAGTGACAGAGTTTATTATGGGTGTATGGGGGTCTGTATTGAGCATCATGAGTGACAGGGTTAATTAAGTGCTTATGGGGGTCTATATTGACTCCCATGAGTGACAGGATTAATTATAGGTTTATGGGGGTCTGTATTGACCCTCATAAGTGACGGGGTCAATTAAGTGGGTATGGGGGTCTGTATTGACCCCCATGAGTGACAGAGTTAATTAATATATTATGGGGGTCTGTATTGACCCCCATGAGTGTCAGGGTTATTTATTGGCTTCTGGGGGTCTGTATTAACCCCATGAGTGACAGGGGTAATTAAGTCCTTATGGGAGTCTGTATTGACCCCCATAAGTGACAGGGTTAATTAAGTATTTATGGGGGTCTGTATTGACCCCCATGAGTGACAGGGTTAATGAAGGGCTTATGGGGGTCTGTTTTGACCCCCATGAGTGACAGGGTTATCTAAGGGTTTATGGGGGTCTGGATTGACCCACATGAGTGACAGTGTTTTTTAGGTGTTGATGGGGCTCTGTATAGAGCCCCATGAGTGATAGTTTTTTATTTATTTTTTATTACGGGTCCTTTAAGGACCATTACGGTCCTTTAAGGACCCGTAAGGCATGAATTTTGAATTTTCATTGCAGCGGGGGACCACGATCGCGTGTGTTCGGGGACCCCCACTGCGAGGGTTAATGTGGGGTTAATGTGGGTTTCCGAGCTTATCTCAGATCCCTTGGGGTTAATGTGGGATTTTGTACGTGGCTGGGCGGTCCTGGGTCATGGAGCCTCGTTTTTTTTTTTTTTTTGGGCGGCCATTTTTTCTTTCACTTAGGGGATTTTGGAGTGGCTAAACTTTGCAAAGTTGACAGAATTGGAGATTTGAGCAGTGTTGCAGAGGTCCTGGGTGTCCCCCCTTGGTGTGGGTAATGTTTTTATTTTATTTTTGTGTGTATTTTTGTGTTTTGTAATGTTTGCAGTGTGCGCGGGTTGTCCTTTAAGGTCTTTTATTTGCGACTCCGTAATGGATTTTTTCTAAGTCCAGCGGCTCGTATTTTTTTGTGTATGTAGTGACGAAGTGCCCTTCCCCACTTTGTCTTGGAGAGGACTGTTTGCCAGCCTCCTGCCCTGCGACTATGGCCCTGGTACATATTGCCCTTCAAACACAGTATTCGGCCATACCAGAGTGTATGTCACTCATTCTGGCCCTTTACATACGGGGGAGGGGTCATTCGGTACTTGCCCTGTGTGAATTATGACACCAGAGATAGATATGCCATGGAGCCCATTCATATGATGAAAGACTATGGGAAAGACTTTAGCTCCATGACAATTGAACTGTGTGAAGATGATCTGAGAGCTATTCTGTAGTTTTGTGCGCTCAGATTCCAGCTGTAACGGAACCCATCACTGTTTTACCCTGTTTATGGTTATTTAATTCTTGGTTAAAATATGATCCTAGTAATATACTGTATGTGCGTTGGTTTATGCTCTGAAGAATATTGGCCCCAGGCTAGTGCAGACCTTGGCAGGAGAGATAATCCTGTTACAGATAAGGGAGTCGATTGTGTGGAGTGTTTTCATTCTCAGATAAGAACAAAGAGGGCTGATTTAATCATTGTCTGATTATATCAAGTTGCCTCAGGGAGGGGTGACCACACCTATTGTCCTATATGTGTATTGTGTGGGGGATATGTGAAATGTCTGTGTGTTATGTGAAAAACATACTTTTACTAACTTTTGAACCCCTGGTCTGATTCATGCCATTTTTTAATATGGTGTTCCCCTGGGTGAGAGATATTGAACGGTGCTGGACTTAAAGGTGTACCCCCTGTTTTTGGGGTACATCCAGAATGTGGTTAAAATTGTTTCTGTTTTAATTGTGTTACCTGTTATCTGAGGGGAGGAGACGTGGGGGTTGAACCATGTATCTAATTGGCTGTGATAATTATGTGGGTGTAGCCCTTCAGAGGGCACCATTGCATAAAAGGAGATCCCCTGTCATTAAAGAATAGTTCTTCTTGACCCTTCAAAACGTAGTCTCATCTCGTTATTGGAGGGGATGGCTCTATCATACTGGGCTTTGCTATGCTTTTGCATACTCCCTTGAGCTGTAACTACTGAACGCTTGTTCCTGATGTGTCCTCCTTGGAGGAGAGGTCTTCCCCACACGGTCCTGGATGCTGGAGATTCATACAGGGTGGAAGGAAGACGGCGCGGCTCCAGCTAAACTACGACGGATGTGGAGTCTGTGGTGGTTGAGGTGTCCGGTGCGGTGCTTGTAGGCCTCGGCGCAAAGAAGGACCCGTCTATCAACGGAGGTACCCGGTCGGGGTGCCAGGAGATCCGTTACATATGTCCGTAGTTAGTCATTGCGTGTTTATGTATTTTTTTCACGTCCCGATTGTGTGGTAGTTTTTAACTGATTGTGAGGCGCCGTAGAGCCTCCACCTCCTCTAATGCGGCCCCTCGCTTCATGTGCAAAAACCCACATTAACCCACATTAACCCCAAGGGATCCAAGATAAGCTTGGAAACCCACATTAACCCTTTGCTTTGGATAAGTCTCTATGAGCTTGCCACATCTTACCAATGGGATATTTGCCCATTCCTCCTTGCAAAACTGCTCCAGCATCTTCAAGTTGGATGGTTTGCGCTTGTGAACAGCAATCTTTAAGTCTGACCACAGATTTTCTATTGGATTGAGGTCTGGGTTTTGACTAGGTCATTCCAACACATTTGCATGTTTCCCTTTAAACCACTCAAGTCTTGCTTTAGCAGTGTGTTTGGGGTCATTGTCCTGCTGGAAGTTGAACTTCCGTCCTAGCCTCAAATCACGTACAGAGTGGTACAGGTTTTGCTCAAGAATATCCCTGTATTTAGCACCATCCATCTTTCCCTCAACTCTGACCAGTTTCCCAGTCCGGCTGCTGAAAAATATCCCTACAGCATGATGCTGCCACCACGTTTCACTGTGGAGATGGTGTTGTTAGGGTGATGTGATGTGTTGGGTTTGCGCCAGACATACCATTTTCTTTGATGGCTGAAAAGTTCACTTTTAGTCTCATCAGACCCGAGCACCTTCCTCCATACATTTTGGGAGTCTCCCACATGCGTTTTCACAAACTCAAAACATGGCATTTAGTTTTTTTGCTGAAAGTAATGGCTTTCTTCTGGCCACTCTGCCATACAGCCCAATTCTATGGAGCGTACGGCTTATTGTCGTCCTATGTGCAGATACTTCAGTCTCTGCTGTGGAACTCTGCAGCTCCTCCAGGGTTACATTAGGTCTCTGTGCGGCCGTCTCTTGGCAGGTTTGCTGTTGTGCCATGTCCTTTCCTTTTGGTTATGATAGATTTGATGGTGCTCCTGGGGATCTTTAAAGATTTGGATATTTTTTATATCTTAACCTTGACTTGTACTTCTCAACAACATTGTCCCTTACTTGTTTGGAGAGTTCCTTGGTCTTCATGGCACTGTTTGGTTAGTGGTGCCTCTTGCTTAGGTGTTGCAACCTCTGAGGCCTTTTGAAAAAGGTGTGTTTATGTAATGACAGATCATGTGACACTTACATTGCGCACAGGTGGACATCATTTCACTTATTATGTGACTTTTGAAGTTAATTCATTGCACCAGAGCTTTTTATGGGCTTCAAAACAAAGAGGGTGAATACATACACACATGCCTGTTTTCTTTTTCTAAAAAATAGTTTTATGTATATATATATTTCTGATTTCACTTCACCAACTTAGACTATTGTGTTCTGATCCATCACATAAAATTCAGATTAACAAAACATTGAACTTAAAGCTGTAATGTAACAAAATAGGCAAAAAGTCAAGGGGGAGTGAATACTTTTGCAAGGCACTGTATATATATATATATATATATATATATATATATATATATAATATATAATTAATTTTTATATACAGTATATGTCTTATATGTTTTATAAAGTTTGCAGCACTTTTCATATTGCTAGATGTAAGCTCTGAAACAGTTAATTTTGCTTTACCCTGATAAAAAATGATTTTGTCTAAACAATATGTCCTGGGTGAAGGCAATATATACTGTATCTATATGCCAAGGCTGCCCTGTTTTGATGTGCATAAGTTTGCAATAATGTGATGATGTACGCAGTTCATGCTTTTAGTGCGTGATCTGTATGTGTGTACAAATAAAGTGAATAAAATCAAAGGCCTCTATGTTTTGGTATCATGACTGGGTTTTGGAGTAGAATGTCAGTTTGTGGATATGTTTTTTCTTCTACATTTGGCGAGCCAGCCCAGAGTTGCATTAATCGTCCATAAATAACCCCCAAGTTCAGGAATTTGTGGGGAGATGCTTGATAACTAATCATGGCCAAAATTTGAGGTAACCAGAGCCGCCTTGGTAAAAATCTGTGTGTAAAATTGCTTGTTATGCGTCCCTTCCAGGGGAGGCTGGAGCTTGTAGGAGTGATGGACCGAGTGGCAACAAAATTACCCCACCCAGATTAACCTCTATCCAGAACCTGGTATGATTGCATTTTTTGTTTGCTGTTGATAACCTAAAACTGCTGATTAGTGATATCAAGTTAAATTAAGAGATGTAGAATAGATTTAGATATATTTAAATGTAAAGGTGTTCATTTAAGAGATATTAGGAGATATTTTACCTGATGAGGTGTTACTTTAAGAAGTGCTGTAGATTTAAATTAAAGTAGATATAAATTAACAGAGGTGAGCCTTCCTATAAAGGCGAGTAAAGGTGAGCCTCCCTATAAAGGTATAAAGGTGAGCCTCCCTATAAAGGCAAGAGTTGTCTAGACTGGTTCTTGAGAAGTGGAGCTGTTGTTGGCTAAGAACCGAGTATGACTTGTGGGCCCATGTATGTGTTGTGAGAAGGAAGGCTTGTCCATCTCTTTTGTTCTTTATTTAGAGAGTGTTTGCAGTGTTTTGGAAATGTGTGAGCTAGATTAAGAGCTGTCTGTGAACGTGTGAATTGTTTGTTCCAAACACTGTGAATTATTTTATGTTTTTTGTTGTTTTAATTTTTGTTTAGTTTTTGAAGGTGGGGTGGGTTTTGTTTTATTTTTATTTATTTGGGGTTTGAACGTGTTATGTTTATGTTGTGTTCCTGTAGAATGTACATGCTGTGTGTTCTAAGTTGATTGTTATTATTTGTTGCTGTTTTGCTGAGAAATTGCTATTTTGTGTTCTGTTAAAATTGTTACATGTTGCTTTAAGAATTATTGACAGCTTTGCAGTAGAGGGAGAGACACAGGGCAGCTATGATCCCCCCTCAAACTCCTTATGCGTCCTCACGTCCCCCCACCGTGTCTTTACTGCCTGTTAGTTTCTCTTTTTTGTTTTTAGATGAAAGAAGAGAGCTAATTAAACTGTATTTTTGTTGAAGTAAGTCTTCTGATAAGCCCATATTTCTAAGCTTCAAAAGATGTGCAGATTTTTGTAGCAGAAGCAAATGTCCATGATTATTTTTTTTTTTATGAGTTGCTCAGTGGAAATTTGTGGTAGGGTTTCGTAAACTGTTTGGTATTTTATTGTACACATCCTTTTATTGTATTGTAACTTGCTGGTAGTTTTTTTTGTTGTGTTAAGATATTTCAATGGCTATAATTTGAAGATGGTGTGTTTTCTGTTTTAAAATGTATTTTTCATTTTCCAAAATGTGCTTGTTATCTGTTCTTCATTTGATATTTTTTGTCTGTTGCTGGTTTTCGGTAAATATTACTTTTATTTTTGATATAGTTACCCCGTAGAGATTAAAATGCTGTCCTTACAGAGCTGACAGTTTCACAGACACAGAAAAACTTAGGGAGACATGTAACGCATAGTCTAGCTCCCAACCATAGGAATTTGACACAGCGCGCAGATCACCACTGAGATCTGTTTATTTTTAAGGTGGCCTAAGATTTTTATCTAAAAAGAGAAGAACTAACTGTAATGTCTTTTGTTTTTGGAAGGTTGGAATATTTTTTTTGGTGATTTTATCACGTTATTGAATGTTTGTGGAAAGGCTTTTCAGGTGGGTGAGGAGGTGTACGTAGAAACAGGGCTTGAAAAGAAAGGATACATCCTTTGTGTGAAGTTTGCTCCTTAGACAGGATTTTGCAAGTGATATGAAGTTTTCTGGCATGTGAAATTGATCCAATGTGAGATCAAATTTTTTTTTTTTTTAAATGAATTGCTAAGAGTAATTAATGGAAACAGAAACAGGCAGCCCCCATTATTGTTTATTTTCAGGTAATTTGTTATTTTTGTGCGTGCTGTGTAGCTTGCAGAAAACTGGCAGAGAGCATTAATTAGTTTACAATATTGTTAAAGTTAGATTTTTGGGTAAGTCAATATTTGTAAACTTCAAAGAGATAAGCATAGGTTTTATAGCAGATACATTTTAGTTTCAGCATTTGAAAGTTGTATTTTATGAATAAGTTACTTAATTAGTGTGATGATGGGATTAGGATGCGTTTTGTAAACTTTTTGTTTTGCTATGTATGTTCTTTTCTGTTCCATTATTTTAATTCCAGCTGGTAAAAAAGTTGTGAAAATTCTGATGATATACAATTTTTAGAGTTAAAGTTTTTGTTGTGTTGCATTTAGTTTTTTACGAGTGCATATGTATTTTTATGTTTTGATTATATTTTTGTAAGTGTAACGTCTTTGCCTAAGTGCCTTTATAAGCCCCTCCCTTCCCCAAAAGGTTTTTCCAATCCTCTTGTATCCTTAAAGGTATAGAGCGGGCAGTGAAAGCTGTCCTTGTAAAAAGCTGAAAGGATGTATTATAACAAGTTACTTACGTAGATCAGATTGTCCGTGCACAGAGTAATTGTCTACCATGCCCACCTAATAAGAAGTATTCCTTATTTACTACTAGTAGAGAGAATGACCTACCCTATTTGGGCCCCGAGTATTTTGCACCCGTTGGATCAACCATAGCTCCACCCCTGTTGCAAGTGTAATAATAATTTTAATGGAAACATTGATGAGATAAATGATTTCTTAATCAAATTAAATGTTTTTTTGTGTAATTATAGAAAACATTGCATATTTATTCCCATAAAGTGTCATATGTAATTTGAGAAAGTGATTTCCACCTGTTTATCGTTTATCGTATGGACAAAGAAGGGCCTGGCTAAGTGTGATGTGTAAGTCTGGGTTTGTATGAAGTTTGTCTGAGCCTATGTTTTCATTGTTTTGGTATTTTTACTTTTTCTACTCTTTCCTATGCCTGTCTTTCTTTTTACTGTCCTTTGGCTTCTAACACTTTGCACCTTGTTCTATCAACTTGCTAGGATCTAGTATGTACTAACATCTGATAAGGGAGAGCAACTAGGGAAAGAAGTTATCTTGCATAAACTATGAATTATTATTAATATCAGTGCAAACTGTATTGGTCATTGAATTATATCTATCATCTAAATGCCTGAGTATAAAGGCAAATTGGTTCTATGGTCTAGTCATTGATAATTGGTTGGGTGGTGTTTTGTGAAAATTAAATGAGGCCATTTTGTCTGCATTAACCATCATGTTTTATTTTGCATACTTTTATATCTATTTATTATTATATCTATTGCACCGCAATCTGGACTATATCATGGTAACATATAACAGCAAATTTGGATGTTTTCATCCACCCCATTGAACTCTTTCCTTGTTATTTGGACTTGGTCAAACGTGTGCTCACTTATCTGGATTTATTTTTTTGACTTATTGTTTTTCATAGACTTATTGATTTTTCATTAGGACTTGATTTTTCTTCTTGTTTGTGCTTTATAATCACTGATTTAAAGTTTTCATTCAACATACTTTAATATCTGGACTGTGAACTTTGTGCTATGGACTCTATTATTGAGAGACTTTTACATTTTTTCACGATCATATCGGACTATTGTCGAACTATTATATTTGCTTTTTAATTGTATTGTGTTTTGATCTTTGCTAGGTATTTTGTTTTTATTTTGCAATGCTCTTTTCAGGAAGGTATTTAGGTAAGAGGTGGAAAGGACTCAGTGAGGTGTAATATCTCCATGTTGTTGGAAACTCATCTGTACTGGATCCTTTAGGGGCCTTGAGTCTCTTTGGGAGCCAGTCTGAAGATCATGCCTCTACTTCCTATCATGTTTATCATTTTTTTAATGTCTTTTAGTTGTATGTGTGAAATGTATATTAAGATTGTACCTTGTCATTATTTGTATTCTTCCTTTATATATATCTAAGGAGACAGTCAACAATTATTTTGTCTGAACAATATATCCCGAGTGAAGGCAATAGATATCTAAATGCCAAGGCTAGCCTGTTTTGATGCGCAGAAGTTTGCAATAATGGATTGATATACACAGTTCATACTTTCAGTGTGTGATCTTTATGTGTCTATTATTTATTGGTTTGCAATATATAACTAGCAACTTGCCCGTCAAAAATGACGGCAACAAAATGTGAAGACTGGCAATGCTGTTTGCCACACACTTTACTGGCTTCACGATGAGCTCCTTTGACGCGCATCACGGGCCTCGCAATGAGCACCTTTGACGCTCATCACGGGCCTCACAATGAGTACCTCTCTACTTTACTGGCCTCACGATGATCATTGTGAGCCTCCCCCCATCTACTTTACTGGTATTGCGATGAGCGCCTTTGGCGCTCATTGCAAGTCTCTCCCTCTGTCTACTTTCTCCTTTGTGTCTCATTTCCCTTTCCTCTCCCTCACTTGTGTCTCCTTACCCCCTCTGTGTTTTTACCCCCTCTCCCTCCCTTGTGTCTTTCCCCCCTGTCCCCCCATGTCTCTTTCCCTCCTCTCCCTCCCCTGTGTCTCTTTCCCCCCTCTCCCTCCCCTGTGTCTCTTGCCTCCACCTCTCCCTCCCCTGTGTCTCTTGCCCCCCTCTCCCTCCCCTGTGTCTCTTTAACCCCTCTCCCTCCCCTGTGTCTCTTTTCCCTCCTGTGCCTCTTTCCCTCTGTGTCTCTTCCCCCATCCCTCGTGTCTCTTTCCCCATTTCCTGCCCCTGTGCCCCTTGTTGTTTATTAGGTTTATTCTTTGTGTTTTTCGTGTTTTTTGCGGTTCGGCTGTTAACTTCGTATTTTTCAGACCTCGTATTTTTTTTGAAGAGAGTCCCACGTCTTGTATTTTATTTTTTCTCTGTCTTTCGTCTCCTAATGTTTTTTTTTCTAAGTCGCGCGTTCGTCAACTGCTTGCAGCCTAACAGCCTTATTAAATTGCGAATCGGCCAATTGAATAGGGCTCTATATAAGCACATTGCATATTTTTTATTTTTACAAAAGTTTTTAGTTAGTAAACTTCTATGCAAAAGCAACCCAACCCAATAATGACAACCCAATAAAGAAAAAAAAATACTTTTCCCACTATTTTTAGTTTTTCTGTAGAATAAGTATACTTATTTTATATATTATGACAATGTTATATTATGCCAGTTTTGGTTAAACCAATGAGTGAAAAAAAAAATGATGATAGAGAATAGCTGATGTGAATCTATTTTTGTTTAATGGATATATGCAAGTACACTGTAGTAGATTACAAGTAATAAATAAATAATACACTTATCTCTAAAGCTAATCTTTAAGTTTAATATGTCTAAATATTCTAATATAGTGCTAAGCAATCACATATATAGTTGTGAGCAATACGGGTTGATGCTAACGCTTGCAGGTTCAAGTAGCAAGCCCTCCGCAACTGCGGCCCTCGCAAATTGAGGGCTGCAGTTGCTGGCAAATAGCGCCAAAGGTGCTCCTTGCGCTGGTGGAGATGAGCGCCATAGGAGCTCATCCCTATGACTCCGTACAACTTAGGCAGGGAGCGCCGAAGGCACTCACTGCGCTTGTGGAGATGACCGCCGTAGGTGCTCATCCCTACAACCCTGCACAATCTCTTCCCCTCCTCCTCTCCTTACCCTGTGTCTCTCTTGCCTTCCTCCTCTCCTTACTCTGTGTCTCTCTTCCTCTCCTTACCCTGTGTCTCAATTCCCCTCCTCCTCTCCTTCCCTGTGTCTCTCTTCCTCTCCTTCCCCTGTGTGTCTCTTCCCCTTCTCCTCTCCTTTCCCTGTGTCTCTCTTCCTCTCCTTCCCCTGTGTGTCTCTTCCCCTACTCCTTTCTTCCCTTGTGTCTCTTTTCTCCTCCTCCTCTCCTTACCCTGTGTCTCTCTTCCCCTGTGTCTCTCTTCCCTTTCTCCTCAAAAAATTACGACCCGCGGCACTTAGAAAAAAAATACACAAGGTCGTAAAACAATCAACTAACCGCGCAAACACAAAAACACACACAAAAACACAATAATAATAGAAAGAAACTCTCACCGACAGCACGGGGGGATAGGCAGGACGTCTGGAAGTGAGGTTGAAAGCAAATTTAATCCCAATTTCCCCAGTTTCCACATTCGAAAATCGCCAACACAAGAAAAAAAATTGCGGCCGAAAAAAACAAAACGCAGCTCCATGACCCAGGACCGCGAAAAACACTGCTAACACGTACAAGTTTACCCAGCGATCAGAGGTAAGTTTGAGACCCCACATTAACCCCTTGCAGCAGCGGTCCAATTGGAACCTTGAATTGTGCCCACATTAAGCCCATACTGGGGACCTCCGCTGAAATCAAAATTAAAATTTCCTGCCTTGCGGGTCCTTAAAGGACTGTAAAGGTACTTAAAGGACCCGCAAAAAATAAAAATGAACCCTATCACTCATGGGGCTCTTTACAGAGCCCCATGAGCCCCTAAATAACCATGTCACTCATAGGGGCAATACAGACCCCCATAATCCCTTAATTAACCCTGTCACTCATGGGGGTCAATACAGACCCTCATCAGCCCTTAATTAACCCTGTCACTCATGGGGGTCAATACAAACCCCAATAACCCCTTAATTAACCTTGTCACTCATGGGAGTCAATACAGACCCCCATAAGCCTTTATTAATCCTGTCACTCATGGGGGTAAATACAGACCCCCATATGCCCTTAATTAACCCTCTCACTCATGGGGTCAATACAGACCCCATAATGCATTAATTAACCCTGTCACTCATGGGGGTCAATACAGGCCCCATAAGCTCTTAATTAACCCTGTCACTCATGGGAGTCAATACATACCCCCATAATGCATTAATGAACCCTGTCACTCATAGAGGTCAATACAGACCCCCATAAGCCCTTAATTAACCCTGTCACTCATGGGGGTCAATAAAGCCCCCCATAAGCCTTTATTAATCCTGTCACTCATGGGGTCAATACAGACCCCCATATGCCCTTAATTAATCCTGTCACTCATGGGGGTCAATACAGGCCCCATAAACTCTTAGTTAACCCTGTCACTCATGGGGGTCAATACAGACCCCCATAATGCATTAATTAAACCTGTCACTCATAGGGATCAATACAGACCCCCATAAGCCCTTCATTAACCCTGTCACTCATGAGGGTCATTACTGACCCCCCACGAGCCCTTAATTAACCCTGCCACTTATGGGGGTCAATACAGACCCACATAAGCCCTTAATTAACGCTGTCACTCATGGGGGTCAATGAAGACCCCCATAACCCCTTAATTAATCCAGTTACTCGTGGGGGTCAATACAGACTCCCATATGCCTTTCATTAACCCTGTCACTCATTGGGGTCAATACAGACCCCCATACGCCCTTAATTAACCCTGTCACTCATGGGGGTCAATACAGACCACCATACGCCCTTAACTAACACTGTCACTTATAAGGGTCAATACAGACCCCCATAAGCCCTTAATTAACCCTGTCACTCATAGGGGTCAATGCAGACCCTCATATGCCTCTATTTAACCCCATCTGTCATATCAGGGTACATAAAGACCCTAATGGGGCAGTTACAACCCTAACATTAACAACATAAGTGCCACGACCGTCCTCAAGGACCCTCATGACACTAACTACAAACACTACACTGCACTATACCCCCCAACAAGCCATTAAATCTAAACTAACCCCCCTCGACACTAACCTATTAACACCTACACAACCTACCTACACTACCTAACTACCCCCTAATAAACCCCACCACCACACTAATTACATAAAATAAAGAAACCTAACTCACAAAAAACAATGAAACCTAAGTAAAGAAAACTACATTACAACCCCCCCCCCCCCCACTACAGAAAAAAAAATACACTCCTGGAAAGGAAATACATACAGAATACATACAGTACATTACAATACAATACAAATAAAATACAATACCCCCCTATCTAAATATATTAAATATACTATCTAACATACATACATACCCCACTATCTAAAATACAAGAAATCCTAGCTAAAATACACACATAACCCCTTATCTATGTGCAGATGCCTCCAACCATCACCCTGTGGGGTGTATCCCATTGGGATTGGCTGAAGGCAATAGAGCCTTCTGATTGGTTTAAAAAAAGATTGACAGGGGCATTAGGCAATCAGAATGGGATATGGGGTGTATCCCATTCTGATTGGCTTACACCTTGACACCTTCTGATTGGCTGAAATTTGATTGACAGCTTTTTCAGCCAATCAGAAGCAGCCATTGCCAGTTTTCTTCTGGAAAAGTCTCTCTTTTTTTTAGAGCGCAGATTCTTTCTTTTTTTTAGAGCGCAGATTCTTCCAGGGCCCAGTGGGGCAGAAGAGGTGGAGCAGTGGGACATCGCGGGGAGGTAAGTTAAATGTATATTATTGTTATTTTATTTTGTGTGTGTATATGTTGTAGTAACGTAATGTTTATTCTTAACAGGGGCCGAGCCGGAGAAGAAAATAAGAAGGATGAGGACATGCTGGAAAAATGAGTAGAATATTTTGAATATTTAGAATGTTTATTTTTTGTATGTAAATGTGTTGTACTCATTTTTTTCCCCCCTAGGTTGGTGATCTGAAGATACATCCGCAAAGGTAAGTGGTCTTAATTATTTTATTTTAGGTTAGAATTAGGGTTTGTATTTGGAGATAGGATTTATTGTATATTAAATAGGGGGGATGTATTTTAGATAGATAGGGGAGTATGTGTGTATAGAGATGTCGCGAACAGTTCGCCCGCTGACTATTCGCTGCGATTTTGGCATGTTCGTAGCGTACGGCAAACACATGCGCTTTTCGGTTTGCCCTCTATACTTTATCATTGAGGAAACTTTGACCCTGTACCTCACAGTCAGCAGACACATTCCAGCCAATCAGCAGCATACACTCCCTTCCAGAGCCTTCCATCTAAAGGACAAGCTAATATTCTGCTCTGTTTCACCAGTCATAGTTGGTGTACCATACATTGGAAAAAAACAACCCTTTTTTCCTTTAATCTAATTTCAGTTGCCTGCCTGTGTCAGGCTCACAGCTTATATTGTGCTCAGTGAAATAAAACAACACTTTTTTGACTGTAATAGATTGAATAGCAATTGCCTGCCTACAGGCGTGTGTGTGAAGCCTATTGCATCTACTCTGCCAACTTTTGCCAGTGCACAGTGATACGTCATATCTGGTGCAACCGTATTGTACAGTGACATAAAACAACACTTTTTTGACTGTAATAGATTGAACAGCAATTGCCTGCCTACAGGCGTGTGTGTGAAGCCTATTGCATCTACTCTGCCAACTTTTGCCAGTGCACATTGATACGTCATATCTGGTGCAACCGTATTGTACAGTGACATAAAACAACACTTTTTTGACTGTAATAGATTGAATATCAGTTGCCTGCCTACAGGCGTGTGTGTGAGGCCTACAGCGCCTACTCTGCCAACTTTTGCCAGTGCACAGTGACACTCCTATCTGGTGGCACCATAGATTGCACGCGCAGTGTTCCAAATTTGAAGTAGGAGGTCCGACCAAGCATCTTTTTCCATCTCCCTGTTCCAAAAATCAATGCCATATACACGTCCCCTAATAGTAACCGATAGGAATAGTACTACTTAACAGTACACACCTTATAATAACGCAGACAGAGGCAACGCAGAGAGAGGAGTCTGAAGAAGAGGAGTCAGAGGAGGAAGGTGGCTTTGAGGAGGTGGAAGACCAAACACAGCAGGCGTCCCAGGGGGCTTGTTGTCACCTTTCGGGGACCCTTGGTGGCTGGGTGGAGGAAGAGACCTTCAATGACATCAGTGAGGACAAGGAACGGGACATGGCTAGCTTGGTATTCAACCTTGTGCAAATGGGGAGTTTGCGGTTGTGCAAAGGGACTGTTTGCGGTTGTTTGCGGTGCCTTTAATGGGGAGATTGGTCTGTTACTGTGAAGCGGGTGTAACCCTTACACTACCTGATCGATACAACATCATACCTGATGTTTTAAAGCATGTTATTCCAAACAATTTAGGAATGTTAGGTGATGTATGCCCTTTATGGCTTAAAACCAGACTCTGCATCAACTATGTAATTTTCCGTGGGAGTTTTGCCATGGATCCCCCTCCGGCATGCCACAGTCCAGGTGTTAGTCCCCTTGAAACAACTTTCCCATCACTATTGTGGCCAGAAAGAGTCCCTGTGGGTTTTGAAATTCGCCTGCCCATTAAAGTCTATGGCGGTTCGCCGGGTTTGCCCGTTCGCGAACATTTGCTGGAATTTTGAGTCCGCTGTTCGCGAACCGAAAATTTGAGTTTCGCAACATCACTATGTGTGTATTTTAGATAGGATTTATTGTATTTTAGATAGTGGGGTATGTATGTTAGATAGTATTTAATGTATTTTAGATATTGTGGTATTTTAGATAGGATTTAATGTATTTTAGATAGTGGGGTATGTATGTATGTTAGATAGGATTTAATGTTTTTTAGATAATGGGGTATGTGTGTATTTTATATAGTATTTAATATATTTTACATAGGGGGTATTGTATTTTATTTGATTTGGATTGTATTGTAATGTATTGTATATATTCTGTATGTATTTCATTTTCAGGTGTGTATTTTTTCGTAGTGGGGGGGGTTGTAATGTATTGTATATACTCAAGTATAAGCCGACTTTTTCAGCCCTTTTTGAAGTCTGAAAAGGGCCCCCTCGGCTTATACTCAAGTTACTCTCCCCCCCCATGTCTCTCTAACCCCCCTGTGCCTCTCTACCCCCCTCCTTGTCTCTCTAACCCCCCGTGTCTCTCTCCCCCCCTCCTCATCCTCAATGCCCCCTCCTCATCTTAAATTCCCTTCTTCATCCTAAACCCCCCTCCTCATCCTAAACCCTCCTCCTCATTCTAAACCCCCCCCTCATCCCTCTAAATACCTCCCCCTCTCCCTTTCCCCTCACTTACCTCCATCTACTGCTGCTCCTCCGCTCCTCTACGCTCCTTCCTGCGTCGGGACCCGGCATATGCTAATGACGTGACGTCAAAAGCGCGCAACGTCATTAGCTTTGCCTGGGTCAAGACGAAGGAAGGAGCGTGGAGGAGCGGAGGAGCAGCTGCAGATGGAGGTAAGTGAGGGGAAAGGGAGAGGGGGAGGTATTTAGAGGGGTAAAGTGAGGAGGGGGGTTTAGAATGAGGAGGAGGATGGGGGGTTTAGGATGAGGATGGGGGGTTTAGGATGAGGATGGCGGGTATAGGATGAGGATCGGGGTTTAGGATGAGGATGGGGGTTTAGGATGAGGATGAGGAGGGTTTAGGATGAGGATGGGGGGGTTTAGGATGAGGATGAGGGGGTTAGGATAAGGATGGGGGGGTTAGGATGAGGATGGGGGGGTTGAGGATGAGGATGGGGGGGTTGAGGTTGAGGAGGGGCGTTGAGGTTGAGGAGGGGGGCTGAGGATGGGAGGATTGAGGTTGAGGAGGGGGGGGTTGAGGTTGAGGAGGGGGGTTGAGGTTGAGGAAGGGGGCTGAGGAGAGAGGTTTTGGAGGGGTTGAGGAGAGAGGTTGAGGAGGGGGGTTTAGGATGAGGAGGGGGGTTGAGGAATGGGGGGGTTTTGGATGGGGGGGTTGAGGATGAGGGTGTTGAGGAGGGGGGATTGAGGATGGGGGGGTTGAGGAGGGGGGTTGAGGTTAAGGAAGGGGGTTGAGGAGGGAGGTTAAGGAGGAGGTTTAGAATGAGGAGGGGGGTTGAGGATGAGGATCGGGGGTTGAGGATGAGGATCGGGGGTTGAGGATGAGGAGGGGGGTTGAGGATGAGGAGGGGGGTTGGGGTTGAGGTTGAGGAGGGGGGTTGAGGAGGGAGGTTGAGGATGGGGGTTGTGGATGAGGAGGGGGGTTGAGGATGAGGAGGGGGTTTGAGGATGAGGAGGGAGGATGAGGAGGAAGGTTGAGGATGAGGAGGGGGGTTGAGGAGGGGGGCTTAGGAGGGTGGTTTAGGATGAGGAGGGTGGTTTAGGATGAGGATGGGGGGTTGAGGATGAGGATGGGGTTGAGGATGAGGATGGGGTGTTGAGGATGGTAGGTTGAGGTTGAGGAGTGAGGTTAAGGTTGAGGCCGGAGGTTGAGCAGGGGGTTGAGGATGAGGAGGGGGTTGAGGATGAGGAGGGGGGTTGAGGAGGGAGGTTGAGAATGAGGAAGGAGGAAGAGGAGGGGGGTTGAGGAGGGTGATAAGGGAGGGGGGAAGAGACAGGGAAGGGAGAGGGGGGAAGAGACACAGGGAAGGGATAGGGGGTAAGAGACACAGGGGAGGGAGAGGGGAGAAGAGACACAGGGGAGAGAGAGGGGGGACACAAGAAAAGGGCACATAAGAGGGGGACACAGAGGGCACAAGAGGGACACAGGGGGCCGCACATTTCCCACCCTCGGCTTATGCTCGAGTCTCTCGTTTTTCACAGTATTTTGTGGTAAAAAAGGGGCCTTGGCTTATACTCGGGTTGGCTTATACTCGAGTATATACAGTATTTTTTTTTTTTTTTCTGTAATGTACCTTTTTTTATTTTTTGTGACATAGGTTTTTTTATTCTCTGTAATGTAGATTTTTTATTTTATGTGAGTAAGGTTTTTTTTATTAACTGTAATGTCGATTTTTTTCTTTTTTGTAATGTAGATTTTTTTTTTCTTTTCTGTAATGTAGCTTTTTTCTTTTCAGGGAATTAGGATTTTTATCTTATGTGACTTAGCTTTTATTATTTTTTGTGAGTTAGATTTTATTATTTTCTGTAAATAGTGGGGTGGGGGGTTTATTAGTGGGTAGGTAGGTAGTGTATGTAGGTTGTGTAGGTGTTAATAAGTTAGTGTAGAGGGAGGTTAGTTTAGCAATGTTTATGTTAGCAATGAGTGCTGAAAATACTCAGAGGACTAGCAGCCTTATTAAATTGCATTTCCGCGAATTGAATAGGGGCTCTATTTAAGCACATAGCATATTTTTTTTACACAAGTTGTTAGTTAATGAAGACCTTGCTTTTGGATAGAAGTTTACTAACTAAAAACTTCTGTAAAAAAATATGCTGTGTGCTTAAATAGAGCCCTATTCAATTGGCCGAATTGCAATTTAATAAGCCTTACAATTTTATTGACCGTCATTTTTGGACGGGCACGTCGCTAGCATTGTAATATTGTCCTGTAAGATATAATTCTTCTTTGAAATATAAAATACGTTTTATTGTTATAGTTCTCTCCAAGATTGTTTTCAGATTTTGTTTGAGAATCACTAGAGATATCTTTCCAGTTGAATTCAACACTGAAGAAAGTTGTGTCTCTAATGTTCAGCCGGTTCTCTGGAGATATCAGCTGAAGTATAAAAAAGAGCTGACCAGCTGACTTTGCATTGCCTTGTGCGATTCATTAGAAAAACTGTAAGAGGAATTTGTAAGATAAATTGCTGTTATCTCTAGCTGTACACTACAGTAACTCTAAATCACAGAATATATGGTTTGTAACATATTTTTCAGGAATATGTGCAGTAATGGAAAACACAACTCGGCATTATAGGATTTGGATAGAAGGAAAACAATACAATGTATCTTTGGAATATGAAATGTAGGCTATTTTGTGTTTTTTGTCTATTTAGAAACCAAGCACTTAGATGTCAAAAAAGAGAGTATATGACAAATTATCTAATGATTCACTTCTACAGATGAGAAGCTTTTTTTGTGTGAAAATAACATCACTGTATGACATATTTACCTGTTTTTGTTTGTACAGCAGGACATTTATTGGAGAGCTGCTATTTGTGAGTAGAAATTTTCAATTCACTGTCATTGATTTGTCAATAAATGTATGTTCATTTACTTAGAATATGGGCTATACATAGATAATCCTTTGGGCTCCTTAATAAACAATATCTCATTCCATGACAAAAATCTGATCAGTGGAATAGTCTCCATAAGGTGAGAGATTTATTTTCAGTAATCAGAAATATATGTTATTCTGTATCATTTTTTTTTCAAGTTTGAGAAATCTTAATAAATAGACTAAACATGATATGAACTGTAGAGAATAATTCCATTTAGTTCAATTCATTTTAATGTTTAAACAAAATAAACATACAGTCAGAGAAACACTTACCTTTTTGCTAGTTCTTATAAGTGGTCCAGTGGTTAGGATGTAAGTTTAATTTGAGTCAGGGAACCTGGGTTTGATTCCAGTCAGAGAACCAACGGGTCAAACCACCCTGAAGCTGAGCAGGGTTGGGCCTGGTCAGTGCTTTGATGTGAGACCACCTAGGAATACCCGGAGCTCAATGCTGTGGCCCTCTGGAGTATCTCTGCCATGAAAATCAAGTGGATCAGCATGACCATGGACATAAAGATGTGCATGGTGTGTTACAGTCCATGAGGTCATGGAGAATCGGAAACGACTGAATGATGCAAAAAAATAAAATAAATATATATATATATAAATATATAATATTCTCCGTAAAGCAAATGTTAATGGGCCTTTGCAGTACATGACAAAAGTTCAGTGAAACTTTCTTCCAGCTACCTACAATAGTGTTTTTCACTGCTTAAGATATAAGAAGTTGTTGGTCATTTTGGGCAGTCCCACCAAATATCAATATCAATTAATATCAGGGCAGACTACACAACCAAAAATATTTACTTGAATTACAATGTGCATGATTAGTTTGCCATGTTTATTAGCAGCACTTTTATTTATTATATACTATTTGGACAATTTGTAAAACCTGGAACAACAGTTCATTGAGAAAAGTACACAATGTATCAGGCAATATCCGTCTAATGGATTCTGTCGGATGTACACTTTGTTATTATTGCAAATGATAACAGCAACAACACAACTGACAACTCTGTTGCTGCTAATGTTATAACTGTTGTTTCATATACTTATTGCAGGCTGAAGAGGTATTTGTTGTCTACATTGCCTTCTGAAAATTTAAATGCTTACTGTGACTTGTTACAGCTAATTGCATTTCCTTCAGCCAGTAAAGACAGACAACTGGATCTTGCTTCTTCTGTTTTTTCCAACATCAAAGACTTACCCTCAGCTTTTAAAATTTCTTTCTGGCCATCCGTCCGGAACAAGTGTGTCGCAGACATTTGCTATGTGCAGACAGTGTGTACAAGAATTATGATGAAGATAAACTAAACTTTCTCTTGGCATTTCGCAAAACTTCACTCCCTGTCTCTTACCAATTTGAAAACACATACTTTTTGTTTTCTTATTGCCCATTTGAAGTTTTCACACTTCTATATTTCCTTATTTAAATCAGAGACCCACATTTGTTTTTCCCACTATTCTATAAAATACAAAACTGTGTTTACCAGCTATTAACTCTTCATGTGCTGTTAAAATTCTGCTAACTTCAGTGTGATGTCATAAAAGCAAGTGATTATATTGTAAGGTGTTAGAGATAAAGATTAGATAATAATCAGTGAATATATATACTGTATGTATGCATATGAGATCAATAATATTCTGAGTGAAATCTAAAATGAATATAAGTAAATGTAAGCATCATGCATTTGAAATCATAGCCCAGATTTGTACACCTTGGTTATGCAATTTTCTTCAATTATTTTCAAATATTAGCTATAAACAGTTCTCATATGGTGTTTACATAATGAAAAGTTCCTTTGAAATACATGAGCCAAAATGCTAACAGTTTTATATATATAGTAACAATTGAATGTTTTTGGAACCTACTAAGAGTAATAAGACGGCTAAATCATGGAAAACATCAATCCTACATGCTCTCAGTATGAAAATGCATCTCTTTTGTGTCCAACAGATAGAAGTTTAGGTGTGAGGCTGGCAATGTACCATTTGCTTGGTGTCAGCATTCTAATTACAGTCTTTGGTAACCTGGCTTTAATCATTTCAATTACCCACTTCAAACAGCTTCATTCACCAACTCATTTTATTATTCTTTCATTGGCAGTTACTGACTTTTTTCTTGGCTTCATCATAATGCCCTACAGCATGGTCAGGTCAGTGGAAAAATGCTGGTATTTTGGTGGGAATTTTTGCAAAATCCATTATAGTTTAGACTGGACACTTAGCGCTATTTCCATTTTCCATCTTTCCAGCATTGCCATTGACCGTTTTTATGCTATATGTGACCCTCTCCACTATCCTACAACAATGACAATTCCAGTGATACAGAAGGTGATTGTTTCTTGCTGGTCAGTACCTGCCATGTTTGCTGTTGTTATTGCTGTAACCAACATCAATGTATCTGGTGTCAGAGATTATGAGACATTGGTGGCATGTTTCAATGTATGCCCAATTTCTTTCAACAAACTATGGTCTGTCATTATGTTTTTTGCATGCTTTTTTGCTCCTGCATCAGTAATAGTGGGAATTTATATAAAAATGTTTGTGGTGTCCCAAAAACACATAAAAATCCTAAAAAACATAACTGGAAAAATAAAAGATGATGTAAACAATCAAATCCCCAATAAGCAAGATCGTAAAGCTGCCAAGACCTTAGCTATTGTGATGGGAGTGTTTCTAACATGCTGGCTTCCAATCTTCATTACAGTTTTAGTTGATCCGTTTCTTAATTATTCTACTCCTGTAGTATTGTTTGACGCATTAAACTTTTTTGGATATATAAATTCTACGTGTAACCCCTTAATTTATGGATTTTTTCACCCACGGTTTAGAAAAGCACTGAAATATATAATTTTAGGTAAAATGTTTGACCCTCACAGCTGTACAGCAAATCTTAATGAAAATCACTAAAAACAATGTACATATAAAACATAAAAGTTTAATAGGTTTTGTGTGTATCAACAGATATTTATATGCTTATTTATTAAAAAATATAAAAAATAAATTCCTGAATGTTTCAGTTGCATGTTAACAAAAATGTAGTATTTTCTCAATCATTGTTATATGTATTTAAGTGTGACCAAAGATATTGCATTATTTTGTATAAACTGAATAGCAAATTTAAATTAAAGGAATCGCCTTAAATACCCACTGTGCCCTATGTGCTTGGTATCACCTGGGATTCACTCATAAAACCTGCAACTCCCTATGAGCATAGGTATTCCCCAACTAAAGTATAAACATGGGGGTCCTTATGGAGCCCCATGGAACCAAATATTAACCAGCTACCATGGGGTCCCTAGCGATGATCCCCCCAATTTTTTGGAGTCTGTGTGCGCTAAAAATGGTTGTTGTGCAACATTTTGCAAGGAGAGAAAACTGTGTGTGCATTGCAAAGTCAGGTGATATTGAGTGTTATTGTGTCTTAGGCTTACTAGCTTACATTGCTTGAAATTTAAAGTGCCTTGCAAAAGTATTCACCCCCCTTGGCATTTTTTGTGTTTTGTTGCCTCACAACCTGGAATTCACATGGATTGTTTGAGGATTTGAGTCATTTAATTTACAGAACATGCCCACAACTATGAAGAAGTTTTTTTTATTTTTTTATTATTGTGAAGCAAACAACAAATAGGACAAAGTAACAGAAACAGTCAATGTGCATAACTATTCACCCCCTGAAGTCAATACTTTGTAGAGCCACCTTTTGCGGCAATCACAGCTCCAAGTCACTTTAGATAAGTTTCTATGAGCCTGCCACATCTTACCACTGGGGTTTTTGCCTATTCCTCCTTGCAAAACTGCTCCAGCTCCTTCAAGTTGGATGGTTTGCGCTTGTGAACAGCAATCTTTAAGTCTGACCACAGATTTTATTTTGGATTGGGGTCTAGTTTGTGAATACACAGTTTTGGATTGTGGTTTCAATTTTATGCTTAAGATGGCTGGCAAAGTCTTCAGTCTTGAGACAGTAAGGGATATAGTGGTGGTCGGTGGAGGAGAGTGTTGATAGTGGCGAACAAACATTTCGGGTTAGAGCGCAGAGTAGATATTAAAGATGTAAAATAGTGCTGTTTGGCAAGGTTGAGGGCAGAGAAGTAGGAGCACGACATAAACTTGTAGTGGAGGAAGTCTGCTGAAGTGCAACATTTCCTCCATAGTCTTTCAGCAGTGCGGGAGTATCTCTGAATATATCGTGTTTGTGTAGTTTCTCATGGTTGTGGATGAGAGTAAGGGCATCTGTGTGTGGTTATGCGGTCAAGGGTGGAAGTAAGAGTCAAGTTGTACTTGAGGTAGCAATGTCAGGACAGGTGAGGTCAGTGAGGGACTGAGAAGGGGTTGTAATACAGTGGAATGGTGTTGTGCTTGAATGTTTCTGTGGGTAATTGTGACCCGGGTAGAATAAGGGCAGCGAGAGAAAGATGTTGTGAGGCTTCAGGACAGAAGGTGGTGGTCAGATAGAGGAAGTGGGCAGATGGCAAGGTTAAGGGTTGTGCAGAGATGGGTAAGAATAAGGTCTAGGGAGTGTCCATCACTGTGAGTTGGGGAATCTGTCAATTGAGAGAAGCCGAGGGAAGATGTGAGTGAAAGTAGTTTAGCAGCAGTAGGGGAGATGAGAGTGTCAATGGCAATATTGAGGTCACCAAGAACGAGTGAAGGAATGTTGGAGGAGAGAAAATGAGGGAGCCAGGCGGCAAAGTGATCAAAAAATTGAGAGGATGATCCAGGAGGATGATATCTCATAGCAACACATAAAGAGATAGGTGAGAAAAGGAGGATGGTGTGAACTTCAAAAGATAAAAATTGGAGGAAAGGAACAGTGGGTATGGAGTGAAATGTGTGCAGAGAGGAAAGTAATACGCCAACACCATCACCTTGTTTGTTCCCTGGTCGAGGTGTATGACTGAAGTGAAAGCCACCATGGGAGAGTGCTGAAGGGGAGGCAGTGTCTAAAGGAGAGAGGCAGGTTTCTGTCAGAGTCAGTAAATTGAGGGATTTTGAAATAAATAGGTCAAGGATGAAAGTGAGTTTATTGCAGAGAGATTGTGCATTCTAGAGGTCACAGGAGAAGGGCAAAGTTGATGTTTTGTCACAGGAAATAGGTATTAGGTTGTGGAGGTTTTGGGTGTTTGCAATCCCGAGGGCTGTGCATGGCTGACAGTGGGTGGAAATGAGTGAGGGGCCTGTGTTTGTCTCCAGCTGCTCGCAGAAGGAAGAGTGAAAGGGAAAAGAGAAGGGAGAGGGTCTTACAGAAGCATTTCCGCTTGTTAGCTATAGGGAGTGAAGGAGATAGTGACTGGAGGAAGGAGAGGAGCTTGTGGGAGCAAAGAAAAGGGGAGGAGGAAGGTAAAATGTTTTTTTCATTCGAGACATGTTGTGGGGAAAATGAGGAGGATATTAGAAAAAGACAGGAGGTTATAAAGAAGAAGAAGGTGACAGGAAACATTGTAATACAGTGTGTAATCATAGAGGAAAAATCAGGAGTTGTAAGCAGGTGTTGCTGATTTGTATGAGTCTATAAATTAAGAGTAAGCAGGGGTGGGTAGGAGAGGGGCAGGGAGGGAGTGGATTGGTTCCAGGTGGGAGCAGACAGAATGTGAGGTTTGTAAGTGTTTCTGTAAAAGATAAATATATGGGAATTAGTGGGGGAGGAGAGAATAAGAGCAATTTGTTCACAGAGGTTGTAACAGCAATAAAAAACAGTTGTGTGCATTGCCATACAATTAAAGTGAAAATAAAACTATCTGTTAAGATATAATAACAGAGACATTTAGAGTTATATTAATTATCCATATTAAGTAAGGTGATCGCTTCTGTTGGTGAAGTCTAATGGTAATACTAGTAGTTTGGTTCCAGGTGGGAGCAGTCAGAGGTACAGAGCAAGTAGAATGTGGGGTGTGGAGTTGTTTTTTGTAGTTTGGTCCCATGTGGGAGCAGTCAGAGGTATAGAGCAGACAAAATGTTGGGGGTGGAAATGTTTTTTGTAGTTTGCTTCCAGGTGGGAGCAGTCAGAGATAGAGTACAACCAATTGCAATAACCTCCCGCCATATTTGTATGTACATGCATAATTATAATGTGCATATATATATATGGTGGAATGGTGTCTGATGTTCTGCCCACAAGAGAGAAGTCTCGTTCCATGTTGTAAATTAAATAATATACTATATCCTTATTACCTTTGGTCTAGATATTTCGGCCACATATTTTGGGTTATTGTATTTGCCATTATATGTAATCTTGCACCTGCACCTGAATATTTATCATCTCAAGGTTTCCTCAATACAAAAGTAGGTGTCCTTGGCCCATCTCCTGCTTGCAAGAACTGTTCGTTACTCCACACTTATTACAATAAGTATTTATGTATTTACAGTGGTAACAACAAATCCACCAGACAATGATATAAAGTACACAATATATGTATGATCTTTTTATCTACAAATGTCACAAGAGGGAATTATTTATGTGCACTGAAGAGCACCTGCAAATGGTATGAAAGGCCCTTCTGAGACATTACTTAATATGAATTTATGACCTCTTATTCTGAGACATTTAGAAGCAGTTCACGAGACAGTAAAGTACAAAAAGCATACAAAAACATGTAAGTGCAATAGAATTAAATGCTTAACAGTCACAATTCTGCAATTAAAAAATATATATTTTTTAAATAATATGTTTGAGTCATTATACACATTAATACAAAATATGAAATTAGTAATCTGAGGGGAGGTAGTATGAAAAAGCTATATAAATTAATCGAAATAGTAAATACTAATTACATTTATTGAATTTATACTTGTCAGAATGAAAAAGTGTAAATAAATTAAATAAACAAAAAAAGAGCACCTATATATCCAAACTGGTTTAACCTCCTAAAATAAGGTAGTAATTAATTAATTATATTTCAAACATTTTTTTCTGGATAAGTACGACCACCGTAGCATGATGCATACTTTACCATCTGAGACAGATACATCTGAGGCTGATGATGATAATCCACAAAGAACCAGACGACATGGAAACAGAGCTGGATCTAACGTTTTTTTAGGTCAGGGCATGATGAGATCGCCCAGAGGGAGTAATCGGCAAACCAACAATGTGTCCCACAATCAAGAACGCTCAATGAATTTGAGAGAAAGGGAAAGATGGGGATACAGAACACAAGAACCAATACCCAAAATAGGTAATTTGTAGAATAGACACAAATGGTAATTAAAGATGGAATTATAATTATTAAAGAAAGGCCTATCCTTTGCACCTTCACTTAAGTTTAATTTCTTTGACACAGTCAAGGATCTTAATTTATTTGCAAGGAAAATATTAATAAAGAAGTTCTTCTTTGATAAAAAATAAATGGAGAAGCTGACCAGTGCTAATATCACAGAACAAACTGTCAATCCCAGCTTGAATGTGGTGGATTCAATTATGAATAAAGAAAATAATAATAGGAGTTCAGATAACTCCAATGAAGACTGGATGAAAGGCTTGCAAGTCAAATCCTTTTTCAATCCTCCTTTGAATAGTTGTCCAGCTGTGGACATTTTTGTTCGGCTGGTAACCAAAGATCTAGAAAAATTCTCTCCTAAACCCATGTATAATTTATCCAAGGAAGAAAATAATGCGTGGAAAGAAATAAAAAAAATGGGATGATGCCATCCTAAAGCCCTCTGATAAGGGGGGCAATATTGTTATATGGCCAAAGGGCATGTATTTGGTAGAAGCCCACAAACAGTTGGACAATAGAGAATGTTATAAACAATTAAGTGGTGATCCAACTGATCCATGTTTGAACTTGTATGATAAATTGATTAAAGAAGCATGGGATAAGGCATTGGTATCAGAAAAAGAGAAACCCTTTTTACAAGTAAAATCTCCACGTATAGCCACATATTATATGTTGCTAAAGATACATAAATGTCTAAATAGGCCTCCAGGCAGTCTGATAATATCGGGCAATAATAGCCTGTGTGAGATGGCCAGTAAATTTCTAAATCAAAGATTACGCTCTTTTGTAAAAGGGTTGCCTTCTTTTGTACAAGATACTGCTGTGTTGAACAGGTTGGAAGACATTGTTGTAAGAGAGTCTACACTCATTGTAACATGTGATGTTGAATCACTATATACTTCAATAGATCACACCATTGGTATAAATGCTGCCTCTTACTTTTTACAGATGGAAGCTGAAGACAATGTAGAAAAGACACATTTTGTCTTAGAATTGCTTTGTTTTGTGTTAGAACAAAATTATTTTGTCTTTGATGGCAGATTTTATCTACAACTTAGAGGAACGGCCATCGGTTCTTCTTGCGCTCCCACATATTCCAATTTATATCTGGGCTGGTGGGAGCGTGAGCATGTGTTCAATGAGAAGAATAAAATGTACACTGATAAAGTATTAATATGGCTGAGATATATCGACAATGTTTTTATAATATGGGAAGGTGAAAATAAATTATTCCAGGAATTCATTGGTCGTTTAAATCTTAATGATTTCAATCTGAAATAAACTTATGATATAAGTGAAAAATCAGTAAACTTCTTAGATATAGTGATCAAAAAGGAACTTGATGGCAAATTAAGCACAGTGGGATATAGAAAACCCACAGCCACCATAGGGGAATTTCTTAGTTTAAGAAGAAACTGTTCTCAAGATGAGGAATTCAAAAAAAAAAAAAGCTTTGGAATTACAAAACAGATTAAAGGCAAGAGGATATTCAAATACAGTGCTAAAGAGAGCATACTATCGAGCTCTAAGTACACAGAGACAACAATTATTGAATCCGAAACAACGATCTGAAGTACAACAACCAATAACATGTACAATCAACAGTGGAAACATCTCAATAGCATATTGAATAAGCATACAGCAGTTCTTAGAGCTGATCCTGTACTGAAAGATATAACAGGTGATAAAATCACTATGGGTTGAAGAAGTCCCAAAAATGTACATGACCATTTGGTGAATAGCCATATTGACAACAAAAAAACAACTATTTGGCTCATTACCTGATGGCACATATGCATGTGGCAGATGTAAAATGTGCAAATATGTAATATCAGAATTTAAAATATATGATAGATTGAACAGAGAGATAAAGATCAGGGGATTTTTCAACTGCAGCACAAAAAGCAGTTGTTTATTGCCTGTTTTTTTTTTGTGGAATAAAATTTCTGGGAATGACCACTAGAACCTTGAGAAAATAATATAAAAAATGCCAAGTCAGACATTGCAAAACATAAAGTTCTTACATCTGTAGCACATTTTTTAACATGTCATAATAGTAAACCTATATTGGAATGCAGAGTTCTTCACAGAACCAGATTAGGAATAAGGCAAGGCAATTTAGAACAAGAACTCCTCAAAACAGAAACAACATGGATTACAATAATTAACTCTACAGTCCCATATGGCTTGAATGAGAATAATAGTTTTACATCATATCTCTAACTAGAATAGAATATTATTAGCATATATCACTTTTCCTATAAAACAGCAGGATTGGATCTCAGGTTTGGGAGATGGAAATAGATCTACTTGTGATATAAATTCATTAATAAGGCTAATAACTGAGATAAGCATGTGTTAATCAGTTAATAATCAAAACTGTAGAGGATATCCACACATTTTGAAAATATAAGCACGAAAATATAAATGTATAAATCCCCTTATTGCAATTGAATAGTTGCCAAAGTTAAATTATTATAGTATTATAAAATCACTTATCATAATAATCTTATACATAAGAAATTAGAACTGTTATTTTAAGGTTGAAATAAAAGATATAAAAAAAGATATATGACTAAAAGCAAGGTTTGTTTCGATTTCAGGAAAGGTGTATCCAACGATTTGATAACCATTATATAGTAAACAGGGTATAACTTTGTTAAATTCATATCAGTAAAAATATAGTAAGTCAAATTGAAGAATAGGATGTGTAATAAGATGTAAATCAATTCACCTATATATATTCATTAAACATGTATCATGTCTTCAATAGTATGACATATATTTATTAAATAATGATGCTTATTTATTAATTATTCTTAGATAATTGATATGATTTGTACTACATCATGTTTGATGGACAATAATGGAAACCTACATTGTGAGAATCATCCGAATACTACAGTGTTAAGGTCTGACACTCCCCTATCTAATTACAAGCATTACTATAAAAGGCTGGCATTTGCCCACTTCCAACATGTCCCTGAGGAAGCGTAAGTGAAGCGAAACTCGCGTGTCGGACTTGTCTCACTGCAGTGACGTCACCAGGACCTAGAGAGGAGTCTAGCATTTACTGGCACCAAACTGACATCGATGGAGTCATAGAATTCCCATACATAATAGAAAGAAACATCAACATACAGGATAAGTTATGGTTATATTCTATTGTCAATTGCAAACCTTTTGATTATGTCTCTGTATAATTATTATGAGATATATATATAGAGAAGTGTTGAACACTGTCTCCAAATATTAAGATATTGGATATAAATGATATTTAGATCTATATAATATATATAAGGAGACAAATCATACTACAGAGATATATTCTGATATAATAATCTTTTCCTGTATGACAATTAAGATAAATTATTAGAACTGCTTAAATTTAGAGTATACTGCTACATACCTTCAATTATTAGTGTATTGACTTATCACAATTATGACAATAATAGTTTTGCTTTAAATATCTGCTTTCTACATAAATTAGATATAAAGTTTGCACAGCACTTAGTCACTATTAGAGTAGTTTAGCTTGCTTTTGTATGTTAGATTAGGGGGTAATTGGTGGATCCCCAGTACCACCATCAGGATTAGTTTATTTCATTTTTTCATTTTTTTTAAAATACCAAGCAGGACTATATAAGCCCCAACAGGACCTTAAAAACCCAAATTACACCAAGCGGGACCATATAGGCCCCAACAGGACCTTAAAAACCCACATTACACCATGTGGGACCATATAGGCCCCAACCTTACCTTAAAAACTCACATCACACCCAACAGGACCATATAGGCCCCACCCGGACCTTTAAATACCAAGCAGGACTATATAGGCCCAAACTGGTCCTCAAAAACCCACATTACCCCAAACAGAACCATATAAGCCCAAACCGGACTTTCAAAACCCACATTACACCAATTGGGACCATAAAGGCCCCAACAGGACCTTAAAAACCCACATCACACCAAACGGGACCATATAGGCCCCAACAGGACCTTTAAAACTTAAAATACCAAGCGGGACTATATAGGCCCAAACCGGTCCTCAAAAACCCCCTTTGCACCAAACTGGACCATATAGGCCCCAACCAGACCTTAAAAACTCACATTACAACAAATTGGACCATATGGGCTCAAACCGGATCTTCAAAATACACATTACACCAAGCGGGACCATATAGCCGGACCTTTAAAACCATAAAATACCAAGCAGGACTATATAAGCCCAAACAGGTCCTTAAAAACCCACTTTACACCAAAAGGGACCATATAGGCCCCAACCAGTCCTCAAAAACCCACATTACACCAAATGGGCCCATATAGGCCCCAACCGGATCTCTAAAACCTTAAAATACCAAGCGGGACCATATAGGCCCCAACCGGACGTTAAAACCCACATTACTCCAAGAGGGACTATATAGGCCCAAAACGGACCTTTACAACCTTAAAATATGAAGCGGGACCATATAGGCCCCAACGGGACCTTAAAAACCCACATTACACTAAGCGGACCTTTAAAACCTTAAAATACCAAGCAGGACCATATAGCCCCCAACCGTACCTTAAAACCCCACATTACACCAAATGGGACTATATAGGCCCCAACCGGACCTTTACAACCTTAAAATATGAAGCGGGACCATATAGGCCCCAACCGGACCTTTACAACCTTAAAATATGAAGCGGGACCATACAGGCCCCAACCGGACCTTAAAAACACACCTTACACCAAGCGGACCATATAGGCCCCAAATGGACCTTAAAAATCCACATTACACCAAGTGGAACCATATAGGCCCCAACCTAACCTTAAAAACCCACATTACACCAAACGGGACTATACAGGCCCCAACCGGACCTTTAAAATGTTAACATATCAAGCGGGACCATATAGGCCCCAACCAGACCTTAAAAACCCACATTACACCAAGCGGGACTATATAGGCCCCAACCTGACCTTAAAACCCCACATTACACTAAGAGGGACCATATAGGCCCCAATCGCACCTTTAAAACCTTAAAATACCAAGCTGGACTATATAGGCCCAAACTAGACCTTAAAAACCCATATTACACCAAGCAGCACCATATAGGCCTTAATTTTACCTTAAAAACCTACAACAGCTGCTCCAATGCATTCACTATCAAAGGGATACACACACCCTAAACAATACTCATTAATACTATTAACATCTCAGTACTGGGGTGATATAAACTCATCATCCTGGCCTTAAACACAGATAATGAGTGACACTCATTGTAGCTAAATAGGGACCTGAGATGTTCACAATGGATATGAACATCTCAGGTATATCAAAACATGGCACAGGCCATGCACGGCATTGTCATAGGGAGAATGTAAGGAACAGGGTGTTATATTATTGTTAGTTAAATGTAATTTCTGTTGATTTACCAAATCAGTAACCATTAGAAAGAGATGGACTATTTTTATTAACAATAAAATAGTTTATTATATATGCAGAGCACTATCATAAATGTAAACTATGCATTAATATCATGGATTTGGTGTGCGCAAATCCCAAGAGAACAAGAGGCTGAGTAGAAAAAATTGGTAAAACCCAAAGGGTTAATGATAATATTGTATAATAATAATGATACATAGCATCTACATGTGGTCATTAAACGATAATCATAATAATAGAAAGTTCAACACTCCGTATAACAGAAGTAACCAGTAATGTGCATAGCACATACAGTGGATATAAAAAGTCTACACACCCCTGTTAAAATGTCAGGTTTCTGTGCTGTAAAAAATTAGACAAAGATAAATCATTTCAGAACTTTTTCCACCTTTAATGTGACCTATAAACTGTACAACTCAATTGAAAAATAAACTGAAATCTTTTAGGTAGAGGGAAGAAAAAATATAAAAATAAAATAATATGGTTGCATAAGTATGCACACCCTTAAATACTTTGTTGAAGCACCTTTTGATTTTATTACAGCACTTAGTCTTTTTGGGTATGAGTCTATCAGCATGGCACATTTTGACTTGGCAAGATTTGCCCACTCTTCCTTGCAAAAACACTCCATATCTGTCAGATTGCGAGGGCATCTCCTGTGTACAGCCCTCTTCAGATCACCCCACAGATTTTCAATCCGATTCAGGGCTCAGCTCTGGCTGGGCCATTCCAAAATTTTAATCTTCTTCTGGTGAAGCCATTCCTTTGTTGATTTGGATGTATGCTTTCGGTCGTTGGCATGCTGAAAGATGAAGTTCCTCTTCATGTTCAGCTTTCTAGCAGAAGCCTAAAGGTTTTGTGCCAATATTGACTGGTATTTAGAACTTTTCATAATTCCTTCTATCTTAACTAAGGCCCCAGTTCCAGCTGAAGAAAAACAGCCCCAAAGCATGATGCTGCCACCACCTTGCTTCACTGTGGGTATGGTGTTCTTTTGGTGATGTGCAGTGTTGTTTTTGCGCCAAACATATCTTTTGGAATTATGGCCAAAAAGTTCAACCTTGGTTTCATCAGACCATAACACATTTTCCCACATGCTTTTGGGAGACTTCAGATGTGTTTTTGCAAAATGTAGCCTGGCTTGGATGTTTTTCTTCGAAAGAAAAGGCTTTCGTCTTGCCACTCTACCCCATAGCCCAGACTTATGAAGAATATGGGAGATTGTTGTCACATGTACCACACAGCCAGTACTTGCCAGATATTCCTGCAGTTCCTTTAATGTTGCTGTAGGCCTCTTGGTAGCCTCCCAGACCAGTTTTCTTCTAGTCTTTTCATCAATTTTGGAGGGAGCTCCAGTTCTTGGTAATGTCACTGTTGTGCCATATTTCTCCACTTGATGATGACTGTCTTCACTGTGTTCCATGGTATATCTAATGCCTTGGAAATTCTTTTGTACCCTTCTCCTGACTGATACCTTTTAACAATGAGATCCCTCTGATGCTTTGGAAGCTCTCTGTGGACCATGGCATTTGCTGTGGGATGCGACTAAGAAAATTCCAGGAAAGACTAACTAGAGCAGCTGAACTTTATTTGGGTTTAATCAGAGGCACTTTAAATGATGGCAGGTGTATGCTGACTCCTATTTAACACAATTTGGAATATGATTGCTTAATTCTGAACACAGCTACATCCCCAGTTATAAGAGGGTGTGCAGACTTATGCAACCACATTATTTTTATTTTTTATTTTTCTTCCCTCCACCTAAAATATTTCAGTTTGTTTTTCAATTGAGTTGTACAGTTTATAGGTCACATTAAAGGTGGAAACCGTTCTGAAATGATTTATCTTTGTCTCATTTTGTTACAGCACAGAAACCTGACATTTTATCAGGGGTGTGTAGACTTTTTATATCCACTGTACATCATGTCTTCATCTTCTCAATTACATAAATGCATTAACTCCTGAGTTAAGTAATACAATTCAATTACACTCATACAGTGTGTTCGGAAAATCAAAAAATTAAAAAAAGATAAAACAGATGGTCATAACCTAAAAAAAAGAGACAAATCTAGTAATATCTATATGTACAGTACAGAGCTTTACACTGTAACTGTAACAATAAACCAATGTACCTGATCTTCATTTACAGGCAGTACTAGCAGTGCTGAATATGTCATGGGAAATCACTTACCATGACCATTAGTAATGATGTAGGATCACACAAGGAATTCTTAGCTGTGATGGCATACAAATAGTACTCCCACCAGCTCTACATGATATTGTTTAGCCACATTTACAGTCAGGTCCATAAAAATTTGGGACATGGACACAATTCTAACCTTTTTTGGCTCTATACACCACCACAATGGATTTGAAATGAAACGAACAAGATGTGCTTTAACTGCAGACTTACAGCTTTAATTTGAGGGTATTTACATCCAAATCAGGTGAACGGTGTAGGAATTACAACAGTTTTTATATGTTCCTCCCACTTTTTAAGGGACCATAAGTAATGGGACAATTGTCTGCTCAGCTGTTCCATGGCCAGGTGTGTGTTATTCCCTCATTATCCCATTTACAAAGAGCTGATACAAGCTCCAGAGTTAATTTCAAGTGTGCTATTTGCATTTAGAATCTGTTGCTGTCAACCCTCAATATGAGATCCAAAGAGCTGTCACTATCAGTGAAGCAAGCCATCATTAGGCTGAAAAAACAAAACAAACTCATCAGAGAGATAGCAAAAACATTAGGTGTGACCAAATCAATTGTTTGTACCATCCTTAAAAAGAAAGAATGCACCAAGGAGCTCAGCAACACCAAAAGACCCGGAAGACCACGTTAAACAACTGTGGTGGATGACCGAATAATTCTTTCCCTGGTGAAGAAAACACCCTTCACAACAGTTGGCCAGATCAAGAACACTCCCCAGGAGGAAGGTGCATGTGTGTCAAAGTCAACAATCAAGAGAAGACTTCACCAGAGTGAATACAGAGGGTTCACCACAAGATGTAAACCATTGGTGAGCCTCAAAAACAGGAAGGCCAGATTAGAGTTTGCCAAACAACATCTAAAAAAGCCTTCACAGTTCTGGAACAACATCCTATGGACAGATGAGACCAAGATCAACTTATACCAGAGTGATGGGAAGAGAAGAGTATGGAGAAGTAAAGGAACTGCTCATGATCCAAAGCATACCACCTCATCACTGAAGCATGGTGGTGGTAGTGTAATGGCGTGGGCATGTATGGCTGCCAATGGAACTGGTTCTCTATTATTTATTGATGATGTGACTGCTGACAAAAGCAGCTGGATGAATTCTGAAGTGTTTCGGGCAATATTATCTGCTCATATTCAGCCAAATGCTTCAGAACTCATTGGACTGTGCTTCACAGTGCAGATGGACAATGACCCGAAGCATACTGCAAAAGCAACCAAAGAGTTTTTTAAGGGAAAGAAGTGCAATGTTATGCAATGGCCAAGTCAATCAGCTGACCTGAATCAGATTGAGCATGCATTTCACTCGCTGAAGACAAAACTGAAGGGAAAATGCCCGAAGAACAAGCAGGAACTGAAGACAGTTGCAGTAGAGGCCTGGCAGAGCATCACCAGGGATGAAACCCAGCGTCTAGTGATGTCTATGCGTTCCAGACTTCAGGCTGTAATTGACTGCAAAGGATTTGCAACCAAGTATTAAAAAGTGAAAGTTTGATTTATGACTGTTTATCTGTCCCATTATTTTTGGTCCCTTAAAAAGTGGGAGGCACATATACAAACTGTTGTAATTCCTACACTGTTCACCTGATGTAAATACCCTCAAATTAAAGCTGAAAGTCTGCAGTTAAAGCACATCTTGTTCGTTTAATTTTAAATCCATTGTGGTGGTGTATAGAGACAAAAAGATTAGAATTGTGTCGATGTCCCAATATTTATGGACCTGACTGTATATCACATTCAGTTGGTATACAGGTGTTATCAGATTATAACTGATTGTTATGATAACATGATGTCTTAACACCTACCCATTGATGAAAAACAAAAGTCATCAGCCTCAATGTCTGTAAATTACAACAGGCAAATGATTCTGGTCTCATATTATGAAGAAGATGACATGCTTCACTAATGCATGTATAACTGCTGTATTTGATTAACATATAATAGTAGGTCTATGCAAGTTCACAGCCATGTGTGCATAGGTAATAAGTGAACACAACAATAGTCATGTCAATTTAAACACAATATATGTGTTTATTCCTGTTGTGTGAGCTCATTCTACTCGGGTTATGTCACAGATTTAATAGCTATCTGATAGCCACTGTGTATATAGTTTCCTTACATTACTTGGTCACACTGCTTGAAGTTGAGCAAACTGACTTAACAGATGTGAAATGTGCCTAAAAAATAAATACAGGTTATTCACTAATGGAAAGAAGAATGAAATAACAAAATGGACTACATCATATCTTCTCAATGGCATTCCTCAGTGAATATCAATTTGGGTTATGTTAAACATAACGATACATTTCCACAGAGAAGAGGATCATGGAACATGTGATGAAAGCCACATGATGAAAAATATCACCATCACATAGGATCATCTACTCTGTAGACAGGCATGAGTATGTAAACATTTTGAACATTAGAAGTGTTTTGAGCAGGTAAATTGTAGATGCCCCAATTTCCTCATCTGCCTGGTCACAGGGCCCCCACCCCCCTCTCCTTCTCCCACAACAAGGAGGTATTGCAGGGCGTAGTATGGACTCCAGAGATGGCAGTGTAGCAATGGGTGTAGGAGGCATGGAGGGAGATGAAGCTGGATCGGATCAACTGGGCTGGGCACTGGTGTGGATAATATGGTGATGGCAATCCGTGTGTGCTGTGCTATTTCAAGGTTCACTTGGGTTAGCACACTATGATTTGGTTTTGCCTGAAGCATTCTGTCCATGTAACCTTCCATTCTGAGGTTGTGACTTCTAATCTCCCTATGAAGCCTCCTGTTGATGTGACCCAATGTGGTAAGCTGGACAGACAATGTGGTAAGCTGGGAGGTGAATGTGGTCTAGTGAGTATCCATGCTGGTCGAGAGGGTTAACATTGTGTCCTCCTGATGCATATAGAGCATTGGCCTGTGAGGGGTCTGAGGTCTGTGTTTTGCTGATCCAGGCATATCTGTGGGAGAAGTGGTGGTGGCCAAGTGGGGAGGTGCTGAGGAGCCGTTATGGTGTGTAGCGGTGGGCCTACTGGTTCCTGGTTCAGATAATGATGGTGGTGGGCAGGGGCGGCCCGTCCATTGGGGCGTCAGGGCAAACGCCCCCCCCCAAATATTTTCGTGACCCTGCAATAAAAAAACACAATAATTTATTAGTAATAACCCAAAAACAATTAAATATAATGTGTACATCAGCATTCAAGTGTTATTACAGTAATAAATGAAGCAAACTATTCCCTGGGACACTGTCACTTTAAGATAACCCATTGCCCTTGTGTGTATATATTAACTAATGCTGTGTATCTATTGTAGCTTTCCCTGCATCCCTGTGTGATCATATTACACTACACTGACTAGTACACTAACCTTTAGGCTCTATGAATCAATGAGGCCTGGCCCCCTGACCGTTAATGCATTCCGCCCACCAGCACAATGACGATATGCATGGGCAGTGATAAATGTATCAATTTCATGACTGACAGTCTTCCATCATTGACCAATCAATGATGGAAGGCTGTCCAGTTGTCAGGAGAACAACCTAAACCCACCCAGACCGTTAGCTCCGAGCGCCCCCAGTTACCCCACTATGCCTGCCTGGCCTGCCACCTACCCAGCCACCCACCAACTTACCTACCACCGATGACCGACCTAGGCCTGCAATGCCTGTGCCACCCCCAGCCATCACCCCCATGTGGCCTGTGCCACCCCCGATCACCCCGATGTGGCCTGCCCTATGCTATGCCACCGCCTGATTACCCCGATCACGGGCGGTGAGCGGGGTGGCACAGGCCACATGGATCACCCCCATGAGGCCTGTGCCACCCCTGATCACCTCCATGTAAACAACAGCAGAAACTTACCTGTCAAACTGACCCCTCCAGCGTTGGCCTTCTGCCCTGGATAGTCGTCGGGCATTCCAATCAATTTTGATTGAAGCCCATGTCATAATAATCCAATCTTGATTGAAGCCCATGTCATAATAATCCAATCTTGATTGAAGCCCATGTCATAATCCAATCTTGATTGAAGCCCATGTCAAAATAATCCAATCTTGATTGAAGCCATTGTCCATCCATTCTGGCCCATTGCAAGAGGCCTCCACCTAAAAAAAACCGACGCTCTAAAAAAAAAAATAACAACAAACTAACGGAGCTCCTCCTACAAGGAGCTCCACCCGCGACTAATTGTTTTTTCCCACTCTCCGCCTTATATACTAATTTTTGAAGGACTCTGATTGGCTGAAATTTTTGATTGACATTGATTTCAACCAATGAGAGTCTTTAAAAAAATTTGCAAATCAGCAAAGCAGGTATGGAAGCCTGTAAGGGAAAAAAAGGTTAGTGTGAACTTGTGTGACCCTGTATGTATTATACATATTACAGGGCTATTTATGTGATATACATGTTAAAGGATAATATCCTGTAACATGTATAGCAAATAAATAGCACTGTAATATGTATAATAAATAATGTCTAATAGAAATACATGAGCAATATAATCAAATAATTAATAAAGTACATCAATTAATCAATTAATAAATATCAATTAATATATATATTTTTATGTATATGTTTATGTATATTTATGTATATTTTTTATGTGTTTGTGTGATTGATATATATATATATATATATATATATATATATATTGATATATATATATATATAATGATTGATATATATATATATTGATATATATATATATATATATATATATATGGAGAGAGAGAGAGATATATATATATATTTATATATTGATTGATTTATATATTGATTATTGAGATATATATATATATATATTTATATATTGATTGATTTATATATTGATTATTGATTGATATATATATATATATATATATATATATAATGATTGATATATATATATATATATATATTGATATATATATATATATATATATATATATATATATATATATATATATATATATATATTGATATATATTGATATATTGATATATATTGATTGATTTTTTTTATTTCATTTTTTTTCATGTACAGTTTGGGCTTATATGGTTTTGATTGGTTATTTAGGGTTTTTAAGGTGCGGTTGGGCCCTATCTGGTCACACTTTGTTATTTAGGGTTTTTAAGGTGCGGTTGGGGCCTATATGGTCACACTTGGTTATTTAGGGTTTTTAAGGTGCGGTTGGGGCCTATATGGTCACACTTTGTTATTTAGGGTTTTTAAGGTGCGGTTGGGGCCTATATGGTCACACTTGGTTATTTAGGGTTTTTAAAGTGCGGTTGGGGCCTATATGGTCACACTTGGTCTTTTAAGGTTTTATGGGTGCGGTTGGGGCCTATATGGTCACACTTGGTCATTTATGGTTTTTAAGGTGTGGTTGGGGCCTATTTGGTCACACTTGGTCTTTTAAGGTTTTTAAGGTGCGGTTGGGGCCTATATGGTCACACTTGGTTATTTAGGGTTTTTAAGGTGCGGCTGGGGCCTATATGGTCACACTTGGCTATTTAGGGTTTTTAAGGTGCGGTTGGGGCCTATATGGTCACACTTTGTTATTTAGGGTTTTTAAGGTGCGGTTGGGGCCTATATGGTCACACTTGGTTATTTAGGGTTTTTAAAGTGCGGTTGGGGCCTATATGGTCACACTTGGTCTTTTAAGGTTTTAAAAGTTACGGTTTGGGTCTTGAACGCTCTAATGTTTTTTTTTGTTGTTTTCTATCACCCCCCAGGTGCAAACTATATGTGGAAGCAGATTTGTTTGGACTCGTTGGTTGACTTACTGGACGTGAATACCCCGAGAAGGAGAGTCAACTGTTGGTGAGTATATGGTCACACTTGGACTTTTAAGGTTTTTAAGGTGCGGTTGGGGCCTATATGGTCACACTTGGTCTTTTAAGGTTTTAAAAGTTACGGTTTGGGTCTTGAACGCTCTAATGTTTTTTTTGTTTGTTTTCTATCACCCCCCAGGTGCAAACTATCTGTGGAAGCAGATTTGTTTGGACTCGTTGGTTGACTTACTGGACGTGAATACCCCGAGAAGGAGAGTCAACTGTTGGTGAGTATCATTGCTTTTAATTTTCTGTCCATGCGTATAGGTGCAAATTTGATGTTGATGTAGTCTTGTCACATGAGGGTTTGCAATCTGTAATGTATACCAATGAATTCAACACACTGTTATTTTATAGTAATTTTGTGACTTAATATACCGTGATCTCTTTCTTCTATTGGTATCAGAAATGAATACTATTGACTCTCTACTTGTGAAGCCTTTTGGCACCCTAACCTATGAGGAGAAGGTGGAAGTAAAACGGTTAGGACCTGACCAACCAGAGATAAATCTACAGCAAATCGCAAGAGATAGAGGGAAGCAATATATCCGTACTTTCAATACTGAATGGTACAAGAAGAACGACTGGCTTTGTGGAAGTGTTTCTAGGAAGTCCTTATATTGTTTCCCATGCATCCTATTTGGTGGTGACGTTGCTTGGACCAAAACTGGAGTGATTGACGTCAAACATCTAGCTGATAAATTGGCGAAACACAAAAGTTCTAAAGCTCACTTGGATAACAGGATCAAGTTTGAGATGCTTGGACAGGCGAACATTGCAGTTCAACTGGACCAAGGATACCAAGTCAGTATTCAAAAACACAACGAAGAAGTGGCTAAGAACCGGTACATCCTTTCCAAGATAATTGATTGTGTTCGCTTTTGTGGGGCTTTTGAACTGGCATTAAGAGGACACGACGAAAGTGAAACATCGCTAAATCCAGGAGTGTTTTGAGGCCTGGTGGATTTGGTTGGCAGTATCGATAGTGCAATGGAACAGCATTTGAAGACTGCAACTGTGTTTAAGGGCACGTCCAAAACCGTGCAGAATGAGCTACTGGACTGCTTGCATGAAGTTATTAAGGAAGTGATTCACCAAGAGCTTAAGGAAGCCCAGTTTGTGGCAATCCAAGCGGATGAAACAACCGATATTTCCGCTAGGACACAGTGCGTTGTAGTCTATCGCTACATTGACAAGAAGCATCAAGTGGTGGAAAGATTTGATGGCTTCATGGAAATGAAAGCAACGGATGCAGGCTCGATTGCTGCTATTGTGCTGGAAAGTCTGAATACTGTTCTTCCAGAGCCAGAAGACAAGAAGAAACTCATAGCTCAAAGCTACGATGGTGCCAGTGTGATGCATGGAGATCAAGGAGGAGTTCAAAGAAAAATAAAAGACGTGTACCCGAACGCACACTACGTCCATTGCTATGCTCACCAACTGAACCTAATAATGGAGAAAGCAGTTTCAAGGATTGGAAGAGTTCAAGTTTTTTTTTCCAACATAGGCGGAATACCATCTTTTTTTTCACGCTCTCCAAAAAGGACTGGAGTTCTGGATGAAGTAGTTGGTAGAAGACTTCAAAGAGGTGCACCGACATGATGGAACTTCAACGTTAGGACCGTGAACGTCATCTACGAGAACAGAGATGCGCTACTTGAGTGTTTCCAGACAATTGAAGCATGTCTAAACTTTGATCAAACATCTATACGTGAAGCCGCAGGTTTCATTGGAATGCTGGAAGACAGGGAGTTCATTACTTCCTTAAATTATTTCATTTAATAATGCAACATGTTGACATCTTCTATAGTCAGCTTTAGAAGCGAGACACGGATACTGTTTATATCCAAAAAGTCACAGAAGACTTTGTCGCCAGCATCCAGAAAATCCGTAATTCTGTTGACGAGATAGAAGCAAGTTTGCAGAGCGATGTAACATTCCACAGACGGAGTGCGGAGATCTCAACCTTGAGACAACTTTCAAGAGAGGTATGTGACATAGTGGTGGTTCAAGCAAAAGAACGTTTTTCATTTTCAAATCACCTAGTCAGTGCCAAACTTGTTCAAAGTGACTTGTATAAAACCCATGACACTTGCTTTCCAACCCAAGCTCTGGAAGACACCGTGCAAGCATATCCAATACTGAAGAAGGAACAATTACGCACTGAGCTGTCACTTCTGTATGGGAAGACAGATTTTCATGCTTGTACAAGTGCTGTTGCTCTGCACAAACTTTTACATCAATTTAATCTGCAGAATGATTTCACAGAGACAGTGAAATTATTAAGAATCCTGATTACAACACCGATGACCACTGCAGAATCAGAAAGATGCTTCTCCACATTGAAGAGGATAAAAACCTTTTTAAGAAGCACCATGTCCCTGGAGCGGTTGAATGCATTGGTGATGCTCTCAATGGAAAAGCAACTGATTTCCGAGATCCCAGACTTCAATGAAAAAACCATTGAGAAGTTTTGTTCTTTGAAAGATCGCCGTGCAAAATTTAAATACAAGTGATTGAAGCAAAGAAGAATGCATACCCCAGGGTGTGCAAAGATAAACTGCGTTAAGCAGCACCACCTCACTACCAAACATAACTAGTGGTAAGTAAAGTATGAACGGTGTGTGGGTGTGCATATGGAAGGAGCTATGAAAGGTGTGTGCATGGTCAGTAACAATTGTTGAAGCCTTGGCGTGGTTTGAAGGAATTGGAGGCACTTCGAAGGATAGCAATCACTTCTGTACGGAAAGCCGGAATTTCATGTTTGTATGAGTGCTGTTGTTCTGCACCAACTTTACCATCAATTTAATCTGCATAATGATTTCACAGAGACAGTGAAGCTATAAGGAATCCTCCTTACAACACCGAAGATGACTGCAGAATCAGAAAGATGCTTCTCCACATTAAAGAGGATAAAAAGGTATTTAAGAAGCACCATGGCCCTGGAGCGGTTGAATGCATTGGTTTGAAGGAATTGGAGGCACCTTCAAGGGTAAGTAAAGTTCTCAGAAATAGCACCACCGAACTACCAAAAATAACTAGTGGTAAGTAAAGTATGAATGGTTTGTGGGTATGCATATGGAAGGAGCTATGAAAGGTGTGTGAATGGTCAGTAACAATTGTTGAAGCCTTGGCGTGGCGTACTGCTCATATGGTTATCCATATGCTAATTCAATGTGTTTGTTTGACATTGATTATTGTGTTGTCTAAACAGAAGTGAAATGTTGTTGTTTTCTTGAATCCCAAGATCCACAGGTTTGGGCCTATACAGTGCTGATTGGTCTTTTAAGGTATGTTTGGGGCCTATATGGTCACACTTGGTCTTCTAAGGTATGTTTGGGGCCTATGGTGACACTTGGTCTTCTAAGGTATGTTTGGGGCCTATGGTCACACTTGGTCTTCTAAGGTATGTTTGGGGCCTATGGTCACACTTGATCTTCTAAGGTATGTTTGGGGCCTATATGGTTCCACTTGGTCTTTTAATGTTTTTTAAGTATGATTTTGTTCTTGAATGGTCTGATTGATTCGCTTGTTTTCTTTCAACCCCAGGTGCAAACCCTATGTGGCAGTAGATTTGTTTGTACTCGTTGGTCAACTTACTGAACGTGAATACCCTGAGAAGAAGAGCCGACTAATGGTAGGTGTCACTGCTTTAATTTTTCTGTTAATGCGTATAGGTGCAATTATGATATTGCTGTAGTCTTGTCACATGAGTTTTTTCAATCTATATTGTATACCAATGAATTTAACACATTGTTACTTTACTTCTTGACATTGCTGCATTGCTGATCATGTATTTCAATGGGCTTTACAAGTATAAGGTCATTGGGCGGGGCTTATAAAGGTCATTATGATGTCAGGGGGAGGAGTTATAAAAATGGGTGTGGAGGGGCTACGTTTCGCCCTGGCGCCCCTCCAACTTGAAAGTTCACCAGCCGCCACTGGTGGTGGGAGGAGGAGGTGGAGGAGGAGGTGTTGGCAATGATGGGTAGTTGGTCCAAAAGGAGGGCCCAGGTGGCGAATCAATGTAGGGGTGGAGATGGCCATTGGGCTTATATGCCAAGGATGTATATGACAGCTCACCGATTACACACACTGCAAACATCATACTTCCTGACTTCAGATCCTCTCTGTGGCTCCTCTTGCCACTGACTCTCATGGGCAGAGACATACAGCTACATCAAATTCCAAGCCTGTAAGTCAAACCCATAGTTATGAGTTTAGATGAAGTCAATGGTAAAATAGATCGTCATCATTAAGTCACAGAAAAATTTAGGTTATATTTCAAAGCTTTATGGGTTTCAATTAATAAATCAGTAAATATTAATATATCAGTAAATATGATATTCTAGTCCATGCGAGTTCCATTATATGTATTGACACATTGATTGCCTGGATCGATATAACACAAAGAATGTATTTTATATTGCAGATTCGCGAGCTTGAGAATGTTGTGCTATTAATTTGAATACCTAACATCACTTTTCCTTTTTTTTATAAGTACAGTAGTGTGTGTATATTTGCAATTACAGTGCTACAGATAGGACTTTTACCCCCTTGCGGGTCCTCTCTAGTACCCATAGGCTTTTTGGCTCTATTTGCGGATTAAGGGCTTGAACACCAGTGAATTTGTTGCAATTTAATAGCGTTATTGAAACGTAACAGTTACGGGCTTGACAGATCAAAGGATTTGCAGGCGCGCAGTTCAAATTTCCATGTCCCGTAGCCTTTTCTCTCCCCTACCCCGCATGTCATCGGCGGGTTACTTTATAGGGCCAATTTAATAGCCACAAGTCTTGCGGGCTATGTTAAGGGCTATGTTTTTACACGTGGAGGGAATTTAATAGGGCTGATTGTCTGGTTCTTCTTCCACTGGCTGAACTGGAGCTGACACCACCGCCTGTGGCTCTGTGAAGGACCAGGACCCCCTGGATACTGAAATGAGGGAACAATAGTGTGATAGTCAATAACATTGTCTGATCATTGGATTGTTGTGTGTTCCTGTTTATCTGACTTCATGGTAAATGGAACATGGTTTCAATCATTGTCATTGTGTAGAGATATTATATAACACAGAGGATCATTGCATATCACATATCAGATGGGATTAACTTTATTTGTTAATGGACCAGAATAGATAACAGTACAATAGAGGTATCTGATCACTGCAAACTCAGCACACCATATTTTAATCCCATCATGATCACTCAGTCACAGTTTAAACATAACACACGATACACTAATATTTAATGGGGAATACATACAGTATACAGGATAAGGCAGAGACATATGCCATAAGACCACATGAAGCATGGTGGTACACTATGGCACTATGTCTTGGGCCTATTCACCCTACCACTCACCTGCCCATATTTTCCATGTGCCAATATAGTTCTTCTACCTATTTTCCAATGGGGCAGTCTGTCCTCTATGGTGTATCAATGCACCAGGATCCAGGCCCTGGAAAGGGGTCCATGACAATATGGTGCTTGACAGACCTCACATCCCTGTTAGCAAATTCTAGGGTTGATACAGCTGCTGCCACCTAACTCCAAGCCTATGTCCTCTGGCTAGGCCTAACTTCCCTCCCCCTTGTAGGATATTGCCATTGGTACGGTTAGTAGGGGCCCTGTTCTTGGCCACATCCTCTTGTCCTCCTAACTTCTGCTGGAGAACCTGTCCTCCCTGATCTCTCCATGAGGCCTGCTCCCTCCCCCCTGACCCTACTCTCTCTCCTCTAAGACTATGCCATGCACTATTTGTGCCTACCTCTTGCAACGCATCCCTACCTCCCTCAGGCTCACAAACCATCGTTCCCCTCCCTGATCTCCCACTACTGCCACTCCTAGGCTTCCTTCTTCCTCTCCATCTCTCTTGACTGCTACCCTTCCCTCCTCTCCCTCTCTCCTCACTGCCCCCTCTCTTCATTCCTCCCTCTATATCCACTCCTTTCCCGATGGCACCCTCCTGCTCCTCCTTTCCTCCTATCCTCCACCCCCCTCTGCTCCTCTTCCCTTCTTAAGTAAACACAAAATAAAATAAGTATAAATCAAAATAATATGTATCTGTATATGTATATGATGTAAAATAAATTTGTATGTATCATGTATTTACCTAATGTAAGGGTATAGGGTGGGGTGTATGGAGTGTATTGGTAATGTGGCCTACCTATATATATGCATCTATGTGTGGGTATATAGGTCTATGTGTATGTGATTGATGTGTAACCAGTTATCTATGTGAAGTATTGATGATAAAAGTAAATTAAGCACCTGCTCTCTCTCACACAAAAATCCCTCCAATGTCTAGCCCTGTGTGTCACTTGAAAAGCTATACAACACAGTCATCATCGGGACAACAAACTTGCACTTTTGTGACCTTTTGCTCTCAATTAATCTTCTGTTTGCTATTTTCTTTTGATTCCTATGGCTGTGTTGCAGGCGGGCAATCAGTCATTTGTGTTGAATAGTATAAATTTGGGAGTGTCCTGTAATTCTACACCTCACATTTTACTGACAAGACATGGGTTTATGTATTTCATGTGAGATACGTAATTTTACGAGTAAGGGCATTTAAATACATGAGTAATATTACTGAAAAAAAAGCTCCAGGAATCGAAAATACATAGAGCTTCATTCAATTGCTGTGATTTCCAGATTTGAGCTCGCAAGTGGAGATCACAGTAGAATTTGCTGTGCAATTGGCATCTTTTTGCATGCTCGGATCGGGTTATGAGTTGCAAGCTTGAAAAAATGTCAGCTGTACAATGCGGAACTTACACCATCCAGAAGCCTTTGATGTGACTTTCGCAGGGCTAAAATCGCAAATCGCTAATCAATTGCTCCGATTCCCTGAGCTCGCAAACGTACCAACACTCGGAAATCGCAAATGGAGGAAAAAATCATACATGTTCTCGAGAGGTCCCGCAAAGGGATTAAACACCAATTCATAGCACTGTAATACTGTAAATTACGGGGAGAACGATGACAGACATTAGGATTAATTGCACAACAGTCTCAAGCCCACACAACTGAAGGAAATAAGTTTTATTTGTATGTGTCATTTAGGGGTTAAATTATCTCGGGTATCAATGAGTTAATAGATATCAGGCCACCCATATGGACTAGTACAGTATTGGCATTCATTTTAATGAACCTGATTAATTTTCTCATAACCGCCATGTTTTACTGCCGTAATTATGAGATTCTCATTTTCTATTGGCCAATGCGAAATGGGTGATTACGGCCTCTATGAATTGATACGCATCTTGCTCACAACTTCTCTGAACCAGTGCATGGTTTATGAAACTGGCTTCAGAATCGCAACACTTGACCTGGAGCAATTGAATAGCTTTACAAACGGAGTCCAACTAGAGCAACTTACTCAGACATGCAGCCATCGGTGAGCAAGTTGCGATCTTGAATGAGGCCCATTATTTTGTAAATTACATATCTTGAAATGAGGCCCATAGTTTCAGTAAAGCAGTAGATTTGTATAATGATTATATGATATATAATATGATATTTCAATTATGACTCTATTTATTAATCTATATATTTCCAAGCAAGCAGCATCCTTAAAGTAGACATGTTCTTACACACATATGGAGCTTTGGATTTGCATAGTTTTCCAATCCTGCTTTACACGTGGTTTCATATTTACATTGTTTCTAACATTTAATGAATCATGATTTTTTCAATTGTTTCAGAATTCCAGGACACATGTCAGTCATTTCATTCCTGCATTGTTTGCAACTAGCCAAATGCGACCTGGCAAGGTAACACCTTCTACTCCAAATCAATATTAGTCACAATTGTCCACACCAGTGTATACTTACAGTACAATGAAATCAAACTGCTTACTGAGACAGAAGATGTAACTGATCTGGACCTGCATTTGCTTAATGGTCATATGCAAATACACAACGTAATTTGCAGAAGATTACAAACTGTTCAAATAATATACTTATCTCTAAGCAAAAAAGTATCTTGTTCTTTAAGCCTAATATACAGTGGTGGCTGGTGAACTTTCAAGTTGGAGGGGCGCCAGAGCAAGACTTGGCACCTTCCCTTATACAGACCCCACTCATTTTAAACTCCTCCCCTGATGTCATATTGACCTTTATATGCCCCGCCCAATGACATTATACTTGCCCCGCCCATTGAAATAGACTCCCCCTACTAATTTTTTAATACTGTTCAAAAATTCTAGAATCTTGGGATTCAGGCAAAAAATAACATTTCTCTTCTGCATGAATGTAGTGACACAGGGTGTCTTCAAGTGTAGTAGTGCAAAATAGTCGGCAGCCGCAGAGTGTTTGAACCTGGGCGTGATATAAAACAAGCAAACAAATCAGAGAGTGCAAGACCTCAACCATACTTAAAAACACTTTTGAAACCAATCAAGACTATCTAGGCCCCGATCATACCTAAAAAACCCATATTATACAAAGCTGGACTATATAGGTACACAACAGGACCTTAAAAACCCACATTACACCAAGCAGGACTATATAGGCCCAAACCATACCTAAAAAACCTTAAAATACCAAGCAGGACTATATAGGCCCCAACCGGACCTTAAACACCAAGATTACAACAATCAGGACTATATAGGCAAAAACCGTACCTAAATAAACCATAAAATACCAAGCAGTACTATATAGGACACAACCGGGCCTTAAAAACACACATTACACCAATAAGGATGATATAGGACTAAATTGTACCTAAAAAAAACATAAAATACCAAGCAGGACTTTATAAGCCCAAACCGGACCTTAAAAACCCACATTACACCAAGCGGGACCATTTAGGCTCCAACCAGACCTTAAAAACCAACATTACACCAAGCGGGACCATATAGGCCCCAACCGGACCTTAAAAACCCCCAATGCACCAAGCGGGACCATATAGGCCCCAACCATACCTTTAAAACCTTAAAATACCAAGCGGGACTATATAGGCCCCAACCGGACCTTAAAAATCCACATTACACAAGCGGGACATATAGGCCCCAACCGAACCTTAAAACCGACATTACACCAAGCGGGACCATAGGCGCTCCAACCATACCTTTAAAACCTTAAAATAACAAGTGGGACTATATAGGCCAAAACTGTACCTAAAAAAAACGTAAAATACCAAGCAGGACTATATAGGCCCCAACCGGACCTTAAAAACCCACATTACACCAAGCAGGAACATATAGGCCGCAACTGGACCTTAAAAACCCACATTACACCAAACGTCAAAATACCAAGTGGGACTATATAGGCTCTAACGGACCTTTAAAACCTTAAAATACCAAGCAGGCCATATAGGCTGCTGAAAAATCCCCACAGCATGATGCTGCCACCACGTTTCACATGGGGATGGTGTTCTTTGGGTGATGTGATGGGTTTGCGCAACACATTGCGTTTTCTTTGATGGCCGAAATCAGACCAGAGCACCTTCCTCCATACATTTTGGGAGTCTCCCACATGCCTTTTTGCAAACTCAAAATGTGCCATTTTGTTTTTTCATGAAAGTAATGTCTTTCTTCTAGCTACCCTGCCATAAAGCGCAACTCTATGGAGTGTATGGCTTATTGTCGTCCTATGTACAGATACTCCAGTCTCTGCTGTGGAACTCTGCAGCTCCTCTGTGGTTACCTTCGGTATCTGTGCTGCCTCTCTGATTAATGCCCTCCTTGCCCGGTCCGTGAGTTTTGGTGGGCGGACGTCTCTTGGAAGGTTTGCTGTTGTGCCATGTTCTTTCCATTTGGTTATGATAGATTTGATGGTGCTCCTGGGGATCATCGAAGACTTGGATATTTTTTTATAACCTAACCCTGACTTGTACTCAACAACATTTTCCGAGACTTGCTTGGAGAGTTCTTTGGTGTCCATGGCAGTGTTTGGTTAATGGTGCCTCTTGCTTAGGTGTTGCAGCCCCTGGGGCCATTCAAAAAAGGTGTGTGTATATGTAATGGCAGTTAGATTGCACACAGGTGGACATCATTTCACTAATTATGTAAATTCTGAAGGTAATTGGTTGCACCAGAGATTTTTATTTGCTTCATAACAAAGGGGGTGAATAAATACGCACATACCAATTTCTATTTTCTATTTCAAAAAAAAAGTTTTATGTATATATTTTTCTCATTTCACATCGCCAACTTAGTCTATTGTGTTCTGATCCATCATATAAAATTCAGATAAACAAAACTTAGTCCCCAACTGGACCATAAAATCCCACATTATACCAAGCAATGCCATATAAGCCCCAACTGGACCATAAAAACCCACATTATACCAAGCGGGACCATATAGGCCCCAACCAGACCTTTAAAACCTTAAAATACCAAGCGGGACTATACAGGCCCAAACTGGACCTTAAAAACCCACATTACACCAACCAGGACTATATAGGCCCCAACCGGACCTTTAAAACCTTAAAAATACCAAGCGCGACCATATAGGCCCCAATCAAACCTTTAAAACCTTCAAAATCCCAAGCGAGACTACATAGGCCCAAACCAGACCTTTAAAATCTTAATATTCCAAGGGGCGCCATATAGGCCCCAACCGGACCATAAAAACCCACATTACACTAAGCGGGACTATATAGGCCCCAACCAGACCTTTAAAACCTTAAACTAACAAATGGACCGTACAGGCCCAAACCGGACCTTAAAAACACACATTACACCAAGCGGGACCATATAGGCCCCAATTGGATTTTAAAAACTTTCAAATACCAAGCAGGACCATATAGGCCCCAACAGCACCTTAAAAACCTACATTACACAAATCGGGACCATTGCAAGCCTCACTGGACCTTTAAAACCTTAAAAATACCAAGCGGGACCATATAGGTCCCAACCAAACCTTAAAAACCATATAGGCCCCAATCGGACCTTAAAAACCTTAAAATACCAAGCAGGATCATATAGGCCCCAACCAGGCCTTAAAAACCTACATTACACCAAGCGAGAAAATATTGGCCCAAACCAGACCTTTAAAACCCACATTACACAAAGCGGGGCCATTGCGAGCAACACCCCTCTCTACCTCTCACCCCTGTACTTTACGGACCTTGCTATGAGCGCCTTAGGCACTCATCACGTGCCTTGTAAAGAGCGCCTTTGGCGCTCATTGCAAGCCTCTCCCCCCTTCCTCTGTATCTCTTCCCCCCTCCTCTGTCTCTTCCCCCCTCCTCTGTACCTCTCCCCCTCCTCTGTATCTCTCCTCCTCCTCTGTGTCTCTTCCCCCCTCCTCTGTGTTTCTTTGCCTACTCTCCCCCTCCTCTGAGTCTCTTCCCCCCTCCCTTGTGTTTCCTTCTCCCATCTCTGCCCCTCTGTGTCTCTTCCCCCTCTCCCCCCTCCTCTGTGTCTCTTCCTCCCTCCCTTGTGTTTCTTTCCCCCATCTCCCCCAGTTGTATCTTCCCCTCTCTCCCCCCCTCTGTGTCTCTCACCCCTCCTCTCCCTCCCCTGTGTCTCTTTACCCCTCCTCTTCCTCCCCTGTGTCTCTTCCCCCTCCCTCCCTTGTGTTTCCTTCCCCACCTCCCTCCCCTGTGTCTCTCCCCCCCTCTGTGTCTCTCCCCATCCCTCTCCCCTGTGTCTTTCTCCTCCCCTCCTCTCCCTCCCCTCCCTCCCCCGTGTCTCTTCCCCCTCGCTCTTGTGTTTCCTCCCCCATCTCCATCCCCTGCGTCTCTTCCCTCCTCTGTGTCTCTCCCCCATCTCCGTCCCCTGTGTCTCTTCCTCCCCTCTGTGTCTCTCTCCCACCCTCTTCTCCCTCCCCTGTGTCTCTTCCCCCCCTTGTGTTTCCTTCCCCTTATCTCCATCGCCTGTGTCTCTCCCCCCTCTGTGTCTCTCCCCCCGCTCTCTCTCCCCTGTGTGTCTTCCCCTCCCTCCCTTGTGTTTTCTTCCCCCTATCTCCATCCACTGTGTCTCTCCCCCCTCTGTGTGTCTCCCCCATGTCCCTCCCCCATGTATCTTCCCCCTCTCTGTGTCTCTCCCCCTCTCCTCTACCTCCCCTGTGTGTCTTCCCCCTTCCTCTCTTGTGTTTCCTTCCCCCCCATCTCCATCCCCTGTGTCTCTCCCTCCCTCTGTGTCTCTCCCCCATCTCCATCCCCTGTGTCCCCCCACCCGTGCCTCTCCTCCTATCTCTCCCCTGGTTCTATAGCATTTAGTGAACAAGAGATGCCCCCAACATACAGAGTACAGAGACAGATAATACATACACAGATATATATGTTGCTGGTGCTGCAGTGGTGGTGCAGTGGGTTAGAGTTATTTGCTTCCACAGCTATTGACCTGGGTTCTAATCCCAGTCAGTTCTACTGGAGAAGGAACTGGCAACCCACTCCAGTATCACTGTCTGTGCAAACTTGATGAGACCAGCAAGGAAGAATCCAGTCAGTAAAAAGAGCGGCAACAGAGTGGGGAGATAATTGGCTTTATAAAGCCTTCCTTCATAACAATAAGCCTCATAGTCTTGGGGATGTTCATAGCAAAACGACTTGGTTGATGAGATCAGCAGGGGAGAATTCAGTCAGTAAAAAGAGCGGGAAAAGAGTGGGGGAGTGTTTGAGATAATTGGCTTCATATAAAGCCTTCCTGATGTCATATCATAAAAATAACCTCTGTAGGCTTGGGGCCCATCAGAGAGTAGGTTCAAAGCAACCAGACAGCCTGCACCACTGATTGGTTGATGCTGCAAGCTGTCAGTCAGGAAAATTGATACGATTGAGTCAATTAAAATTCACCCACACAGTAATATGATCTAGCAGTGCAGTACTAGGGAGAGAGACCAGGCAAGGGGGAAGGCACACAAAGGGTTAATTTAAAGTAATGGATGCATATTGTTAAAAAAAACATATGAAAGAAGACATGAAAGCTGATATACATATATAATTAAATTGTACTATCTACTGTATATACTTTTAAAATACAATATTAAAGTGATTGATATTTTTTTCCCGGGCACCTGCCAATTTGCCTCTATGCACCAGCCGCCCCTGCTAATTCAGTGGATATAAAAAGTCTACACACCCCTGTTAAAATGTCAGGTTTCTGTGCTGTAAAAAAATGAGACAAAGATAAATCATTTCAGAACTTTTTTCCACCTTTAATGTGACCTATAAACTGTACAACTCAATTGAAAAATAAACTGAAATCTTTTAGGTAGAGGGAAGAAAAAATATAAAAATAAAATAATATGGTTGCATAAGTATGCACACCCTTAAACTAATACTTTGTTGAATCACTGTTTGATTTTATTACAGCACTCAGTCTTTTTGGGTATGAGTCTATCAGCATGGCACATTTTGACTTGGCAAGATTTGCCCAAGTCAACACTCCAAATCTGTCAGATTGCGAGGGTATCTCCTGTGCACAGCCCTCTTCAGATCACCCCACAGATTTTCAATCGGATTCAGGTCTGGGCTCTGGCTGGGCCATTCCAAAACTTTAATCTTCTTCTGGTGAAGCCATTCCTTTGTTGATTTAGATGTATGCTTTGCGTCGTTGTCATGCTGAAAGATGAAGTTCCTCTTCATGTTTGTCTTTCTAGCAGAAGCCTGAAGGTTTTGTGCCAATATTGACTGGTATTTGGAACTGTTCATAATTCCCTCTATCTTAACTAAGGCCCCAGTTCCAGCTGAAGAAAAACAGCCCCAAAGCATGATGCTGCAACCACCATGCTTCACTCACTGTGGGTATGGTGTTCTTTTGGTGATGTGCAGTGTTGTTTTTGCGTCAAACATATCTTTTGGAATTATGGCCAAAAAGTTCAACCTTAGTTTCATCAGACCATAACACCTTTTCCCACATGCTTTTGGGAGATCTCAGATGTGTTTTTGCAAAATGTAGCCTGGCTTGGATGTTTTTCTTCGTAAGAAAAGGCTTTTGGCTTGCCACTTTACCCCATAGCCCAGACATATGAAGAATACAGGAGATTGTTGTCACATGTACCACACAGCCAGTACTTGCGAGATATTCCTGCAGCTCCTTTAATGTTGCTGTAGGCCTCTTGGTAGCCTCCCAGACCAGTTTTCTTCTCGTCTTTTCATCAATTTTGGAGGGAGCTCCAGTTCTTGGTAATGTCACTGTTGTGCCATATTTTCTCCACTTGATGATGACTTTCTTCACTGCGTTCCATGGTATATCTAATGCCTTGGAAATTCTTTTGTACCCTTCTCCTGACTGATACCTTTTAACAATGAGATCCCTCTGATGCTTTGGAAGCTCTCTGTGGACCATGGCTTTTGCTGTGGGATGTAACTGAGAAAATTTCAGGAATGACCAACTAGAGCAGCTGAACTTTATTTTGGGTTAATCAGAGGCACTTTAAATGATGGCAGGTGTATGCTGACTCCTATTTAACACAATTTGGAATGTGATTGCTTAATTCTGAACACAGCTACATCCCCAGTTATAAGAGGGTGTGCAGACTTATGCAACCACATTATTTTTCTTTTTTTTTTCTTCCCTCCACCTAAAAGATTTCAGTTTGTTTTTCAATTGAGTTGTACAGTTTATTGGTCACATTAATAGTGGAAAAAGTTCTGAAATGATTTATCTTTGTCTCATTTTTTTACAGCACAGAAACCTGACATTTTAACAGGGGTGTGACTTTTTATATCCACTGTATATCTAAATATTTAGGAATCATATCAAAGATTACAATGGTGTTTAGTAATATTATCTGGCCAAATCTAAAATAACTTTTTTTGCATTTCTTTCCAAGATTGTTTTCAGTTTTGGTTTGAAAAACAAGATTCCAGTGGGATTTAACACTAAACTGGAGAAAGCCTCTACTGCTCAGTCTGTTCTCTGGAGATATCAGCTGAAGTATAAAACAAAAGACTTGATTAGTTGGGTTTGCATTGCCTTGTGTGACTCATTAGAAAACCTGTAAGAGAAATTGATTTTAGTTCTAGTTTTGCATAACTTTAAATTATAGAATGTAAGGTATGTAAATATTTTAAAGGAATATGAGTAGTACAGTAGTAGAAAATTATACAAATTTTTATAGAATTCAGATATAAGGAAAACAATACAATGTATGTTTTAAATATGAAATGCTGGCTATTGTCTATATAAAAAATAATGTCTTATTTGCCAAATAAGAGAATATACAGCACATTTTCAAATTATGCATTTCCACAGATGATTACAGAGTTGACAAACTCTTAAGGAATAATCATTGTTATATTTTAACAGCTTTTTTTTTTAATCATATCTCTGTACCACATATTTACCTGTTTTTGTTTACACAGCAGGACATTTATTGGAGAACAGTTGATTCGTGAGTAGAAACTTTCCATTCACCAGCATTGCTTATTACATTAAAATTAGCTTCTATAATTTAAAGTATTGTATATTTTAAGTTAATATTTTGCACGTGCTAATAAATGATATGGTTTTATAATTCTCCATTGCATGATAACATTGGCATAGTGAGATAGTCTCCCTAAGACAATAGTTTTGTATTCAGTGACCAAATCCGTTGCATGCATTATTCTGTAGCAACCCTTTTTCAATTTTGAGAAATCTTAGTAGAAAGACTCTTCTGAATACAATATGAACTGCAGGAACTTCATCCAAGTTGCTCAATGAGTTTAAAGTACCATTATGTTATTTTTTTCTGAATGTTGTTTTTGAATTACACAACTTGATAACGGGCTAAATGTTTTTAGAGAGTAAAAAATAAACATTACCATATATTTTTCACTTTCACATGTAATTATTCTTTACTGCAGGCTTACATTATCTTTACTGAACCTGTTCCTTGCAGCAAAGTATTGGGATAGGCACCACAAGAGTTTTGTTTTCAGTAAGAAAACTGGTTTCATAGATTATTCTATAGAAACACTTTTTTTCAAGTTTAAATCTTAGTGTTAAGACTCCTGTGAATATAATATGAACTGTAGAGATTTGTTCCATTTTACTCAATGAGTTATAAGGTTTAAATACAATAAACTTAAATTTTGTCCCACAAATGTAATAATTTACTAAATAAGTGAAAATGGTGGTATGGTCAGTAATTTTTTTCATGTGAAAATAGTTTTGAAGGTGTTTTTCCTTATTTACACAAAAAACTGTTCGCAACTCATAAGGCATAAGGTTACAACAGCGTAACTAACTTGCAGCATATATTCAAGGCTACCACCAGGTTAAAAAAATAACCATTACATGTCATAGTTTAACATGGTTAATATCAAACAAAGCAAAGATCAATGGTCCTAATTATAATAGCTGAGAGAAGAAATGTTTCAATTACATTTCAATATAAAACATTAATACACAGATAAATATAAGCAAGCAGGCAAACATCCAGACATAATGTATATAGGAGGACAAAAAATGGCCTTAAAAATCAAACCGTTTTGCTAGTTCTGATAAGGCTACAATGCCAAATGTAAACTATAACTAAATAACCAACGTGCCCAAATTTTCTGAAAAATATTAATAGAACTTCAGGATACATGAGACATATTCTCCATAACACAATAGTTATTGAGTCTTTGCAGTATATGATGGCGCATCAGCTAGACTTTCATCCAACTACAAGCAACAGTGTTTTTTAATGTTAAAAATTGGAAAAATATATTTTCAGCATGACTAAGGCCCAATCTCGATTAAGTAAATACTGATACTAACATCAAATCGCTTACCTAGAATAGTAAAATCTACTCATACTGCCAGTTTTGAAATTTTAATTGTTTCAGTACAAAAGGCATAGATTTCTAAAACAAAAATATTTTAAAATGGTATAGCTCATAGTTGTGGCTTGTTAAGTAATATAAAATAACACCTTATGATACATCTAGCACATCTAAATCTAGCTCAACTATGCTGAAGCAGGGCAGTGTCAAAATGTGTCACTTTAGGAGTACTTGTGGATTTTTAATCAAATGTACCAAAGATACATAAAAATACCATGTATAGGTAAAAACATAATAACTTCTGCAGAAAAGTATAATTATGGAGCAACATTTAATAAAATAATTTTACTATTAAGAAATAGACATGAAAGTAAATAAATTGAATATAACATAAAGTAAGGCAAATACAATTTAAAATAATATATTTTAAAATAGGCAGAAAGCAAGTTAGGAAGTGGAATAAAGTATTTATCAATTGTAGAATTTGTAAAACATGAATCACTGGTTCATTGAAAAAATTAAATCTGGTAAATATATAAAGCCATTGTTTTTCATGATGTAGAAACTCGATAAAATAGCTTTTTCAACACATTTGACAATCCTGTGGCTGTTTATTTTATAACTGTTATTTCATATACTTTTATTGCAGGATGAAGAGGTGTTTGCTGTCTACATTGCCTTGTAAAAAGATACATTCCTCCTGTGACTTGTTACAGATGATTACGCTTCCTTCAAGCAGTAAAGACGGAAAATTGTATCTTGCTGCAGGGAGATGACAAGCAAACCAGTATGATCTTTACAGGCTATTTCATGGTGCATCCTTACCCTCGAATTTTAAGAACTTTTTCTGGCCATCATCATTGAACAAGTGTGTCAAAAACATTTATTTTGTACAGGCAGTGTGCAAGAGTTTTAAAGAGTAGAAACTCAACTTTCTCTTATCATCTTTCAGGGTTTGGAACTTCATCCCTGTCACTGAACTATTTGCTATCTATGTTTAAACAAAAGATCCAGCTTTTTTCTTTGTTGTTCCCACTACTCTCCAAAATACAAAATTGTGTGTTTTACAATTTTACAAACTAGTAACTCTTCATGTACTGTTGGAATAATTCTAACTGCAGTATGATTTTATAAAAGCAAGTGGATATATTGTTAGGCTTTAGTAATATAAGATTAGATAATAATCAGTGAATATATACGTATGCATGGAAATCAATAATATTCTGTAAAATATAAGTAAATGTAAGTAATCTTCATGTATAACCATAGCCCAGATTTGTACACCTTGGTTTTGCAATTTGCTTCAATAATTTTTAAACATTGGGTATCAAATATTCTCACATAGTGTTTACATAGTGAAAACTTCTTTTGATAGATCTGAGTCAAAAATACTAACCTTTTCACATATATGGTAACAACTGAATTTTCTTAAATTTACTAAGAGTAATTAGAAGGTTAAAACATGAATAACATCAATCCTATTTGCTCTCAATATGAAAATACATCATTTTTGTGCCCAACTGATAGGAGTTTAGGTGTGAGGCTGGCAATGTACCATTTCCTTATTGTCTGTATCCTAATTACAGTCTTTGGTAACCTCGCTTTAATCATTTCAATTACCCACTTCAAACAGCTTCATTCACCAACTAACTTTCTTATTCTTTCATTGACAGTTACTGACTTTTTTCTTGGCTTCATCATAATGCCCTACAGCATGGTCAGGTTGGTGGAACGATGCTGGTATTTTGGTGGCAAGTTTTGCAAAATCCATTATAGTTTGGACTGGATGCTTAGTGTAATTTCTATTTTCCATCTTTGCAGCATTGCCATTGACCGTTTTTACGCTGTGTGTGACCCTCTTCACTATCCTACAAAAATGACCATTCCAGTGATACAGAAGATGATTCTTTTTTGCTGGTCAGTACCTCCCATAGTTGCCTTTACTGGTGTTGTAACCAACTCCCATGTATTTGGTATCAAAGATTATGAGTTGTTGGTGGCTTGTTTTAATCTATGCCCAATTTCTTTCACAAGACTATGGTCTTTAGTTATGTTTATGATATGCTTTGTTACTCCTACATCAGTAATGGCAGGAATTTATATCAAAATTTTTATAGTGTCCCAAAAACATACAAAAATCCTAAAAGGCATGACTGGGAAAATGAAGGATGAAGTAGCAAATCAAATCTCCAAGAAACAAGATCGTAAAGCTGCCAAGACATTGGGTATTGTAATAGGAGTGTTTCTAACATGCTGGGTTCCATGCTTCATCATTGGTTTAATTGATGCATTCCTTAATTATCCTATTCCTGAAGTATTGTTTGACGCATTAAACTTTTTTGGATATATAAATTCCACATGCAACCCTTTAATATATGGATTTTTTTACCCATGGTTTAGAAAAGCATTGAAATTTATTATTTTAGGAAAAATCTTTGACCCTCACACCTGTACAACAAATCTTAGTTAAAATCAATAAAGGCAATGTAAACGCAAATGCTTAAAAGAAAACCATTTTGTGTGTAACAATTGATATTTGTGTGTTTATTATAAAACTTATTTTCCCACAGTCTTTTTAGAATCTAAACAAAATCTATATCCCTATATCATTCTTTTGAGAAAATGAAAATGAAGTTTCAGTTTCTGGGTATTCTCTTTATTTTTACTGTAATTGGGTAAATAAACAAATCGTGCTGTGTGTTAAAGTAATGCTTTAAGCATTAAAATGTTTGTGTATAGTGCTTTGGATATTGTATATTGTTTCAGAGCATGCATATGCATATTACTGCAATGTGTATTGTGTTCTTACAGGATCATACATTATCATCAATATCTACCTGTACATACAGTGATGATCATTGGTTATGTTAGATAATTGATGTAACACTTTAAGTTCTTAATAACTGTTTAATCATTCACTTATGTATTTTCATGTCATTATTTATGCTCAAACTATCAAGTGTTCACAATATGCTGTGCAAAGATAAAAAGGCACACAATATGATGTGATTTATTATGTGTGTAGAATTCTGCAGCTATACACATTTATAACAATAATCAATGCAAAGCCAGCAGCAGACAATTACATCTATTACAAAGACAACTTAATCCATTACAGGCGGACCCCTGGTTACGGATCATATAACTTATGTGACACACCTGTTCTTGTGCATGTCATAGATTTAATCAAGCTCATAAAACATAACTTTTTATTACTTTTATAAAATCAATTATAAAATTATAAACCTGGTGTCTGCTAGCTCAGTTGATTAAGTCTGAAGTGAAATGGAATAATTTGGAAAATCATTCTCAGATATGCTGGCTAATTAAGTGAAATTCACTAATTTGTCAACTCTTTTGTGAAACAACTCTTTATATAAAATATATTAAATGGGATAAAATGTTTATTGAAATGTTAAGACTGAAAATATTTTCACTCATAATAATGGATATGTTAGAATTTGACTCATTGTAGCATTAATGGTAACAATATTACTATGGTTGGGAGATGATATATCACATATTATAATTGTCAAAATCCGAGAAGTCGTCACGCTTTGCGTGGTGCGTACAATGTTAACGCGTAGCACTTAGCCACTAGCCGTTAATGCGTAGCACTTAGCCCCAGACCCATTAATGTGTAGCACTTAGCCCTTTTAACGCGTAGCACTTAGCCCCAGCCCCGTTAATGTGTTGCACTTAGCCCCGTTAACGCGTAGCACTTAGCCCCAGCCAGCCCCAGCCCTGTTAATGTGTAGCATTTAGCCCCGTTAATGCGTAGCACTTAGCCCCAGCCAGCCCCAGCCCTGTTAATGTGCAGCACTTAGCCCTGTTAACGCGTAGCACTTAGCCCCAGACCCATTAATGTGTAGCACTTAGCCCACAGCCCCATTAACGCATAGCAAAGCCCCAGCCACATTAATGTGTAGCACTTAGCCCCATTAACATGTAGCACAGCCCCAGCCTCGTTAATGCGTAGCACTTAGCCCCGTTAATGCGTAGCACTTGGCCCCGATAACGCGTAGCACTTGGGCGATGAGCGCCAAAGGTGCTCATGGTCTGCGAGCCTCGCATAGCGAAGCGAGCCATTAAGCCACTTTAACGCACTACAACTATCAGCATAAATACGAAGAGACAATAAAACACGCGGGACTTAGCCTAAAAACACTTCCTAAACACTTCCTTGGTGTGCAAGCGGTTGACAAACGCGAGACTTTAAAAAAAAAGATAGGAGACGCTAAAAATTACAAGATTACTAGCTGAACGCCGAAAACGAAAAAGCTATAAAAAGACACTAAATACATCCCAAAAAAATTACAAAAACATCACAGCCACACGGGGCAACAGCCAGGACGTCTGGAAGTGAGGTGGAACGCGAATTTAAATTGATTTAGACGATTTTCGGCACTCGAAAATCGCCTAAGCGAGGAAAAAAATGGGCGCCGTAACAAATTAAAACGAGGCTACACAACCACGGACCGTGCAAAACACTGCTAAATGCGTAGCACTTTACACATCTAACTACCACATACAAAATACACTATTACAAAAGCTGGGAACTGCTCCCGACCCGCGTAACACATTAATAACATTGCTAATATACAATGTCGCTTTTCACAATAAACAAACGGCATTACCTCGCGTACGCAGCCTATTTATACTGCACACTTGGAACATTCATTACACTTTAGAAGCAGGGCACCAACACTCAAAATGTATATTCTATGTACACGCAAAATACAAACAGATTGCTAGCTCTTCAGCCTATTTATTGCTCGCTGCATATAAGAATTAGAAAAAATTTAAGTAGATAAATGTATTGAATAAATCATTAATTATTACTTAACTACATATACATAGAAATATATATCTCTCTTTATCTTGACTCATGACGGTGCTCAGAGGACAAAAAGTACAAGACAGGAGAGGCTTGCAATGAGTGATGAAGGCTCACATTGCAAAGGCGCTCAGGGCAAGCCTCGCAATAAGCGCCGAAGGTACTCACAGTATAAAATGGTTTACATTGTGTATCAAACAGCATTCCCAGCCTTACAATTTTATTGACCATCATTTTTTGACAGGCAAGTCGCTAGTAACATATAATGTTACAATTATTAAGCTCCCAGCAATTACTATTACAACTGTTGCTCAGATAAAATGATTTCTAACTATCAGTAAGTAACAAAGGTTCCTATGCTAATCCCTGCAAAATCAATTACGAGTGCCATAGTAGCACAGTAAATCCTACCCAGCTATGTTATTCCCCCATCCCTAAAACATTGGGAACTGTTACGAGTCACTGCTGCTTGGCAAAGCCGAAAAGCATGGCACAAATCTCCATTGATTTTTGCATCGCTAAAAAGTTACTAGTTACTCCTTTAGACTTTGACGCCAAAACCCTGTGCTAATAAGGTTTTAAACATCACTCGCAAATCAGGGCAGTGCCGCAACTACAAACAAATGAAGAAAATATTAAAGGTATCAAAGACCGCTCTTAATTGGTTTTAAAACTATTGCAGAATGCTGCAGCACCAGTTATAGGGACAGGAAACCACTCTAAAACATTAAAAAAAGAAGCATGCAAGGTCATCACAAATGAAAGATTTACATTGCTAATGACACATATGTGCAATCTAAAACTATTTAATTGTCATGTGTGAATTATCAGATATATGGAAACAGGAAATATCTGCTCATAGCTGGATAAATCTCGTAAAGAGACAGCACAATCATAAATAGCCTCAGAAAACATAGAACTCCATTACAAATAATATCTTGCAGTCACAGAGACACAAATGTGAAAAATTAAAATCATATATATATATACTTATTATTATTATTATTGTCTTTATTTATATCGCGCCAACATATTCCGTAGCGCTGTACAGGGGTTTAGTACATGGCAAAAAACAAACTTAACACCTTATAAAGAATAGAGGGCCCTGTTTTTGAGCATATAATCAAATGCACATAGTGCTTGTTTCCAAGACACGGACACACAATTGAAAACTTGCAAACTTACAATCTAAGGGTTTAGGTGTGATACAAGAGGATGACAAATACAAAATGGCAACGTGAATGCAATTTGTTTAGTCAATTGGAGGGGTCTCTGTGTTGTACTGTAGATTGTGCGTGGGAGGTGATATGATTTTTTAAATAGGTGTGTTTTTAGTAATTTTTTTAAAGGTTTTGAGTTAGGAAGTTAATCTAATGGAGCGAGGCAAGGAGTTCCAAATAGTAGGGGCTGCACGAGAAAAGTTCTGAAGACGGGAGTGAGAGGAGGTGATGAGAGAGGAGGAAAGAAGAAGGTCGTTAGCAGAACGAAGGGGGCGGTTGGGAGAGTATTTTGAAACAAGAGCAGCGATATAAGGAGGTGCACTGAGGTTGAGGGCTTTATTTGTTAGGGTCATGATTTTAAATGTGATTCGGGAAGCTATGGGAAGCCAGTGGAGTGGGGAGAGGAGCTGTAGACACTGATCGTTTGGTATTGAAGATGAGTCTAGCGGAGGTGTTCATTATAGATTGGAGGGGAGACAGAAGTGAGATGGGTAGGCCAGCAAGGAGTGAATTGCAGTAGTCGAGATATGATGAGAGAGTGTATTAGAATTTTAGCTGTGTCTTGTGTAAGATAATTACAAGTTTTGGAGATGTTTTTTAGGTGAAACTGACAAGATTTTGTTATCGATTGGATGTGAGGAATAAAAGAGAGGGCGGGATCCAGTTTTAATCTATGCCCAATTTCTTTCACAAGACTATGGTCTTTAGTTATGTTTATGATATGCTTTGTTACTCCTACATCAGTAATGGCAGGAATTTATATCAAAATTTTTATAGTGTCCCAAAAACATACAAAAATCCTAAAAGGCATGACTGGGAAAATGAAGGATGAAGTAGCAAATCAAATCTCCAAGAAACAAGATCGTAAAGCTGCCAAGACATTGGGTATTGTAATAGGAGTGTTTCTAACATGCTGGGTTCCATGCTTCATCATTGGTTTAATTGATGCATTCCTTAATTATCCTATTCCTGAAGTATTGTTTGACGCATTAAACTTTTTTGGATATATAAATTCCACATGCAACCCTTTAATATATGGATTTTTTTACCCATGGTTTAGAAAAGCATTGAAATTTATTATTTTAGGAAAAATCTTTGACCCTCACACCTGTACAACAAATCTTAGTTAAAATCAATAAAGGCAATGTAAACGCAAATGCTTAAAAGAAAACCATTTTGTGTGTAACAATTGATATTTGTGTGTTTATTATAAAACTTATTTTCCCACAGTCTTTTTAGAATCTAAACAAAATCTATATCCCTATATCATTCTTTTGAGAAAATGAAAATGAAGTTTCAGTTTCTGGGTATTCTCTTTATTTTTACTGTAATTGGGTAAATAAACAAATCGTGCTGTGTGTTAAAGTAATGCTTTAAGCATTTTGAAGCATTAAAATGTTTGTGTATAGTGCTTTGGATATTGTATATTGTTTCAGAGCATGCATATGCATATTACTGCAATGTGTATTGTGTTCTTACAGGATCATACATTATCATCAATATCTACCTGTACATACAGTGATGATCATTGGTTATGTTAGATAATTGATGTAACACTTTAAGTTCTTAATAACTGTTTAATCATTCACTTATGTATTTTCATGTCATTATTTATGCTCAAACTATCAAGTGTTCACAATATGCTGTGCAAAGATAAAAAGGCACACAATATGATGTGATTTATTATGTGCGTAGGATTCTGCAGCTATACACATTTTTAACAATAATCAATGCAAAGCCAGCAGCAGACAATTACATCTATTACAAAGACAACTTAATCCATTACAGGCGGACCCCTGGTTACGGATCATATAACTTATGTGACACACCTGTTCTTGTGCATGTCATAGATTTAATCAAGCTCATAAAACATAACTTTTTATTACTTTTATAAAATCAATTATAAAATTATAAACCCGGTGTCTGCTAGCTCAGTTGATTAAGTCTGAAGTGAAATGGAATAATTTGGAAAATCATTCTCAGATATGCTGGCTAATTAAGTGAAATTCACTAATTTGTCAACTCTTTTGTGAAACAACTCTTTATATAAAATATATTAAATGGGATAAAATGTTTATTGAAATGTTAAGACTGAAAATATTTTCACTCATAATAATGGATATGTTAGAATTTGACTCATTGTAGCATTAATGGTAACAATATTACTATGGTTGGGAGATGATATATCACATATTGTAATTGTCAAAATCCGAGAAGTCGTCACGCTTTGCGTGGTGCGTACAATGTTAACGCGTAGCACTTAGCCACTAGCCGTTAATGCGTAGCACTTAGCCCCAGACCCATTAATGTGTAGCACTTAGCCTTTTTAATGCGTAGCACTTAGCCCCAGCCCCGTTAATGTGTAGCACTTAGCCCTGTTAACGCGTAGCACTTAGCCCCAGCCCCGTTAATGTGTTGCACTTAGCCCCATTAACGCGTATCACTTAGCCCCAGCCAGCCCCAGCCCTGTTAATGTGTAGCATTTAGCCCCGTTAATTCGTAGCACTTAGCCCCAGCCAGCCCCAGCCCTGTTAATGTGCAGCACTTAGCCTTGTTAACGCGTAGCACTTAGCCCCAGACCCATTAATGTGTAGCACTTAGCCCACAGCCCCATTAACTCATAGCAAAGCCCCAGCCACATTAATGTGTAGCACTTAGCCCCATTAATGTGTAGCACAGCCCCAGCCTCGTTAATGCGTAGCACTTAGCCCCGTTAATGCCTAGCACTTGGCCCCGTTAACGCGTAGCACTTGGGCGATGAGCGCCGAAGGCGCTCATGGTCTGCGAGCCTCGCATAGCGAAGCAAAACATTAAGCCACTTTAACGCACTACAACTATCAGCATAAATACGAAGAGACAATAAAACACGCGGGACTTAGACTAAAAAGACTTCCTAAACACTTCCTTGGTGTGCAAGCGGTTGACAAACGCAAGACTTTGAAAAAAAAGATAGGAGACGCTAAAAATTACAAGATTACCGAAAACGAAATAGCTATAAAAACACACTAAATACAAAAAAATTACAAAAACATCACAGCCACACGGGGCAACAGCCAGGACGTCTGGAAGTGAGGTGGAACGCGAATTTAAATTGATTTAGATGATTTTCGGCACTCGAAAATCGCCTAAGCGAGAAAAAAAATGGCCGCCGTAACAAATTAAAACGAGGCTACACAACCACGGACCGTGCAAAACACTGCTAAATGCGTAGCACTTTACACATCTAACTACCACATACAAAATACACTATTACACATTAATAACATTGCTAATATACAATGTCGCTTTACACAATAAACAAACGGCATTACCTCGCGTACGCAGCCTATTTATACTGCACACTTGGAACATTCATTACACTTAAGAAGCAGGGCACCAACACTCAAAATGTATATTCTATGTACACGCAAAATACAAACAGATTGTTAGCTCTTCAGCCTATTTATTGCTCGCTGCATATAAGAATTAGAAAAAATTTAAGTAGATAAATGTATTGAATAAATCATTAATTATTACTTAACTACATATACATAGAAATATATATCTCTCTTTATGTTGACTCATGACGGTGCTCAGAGGACAAAAAGTACAAGACAGGAGAGGCTTGCAATGAGTGATGAAGGCTCACATTGCAAAGGCGCTCAGGGCAAGCCTCGCAATAAGCGCCGAAGGTACTCACAGTATAAAATGGTTTACATTGTGTATCAAACAGCATTCCCAGCCTTACAATTTTATTGACCATCATTTTTTGACAGGCAAGTCGCTAGTAACATATAATGTTACAATTATTAAGCTCCCAGCAATTACTATTACAACTGTTGCTCAGATAAAATGATTTCTAACTATCAGTAAGTAACAAAGGTCCCTATGCTAATCCCTGCAAAATCAATTACGAGTGCCGTAGTAGCACAGTAAATCCTACCCAGCTATGTTATCCCCCCATTCCTAAAACATTGGGAACTGTTACGAGTCACTGCTGCTTGGCAAAGCCGAAAAGCATGGCACAAATCTCCATTGATTTTTGCATCGCTAAAAAGTTACTAGTTACTCCTTTAGACTTTGACGCCAAAACCCTGTGCTAATAAGGTTTTAAACATCACTCGCAAATCAGGGCAGTGCCGCAACTACAAACAAATGAAGAAAATATTAAAGGTATCAAAGACCGCTCTTAATTAGTTTTAAAACTATTGCAGAATGCTGCAGCACCAGTTATAGGGACAGGAAACCACTCTAAAACATTAAAAAAAGAAGCATGCAAGGTCATCACAAATGAAAGATTTACATTGCTAATGACACATATGTGCAATCTAAAACTATTTAATTGTCATGTGTGAATTATCAGATATATGGAAACAGGAAATATCTGCTCATAGTTGGATAAATCTCGTAAAGAGACAGCACAATCATAAATAGCCTCAGAAAACATAGAACTCCATTACAAATAATATCTTGCAGTCACAGAGACACAAATATGAAAAATTAAAATCATATATATATACTTATTATTATTATTATTATTGTCTTTATTTATATAGCGCCAACATATTCCGTAGCGCTGTACAGGGGTTTAGTACATGGCAAAAAACAAACTTAACACCTTATAAAGAATGGAGGGCCCTGTTTTTGAGCAAATAATCAAATGCACATAGTGCTTGTTTCCAAGACACGGACACACAATTGAAAACTTGCAAACTTACAATCTAAGGGTTTAGGTGTGATACAAGAGGATGACAAATACAAAATGGCAACGTGAATGCAATTTGTTTAGTCAATTGGAGGGGTCTCTGTGTTGTACTGTAGATTGTGCGTGGGAGGTGATATGATTTTTTAAATAGGTGTGTTTTTAGTAATTTTTTAAAGGTTTTGAGTTAGGAAGTTAATCTAATGGAGCGAGGCAAGGAGTTCCAAATAGTAGGGGCTGCACGAGAAAAGTTCTGAAGACGGGAGTGAGAGGAGGTGATGAGAGAGGAGGAAAGAAGAAGGTCGTTAGCAGAACGAAGGGGGCGGTTGGGAGAGTATTTTGAAACAAGAGCAGCGATATAAGGGGGTGCACTGAGGTTGAGGGCTTTATTTGTTAGGGTCATGATTTTAAATGTGATTCGGGAAGCTATGGGAAGCCAGTGGAGTGGGGAGAGGAGCTGTAGACACTGATCGTTTGGTATTGAAGATGAGTCTAGCGGAGGTGTTCATTATAGATTGGAGGGGAGACAGAAGAGAGATGGGTAGGCCAGCAAGGAGTGAATTGCAGTAGTCGAGATATGATGAGAGAGTGTATTAGAATTTTAGCTGTGTTTTGTGTAAGAAAATTACGAATTTTGGAGATGTTTTTTAGGTGAAACTGACAAGATTTTGTTATCGATTGGATGTGAGGAATAAAAGAGAGGGCGGGATCCAGTAGAACCCCAAGACAGTGGGCCTGGGAGGTGGGAGTGATGATGGTGTTGACAACAGTGAGAGATATTTGAGGAGTGGAAGCAGTAGTAGAGGGTGGAAAGATTAGGAGTTCAGTCTTAGACATGTTGAGTTTGAGTTGACGGGTAGACATCCAGGAGGATATGTATGACCTATCGCATACATTTTGAAACATCAACTGCTGAAAATATCACACCTCCACATGACTTATTACAATGTACAGGGGAACATAGGCCAAAGTACACAACAGGTAAGTAACAATCAGCAAACACACATGGAACACAGCAGATGATATGAAGCATTAACTATTAAAGGGACACACCACAAACAATACTCTGAAACTGTAGTGATCATAACCACAGTACCATACTCACAGAGGTCAGCTATGGCACGCCCATGGGAAAGTATGGCATCTACACATTAACCTGGGGACTTAAACAATTGAGGGAATATGTATTCATAGGCAGCATGAGGCCTGAAACAGAGGACTGGCTGACAACGATGCTGTGGAAATAAGGGAGTTGAACACCACAGGTATATCACAAGATAGCACAGGCCAGACACTGGATGTTCACATGGAGCATTTAAGAAATAGGCTGTTATAGGCACAGGGGCATGGCTATATATGGACAGATCATTACAAGGAGAATTACACCAATGTGAAGAAGCTGTATAGGAGGGCCTGCAAACGCAAAAGGAGGCTGTGGAGAGACACGTGCAGCACCAGGAATCTCACCTCCATCTGGAAGAATCATGGCTACACCTGTCCTGGAAAGTCCCACAACATTGCTGGTGTGCAAGTGGCAACATGTATATTCATTTACAAACAAACATTGTGTTCAGAAAACCTAAGCTAAGACAGGCAGAAGAAAAGTGGGGAATACTGTAACTGTAACAATAAACCAACTTACCTGGACTTCATCCACAAGAAGTGCAAACCATTCTCTATCTGTCATTTGAAATCACTTGCCATCACCACGCATTATGATGTGGCATCTCACAAGGAATGTGTACCTGTGACCACAGTCAGTGGTACCAGAGTGCTGTCACCATCTCACTTGCTGCCTTGTAATAAATGGCCAGTTTTTCATTTTGATAGTCCCATGCCAGATCTGCAATGTTATGAGTTAAACTGAACAAAAAACAGATATTATTGAACATGATATATGATCAAATAATGGTGTGTGAGATCATTCCGCTTGGGAGATGTCATTGATGGAATGGCTATCTAATTACTGCTGTGTATATATATGTCACATTAATTGGTAGCACTGCTCACAGATGAAGAGGATACCTAAAATGTGCCAAAAAATATTCTTAAGGGAAACAACAAAAATAGAGACTGCACCATCTCTTCTCATCGGCATTCCTCAGTGGCCATCAATTGGTGAAATGTTAAACATAACCCTATGTATCCACAGAGAAGAGGATCATGGACCATGTGATGGGGGATAGCCATCTGCTTACAAAATATGACCATCACATGGGCCACGATCCTATACTGTAGCCAGGCTAGATTATGGCAACACTTGGATCAATAGTTTGTCACTAAGGAGTGATGTTGAGAAGGTAAAATCCTAGGTACAGCCCCTATATCCTCCTCCACCTTGCCATAGGGATCCCACCCCCTGTGCCACTGCTCTCACTCTAGAGGAGTTGGAGGTTGAGGCATCTCCCCTGGAGGCAGCGGCACGGTGGAAGGGAAGGCATGGAGGGAGGCAAGGAGGGGCCATTGCCGGGGAGGCTCTGGGATGGAGAAGGCTGTGCTGGAAACCAGAGCATGCCGGGCGAGGTCCATTCCGATCTGGGCTAGCACACTCTGGTTCTGCACCACCTGGAGCAGCCTGACCATATAGGACTCCACCTGCTGGTGGTAACTCCTTGCCTCCATATGGAGCCTCCTGATGGGAGGAGATGCTGGCCTGGATAGTAATTATAGATGTACAGTTTTCATGCTTATGCACCTCAAGGTACTGTGTGCCATTAATTATAAAGATTAGCACTAGATACTGATTTATATCCTTTCCATTTGCTTGTTTTCTATTTTTTTCTCTATACACTATCATGCTAAGAGCTTGACACATCCTAGTGATAAGATATAATATTATAATAATAGAAATAGCCTGGTAATATAATGAATATTACACCCTATGGTCTTTTAAGAGCAATGTCTGCCACTTTAATAACCTAAGTTGGACTCAAAACTGCTTCCTGTTTACAATCAACAACCTCAACTGCACAAGTATGCACATCAGCTGGGTCACCAACCACAGTATTAACTTGTGGAATTTGAGAAGGACCAATACAACACCTTTGCCCACACATAGGGATTCAAGAAAGAGGTTCTGGTTGAAATGCATGCTGAATAATGCAGCTGATCGGGTGAGTGGCAGGAAACCAAGGATCTGAGCACTGTGTCTTGTAGGATCAATGCCAGGTTCTAGATGGGGCATTAATCAGGCAGAAGGCCTATGGGCAGCCACAAATAGCCAAAAGAAGGTAGGGGAGGCTAGGAGGGTGATCCAGCATAAGGGAAAAGTGGCCAGAGTAAGGACAAGATAGGCAGGGTTGCATGTAGGGAGCTCTGCAGGGTCAGTTGGTAAGCAGGTGGGGAAGGTCCCAATATGGACTCCCTGGCACCTAAAATTAATCCCTGCCTCTTGTCTTTAAATGACCCACGGCATCTAAAATGTTAACCCCCATTGCGTGGTATGACAAGCCCCCCCTGGCACTTAATATTAACCCCCCCCTAATGCTTCAGGTCCCAATCAGGACCCCTGCAGGGTCTAAAACTTTAATCCTTGGGCAAATTTAATTTTCCCACAGCTACTAATAAATTTAACCTTGCACATAAAAGTAACCCCCCATGAGCCCCTAATTAACCTCATAAGTCCCATAGGGGTCTATATAGACCCTTATGGGACAATAATTAACCCCTGACATTAACAGTAAATCACTATTAAAATAAAAAAATAAATACAACCTGTAAAAAAGAAAGGGTTAACAATGCCACTTACCTGGCTAAAATGATCATCCTTTGAAGTTCAAGGTTGCAGTGGTCTTCGATCTTCTGCCCTAGACTAGGTGGACTATCCAGCTTCTTCTCTTCTTGGCCAGGAAAGGGCCCTCCCAAAAAAAACCTGATGCTCTATAAAATGGAGGCCACAAATGGAGGTTGGCATGCTTGCTCCTGCATAAAAAAATGCATTGAAGAGCTCTGATTGGCTGAAATAGATGTCAATCATATTTCGGCCAATCAGAATGGGTCATAGAGCATCAGCTTTTAATTGGGAGGACCCTTTCCTGGCCCATAAGATGTGTTATGTAAATTTGATTGGGCAGGTCCTTTAAGGACCCGCTCTGAGGGTGGGAGATAATTATCGTCCCGATTGAAATATCCCTGGCATATGGGAGGTTAATGGTATCAGCAAGGGTAGGAGGCCCCTTTCCGGAGTGAGGGGAATATTTTTATTAGCATAGGGTTTGGGTGTCAGAGTGTCAGGGAGTAAAATTGGCTTTTTGGCTTTGTTGTGAAGTTCACTCGTAGCAGTGACCCTTAGTTTGCTTACAATGTTTTAGGGAAGGGGGATTAACATAGCTAGGTAGGATTTAATAAAAAAAAGAGAGGGTGTGGTGGCTCTAAGTGTTGACCTTACTGAAGGATTACAATGGTGCTCCATGAGATAATAATAAATGCAATGGAAAAGGGAAGGATAGAACAGATCTCATTTGAATTGGGGCACACCCTGTTCTGATTTCAATTAAATGGGCCAAAACATTTAAAATATAACTTTTATTAAATAATGTAAAAACCTTTTTAATAAAAATAAAGAGAGACACAGTTGGACCTACTATTGAAATATAATAAAATATTGATTTAAAAAATAATCTGCATATATTATAAACACCTAAAAGTATTGATGCATACCATATAGAAAGAGACTGAAACAAAAAAATATATATTCACCAATAAAAAGTGACTGGTGCAAAAGTGAAGGTGCTAAGTGCAAAACATGCTGCAGTAAGTTACTGCAGTGAAATATTGCACTATCATGCAATATAAAGTGCAATTAGTGAAGTGCTGAGGAGTTGATCTTAATTGCCAATCTAAATGGTTACAAAGGTCTATACCAGTACTAATATGAGCATTGGTATACATATAAGCTATATTGCTTATATTGAAATGCTGTATATAAAGTTGTCTCAATAGAGAATGATTTCTCTTTCAGATTCCTCCCATTAGCAATATCACTCCTAAATTATATTAGAAGCTGCACTATTTAACTATTTGGCTTATTCAGCAGTTTGGTGAAGGATAGGGGCATTACGATATGGGCTTAGATCCATGTGGAACGCTGCCTAGATGCTAGCTAGTGACGTCATCAGACAGCGTCCAATGCACTGCGTCACCCAATGCACGTTTCTGGATTTGCTCAGGAGTTACATGGCTCTATTCAACCACCCAATTTAAAGGCCTTGATTTATTAAAATAAAAATATATAACATAAAATGATGCCTCTTACATGCTCAATTTGATAATAGATGATTAGATGGCAGTTATGATAACTTCCACCACAGTCGATGTTCTAAAACAAATGTTTGTCACTGTTGCCCTAATACTTTCATAATTGGGGATAATAGCTCAAATTTTTTTAGCGATTAGTCCCCCATCCACTCTCACTATATATTTATAAAGAACAGTGTTTGTTAGTAACAAAAGACACCTAGATTGTGAAGGCCCAATAATTGTTATCATTTTTAAATTCCCCTCTCAGACATACTGAATAGAGATCTAATCAGATATATAATTTTCATTATGACTGTATATATAATTATAGAGAGCAATGTTGGTCTGTGACAAAAGACACCTAAATTGTGAAAACCAATAAAAGGTTCCACTCTCAATTATACTGAATAAAGATCTCATAGATATATAGTTTCCATTATGACTGTTTATTTTCAGAGAGCAGTATTTTAGAGAGCAGTATTTTGGTAACAGAAAAATACCTAGATTGTGAAAACAATAATTGGTATCAATTTGTGTCAGTTCTCAATCATACTGAATGGAGATCTTACAAATATGTTATTCCCATTATGATTGTATATTTGTAGAGAGCAATATTTATTTCTAGCAGAAAACACCTAAATTGTAAAAAAACAATGGTTGGTATCATTTTGAGTCTGCTCTCAATCATACTGAATAAAGATCTTACAGATATGTGATTTCCATTATGACCTTACCAATTGCACTTTATACTGCATGATAGTGCAATATTTCACTGCAACACCTTACTGCAGCACTTTTTGCACTTAGCACCTTCACTTTTGCACCAGTCACTTTTTACTGGTGGATATATATATTTTTTTCAGTCACTTTCTATATGGACTGCATCAATGCTTTTAGGAGTTTATAATATATGCTGATTATTTTTTTAAATCAATAGAGATGTTTATTATATTTCAGGAGGAGGAGACCAATCACTTCTGACTTGGAAAACAGCAACAGATTTTCAACATTGAGTGAAACTGTTGGGGATGTCCATTCAGGAAGGACAGTGCCAAGTAGATCTGTTTCCTCCAACAGCCAGGAAAACTGTCCTACTGGAGGAGAGGAAGGGCAGATTAGGTAGAGTAAAAGACAGTTTTTATGGGTATGGGGACTCACCCAGATCCTGGCAACTGAACTGTTTTATTATTACTGTTACAGATGTGTCTCTAATTCCTAATTTACTATATTCTTATTCATAACATAATTATGATTCTAATAATAATTATTATATCTCATCCTCTGAGATTCTAAGTGTAAAGATCAGATCCACACTCTTGTTTTCTACAAATTCACAGTTTATTATGAATGAGGCTAACAAAACGTTGATTAAAACATTATATACATAAATATGATAATACTGTAAAACAACATCTCTTAAATTAGGAGAAAAAACATTCTATAATTTACAATACATATGAATTGAGCAAGAGAGGGAGATGAAGAGACTGAAAAACTCCTGACTTGTTTGTTTTAAATCCTTAGCTCCACCCACTCCTTCTTCTTTCACCTTGCTGGTCCATTAGGGTCACATGTCCTCTAACAAAGGAATACGTCCACCTCATGGCTCACTACATCCTTCACCTTGGCTAAGACTTAAATGAACCAGTTTCTCTGCGTGTGTACAATGGTTCATGTAACTTAATACTTCAACTGCCTGTTTTTTGTGGTCTTTTGGCCAGTGTATGACCAGGGAGTGCACCTCATGTGGCCACAACAAGAACTGCGCCTATATATAGGGCCTATTATGTTTAAAGCCTTTGATATTACTTATGTTATAATCATTAATTCTGATGCCAGCCAGATATTTCAATTACTGAACAATAAATGATTGTCTGCCGGGTGCTCATTGTTATTGATTGGGTTGATAAATTGTTGGGAGGGGCTGGTAATGACCCCATGGTATAGGAACATACGTGTATAGGTACCTATGACAAATTTAATGGAAGATAGAGTACCCTAAAAATAATGTTATGGATCTAGGAAAAAAGGTAAGGGGACTTCCAAGGTTTTACTGTCTGAGAAACTACATGCTAGGGAGACAGAAGGAGCTTAGGGAAGTTCAGGAATGGCTTGAAAATGGTGCAATTGGGTTGTAAGCGAGCACTGTTTTGGCCACCCTTTAATTGACTACTCAATTTCTTCTGTGGGATTCTTGACCACAGTAGAAGATCTGGTGTTTGTCTGATATGAAATGTTCCATTCCAGTCCATTTGAGCTCACTAATTCCCAGGATATCAATGTCTAATCTTGTCATCTCATGTTTGACCACATCCAGTTTGCCTTGGTTCATAGTACTAATGTTCCATGTTCCTATGCTGAATTGATCTTTACAGCAGCAGAATTTCCTTTTCCCTCCAGACACATCCACAGCAGGGCGTCCTCTGAACTTTGGGAAACCACTTGATTAGATCTGGTCCAATTTATACTCACAGTCTGCTCTTCCCCAATAATGTGACAGACACCTTCTGACCTGAGGTGCTCATATTCTGGTGCCATATTGTTATGTCTCTGGTTGTGCTTATCCATAAGGTTTTCTTGGCAAAGAAACATTGGCAAAGGTGCCAGTTTCTTTTCCAGTGGACCCGATATGCCTGACTTCCCTGCTATGACATGTCCATCTTGGGTGAGCATACATGTTACAGTTCACAACTTCATTGAAGTACGCAAACCCTTTCACCAAGACAAGTTAGCAATCCAGAAAGTGATAGGTCATGTCAAACAAATTTTATTCAGTTCTATGAGAAGTTAAGTTGGAACTGTATGAAGGCTTTTTGCATCTTGCAAAGGCTTTTGGTACAGTGATAGATGATAGGCTATTGTGATTGACAATTGATTAAAAGACAGCATACAAATGGTTGTTGAAAATGGAACTTATTCATACTAAATTAATGTGATAAGTGAGATTCCTCAGGGTCCAGTATTTGGTCCTCTGCTTTTTAGCATATGTATTAATTATTTATAAGTAGTACTGGAAAGTAATGTTATTTTTTCTCATGACAACAAATTGTGTGTGATAATTAAATCAGAAAATAATGTTCTTTCACTGCAAAAAGGACTTACATAAATAAGAAGTATGGGCAGCTAAATTTCAGTTGAGATGTAACAGAAATAAATGCAAAGTCATTCATTTGGGAAGGAAAATAAACACACAATTTACAGTCTAAATTGAACAAATCTATGGGTGTCAGAGATAGAAAGAGATTTAGAAGCACTTGTGGATAACCACCTAGTTAACAGTGCTCACTGCCAAGCAGCACCTTTAAAAGCAAATAAAACATTAGCATGCATTAAGAAGGGAAGCAAATATAATTCGCCATTATATAAATCCCTAATACCCCTGCTTTTGGAATATGGAGTACAATTTAGGGCACCACTTCATAAAAAGGACATTTTGATCTACAAAAGTACCAGAGAAAGGCAACAAAGTTAATAAAGGGAATGGAGGCACTAAATTATGAAGAAAGACTAACTAAATTAAACTTTCCCTGGACAAAGGCACCTAAGAGGGGATATTAGGGATTTCCTTATATAAATACATCCAGGGTCAATATAAGGCTTTAACAAGTAAACTTTTTTTGTACCAAAACATTTTCAACAAACAAGAGTTCATCCTTTGAGCTTATAAGGAACAATATTTCACCTTCTTCACTGTACAGGTAGTCATACTATGGAAATATCTACCAAAGGAGATTATGATAGACTTTAAAAAGGATATATTTTTGAGTAAAAAGTGCATACAAAGTTATATTGGAAAACTAATAAATGAGGGGTATTAATCTAGGGAGTAATTTGGGTTCATGAAGGATTTTTTCCTTTTTATGAGACAATTGCCAATGTTTCAATAGGTCACTAAGCAATTAACAATCAACATATTACTAGGAACAGAGGAAATCTACAAAGGTTTAACTTGATGGACTAATTGTATATTTTCCACCTCTATTCCTATGTTACTATGTTAAAAACTAGCAAGCGTTGTTGCAAGTATAAATTCATGTTTATTTTGCCTAGGTCTCTGAGGCCTAGGCCTAGGATGTGAACATTTTAGGGCAGCAAGCATGCTGCTCTGCAGCCAGTTTTCTACTGACTCTTAATTTAGTGTGGAATATAATTCTACAAAATATCTGTTTCTTAAACAGCCCTCCATTTCTCTTCCCCATGCCTCTGTCTCCTCTTGTCTTCCCCTTTCCATCACTCTTTTTACAGTACATTCCATTCTGTTAACCTCTCCATCCATCCCCTTCCCTTTTCCAACATTCCCTATCTCCACCCTATTCCTTCCATTTTGCTTTTTGCCAAGCTTCTTCTGTCTGGTTCTTCCCCATTACCTCTTGGTCATTACCCTTCCCCATCATTCAACTTCTCCTTCCTGTCTGATGAGAGCAAGTAAAAACTGTGTGACTCAGCCTGGAAAAAAACCCAAGTGATACTTTGGGGCAGAGGAAATTGCATATTATAGCACCACTGATAAGAAGTGTGCTGCTTTTTTGACCTTTACTCTCTTCATTCTCTACCCTTATGCCTTGTGATCAGTGCAGTCCTATGTTGTTTCTTTATCCTCCCTGTCCTCTGTCATGATCCATCCTGCATATCTCTGCTCTCATAAATAGTTACCTGGCCTCATAACTGGTACAATCTCCATTCCGTTTGGCCCTCTACAGTAATTTACTGATTATATTTTATCCTACTATCTTCTGCCCCATTAACCTAATCTACCTCCATCTTGTCCATCCTCTGAATACCTCCTCTTTCCTAATTAGCCTCTTTCCTCTTTCCTAATCTGAATATAATGTAGATGTTATGAGATCTTCTTCAATCATTATAATTTTCACTTAGTTGGAATTAATCTCTTTCAGTAGCTGGTGGATAATAAATATTAATATACCAAAGGAACATTTATGCAGTATTCATTGGGTCATCAAAAACCAAAGTAGGACACAGACCCACCCTCAAATCTCATGGTATTTGGTCCAAACGGTAATGAAGTTGTTATATGCAGTTCTAAATTAATTGATTTTTTTTCTTTTCCCAGTTTTTTGTTCTGCATGTGTAGAGCAATACAGAGACTAAATACATCACTGATTGAGGCCTACAAATCTAAGAGGCTATGGTGGGGTTCTTTGAAAATACAACATGTGTTTATAGTCATGTTTTCACAGAAAGTAATGACTGAAGCCTCAAATAATTTCTTAGAGCATAGACGTCATAATAGCTTTTAGGGGTCTGATTTCACCCATGCAGTACAAATGTGTGCTCCATGGCTATTGATTTTACCTATTAAGGGCCTCATTCAATTGCAATTTGGCCAATTGAATAGGGCTCTAAATAAGCACATAACATATTTTTTTTAAAGAAGTTTTTACTTAGTAAACATCTATCCAAAAGCAACGTTTTCACTAACTAAAAACTTCTTTAAAAAAATATGCTATGTGATTATTTAGAGCCCTATTCAATTGACCAAATCACAATTGAATGAGGGCCTAAATATGTGGAACAAATTTAGACTCCATTTTGTCTCTTTCTGTGAGTAAGAGATGTTCATGCATGGGATAAGCTAATGATTATTGTACAGGAAGGTGGGTTTGGGATAAGGTAAATAGATTTTAGATGGAAAGTTGCTTTAGAGTTAAGCCAATTTTAAATTTAAAAAGCCTGTGTTAACTATTATCTATAAGGAAAAAATAATCTAAGTGAGTTGTTTGTTGGATAGATGTTTTCTCCAGTGATACGAACGTTTCAAGATTTTCTTCATCAAAAAGTATCTGTCACATTTTATCTCTATTTATTATTTAAATGTGTCAGTGTGGAAATGAACCTTTCTAATCATAAATGCAGCCAATTTTGAGGTTTAACATTTGAATGTGACCCTTGCTGTAATTTGTGATTTACTTGCCTGTCTTAGTGAATCTCAGGATTTTGTACCTGTGTCCAGCAAATAACAATCTTATCTCTAAACAGAACTGTTGTTATTCTGGAAGGCTAAGATATCAAAGTGTTTAATAAAATGATATCCTGTAGTATTTACTAATATCTTAATGTAAGATATAAATGCTGTTCTAAATCTGAGGAAGGGTAAGAATCTGTCAGATCTAAGATAAGTATATTTTTTTACAGTTCTTTTGACAGCTCTAATTTGTAAACCACTAGAGATATTCTTACAGAGATATTCAACACTTGGTTAAAGAAAGTTTTTTTTATCTCCAGCTGGGTCAGTTCTCTGGAGATATTGAAATATTATAAGGAGATAGTCTCATTGGCATTGTACTGCCTTGTGCGACACCTTTCAAACAAGATCTTAAAAGAGAAATAGCGTTTGTTTTCTTGATCTTCAGGAGTATATGACTATTAACCACAAAACATGTATGTAATGTTTTTTCAGGAATGTATAAAATAAGGATATATATTTGAATCATCAAATTTAACATTATACAGATTTAAGGACACAATGCAATGTATTTTGGTAAAAATGATTGTTGTATTTTCCAATCTATCACTGTATTTCCAATGCATTTCTATAGATGAGTAACATTGCTTTTACAGACTGGACAGAGGACATGTTGAGGAATAATCATTTTTAAATTTTAACAGATTATTGTGAAAATTACTGCTATCCACTACGCTGCCTGTTTTCATTCTCTCAGCAATCAAAGGATATTTATTGGAGAGCTGTTAATTTGTGAGTACAAAACTTTCACTCACCAAATGTCATTTTTTTACTTATGTCTTCATCCTCACTGAACATTAAATATTTGTGGTGAATACTTTGCTGTCACTTGTAGACTACATAATATAATGCTCTTTTTTCATGACAACTATTTGATATGTGGGATAGACTAACTAAGATGAGATATTTATTTTGACTGCAACTAAAATACATTGTTTTGCAGTATCTCTTTTTTCCCATTAGAAGATGAGTAAAACTTCTTTAAGTAGAGACAATAATTCCCCAACGGCTTGAAACATGATTATATAGGTGATCCCTATGTTACAGACAAGATACGTTCCTAAGTCAGGTTTTTATGTAACTTGATAAATAATATTAATAATAATAATAATAGTATTAATACTATAATGGCTCATAAGTGGTAATAATAATACAGTGTAATACTGTTATAAAACCCCTGTATTATAATAATAAATTGCAGAAATTATTGTGTTCTTTCTTCTAATTGAAACAAACAGAACATAAAAAGCCTTGGGAGCCATTCTTAAGTAAGCCTGTAACCCAGGGACCAACTGTTTATATATACTGTTAATTAGATGACAGGACTGTGGTGCTGCCAGTTTGGAAATGGCATTGTTTATAAAGGCGTTTGATCAAGTGATATAGAATGACAATTTATGGTAAATCTAGACATACTCAGTTTAACTATACTACTAGACGTCATCAAATAGATCACAGAAAAAGAAGTAAACATAATTTAAACTTTTTAAAATGTCTTCATTTGTCAGCATTTTAGAATAGTTTTATGTAATCCAATCATTCATTTTACAGTTCTTTCTTCTTGAATTACAGATTGTTTAGGGGTTAGTGTGTCTCTGCACATCCTGAAAAGACCATAAATCACAAATGCACTACAAATATCCATAAACTTATTTTTATTTTGGTTTCTCCAGACATTCTAAAATCAAAGAATAAAAGATGAAATGCAATTTTGTAGTATTTAAGTATTTACTTTGTATGATACTTTCAAGACCCGAGAGCTCACAGTTTGTCTGTGTTTGATAGTGTCATAGGCTTAATATCTCAGCAGGTACAGCAAAACTAGGCATACCAGTAAGGTTATTAAACAGATAAATGTTTGATAGAAGGGTCTATACAAGGTAAAACAGCACCATATAAAAATATGCCTTTTTAAAGGTACTGCCACTTGATTTTGACAGAACCTTGTGTGAGAGCAGGAGTGGGCAAGTTTGGTCCTGGAGGGCCACACACAGACCAGGATTTGACAATAGCCCTGCTGCATCCAGGTGAGACTATCACTTCTTCAATCATCCTGTGTGGGGCTCTTCAGGACTGGACTTGCTCACCCCTGGTCTAAAGCATTACATAAGCGTTCCATCAAGCAGATTCCCTTTCCTTGATTTATATGAAAGTTTTGTATTATCTGGGTGAAATTGAAAATATTCTGAAAAGAGAGCTATGTGAGCCAAATATCTTATATTAAGACACCTAGAAACAACAGAGGAAGTTGAAAATGGATTGCAAGTCAGGAAGATAGGTATTGGAAGATTAGGGATCAGTATATGGGAAATAGATTCCAATTTTCTAAAGAGGTGGGTAAGTGTATGTCTTAAAAGGGGTTCCAACTAATTTCGGGATTATCAGGATTATCAGTTTTACTTCTTAAATATCTCATAAGCAAACAGCAAAATAAGTAATATATTTTAAAAAGTTAGAAAAACAGCTAATATGCAGAATAAATATACCGTATTTTTCGCCGTATAAGACGCACTTTTTCTTCCCCAAAACTGGGGGAGGAAAGTTGGTGCGTCTTATACGGCGAATATACCTTTTCAAACTGCCTCTGTCCTCTTGATCTCACCCCAGCGCTTCCTACCAGCATCGCGTCGGCCGGTGCGTCCTAGTGACGTCACACACGCAACGCTGCAGTACACGAGGAGTGCTGGTAGGAAGCGCTGGGGTGAGATCAAGATGGCAGAGATCAGAAGAAAGGTGAGGATCAGGGGGGTCAGGAGGGTCAGGGAGGATCAGGAGGGTCAGGGAGGATCAGGAGGGTCAGGGAGGGTCAAGGGCTCCCAAATGCTGCAGTATATGGATATGTATGTGTATGTGTGTATGTGTGTGTGTGTATGTGTGCATGTATGTGTGTGTATATATGTATGTATGTGTATGTATATTTATGTGTATATGTATATGTATGTATGTGTATCTATATATATATATATATTTGTGTGTAATGTAGGTGTGTATCTGTGTGTAAAGTGTATTTGTGTTTGATTCAGATTTTTTTTTTCTTGTTTTCCTCCTCTAAAAACTAGGTGCGTCTTATCTGCCGGTGCGTCTTATAGGGCGAAAAATACGGGTAAACACTTAATTCTATAATCAATTAATAATCTATTATACTATGATCTTGAATTTTACTATATATTTACATGGATTCTAGTTTTTCTTTTGCTAGCATCCACATAAACTTTTTATAGCAAAAAGATAGTTAATTAAGAATTAAAGAGCCGCTGATGTCCACATATTCTGACATGCAGGTAAATTACCACACTTTAAACATTACAAAGAGTTATTTTGTGTGAGAAATATTGATCTATAGCGTACCAAGTATACATTAAATATAGACTATGAGAAATGTTTTTCTCCTCTTCTATCATCATATGTTATAGGAAAAAGGAGTCAGTAAACTTTATGGATATCTGAACTGCAACATATTGTGCTTGTGTTCCAATTGGTTTTAATATTATTCATATAAGAAAACACAATTAACAGGACCCGTGTTTACTCTTTTTCTTAACTCAATAGTAAGATAAAGGTGGATCAAACACATATTTAATTTTTTTTATTTGCTTTTTTGTGTTAATTTATTTTACATGTGTGTCAGAAATTTTGGACTTCAGTAACCCCTTCACATTCAACAATATTTGGCAGTATAAACCTTGTGGGTGGCCAGCATATCTTCTACTGAATACAGGTACAGTGGGGGGGGAAATGTATTTGATCCTTGCTGATTTTAAATGTTTATCCACTGACAAAGAAATGATCACTCTATAATTTTTAATGGTAGGTGTATTTTAACAGTAAGAGACAGAATAACAAAAAAAGAAAAGAAAAACGCATGTCAAAAAAGTTATGAATTGATTTGCAGGTCAGTGAGGGAAATAAGTATTTGACCCCTTCGACTTAGTTCTTGGTGGCAAAACCCTTGTTGGCAATCACAGAGGTCAGATGTCATAGGAAGCATTCCTCCTCCTCCAAACACGGCGAGTTGGGTTGATGCCAAAGAGCTTGATTTTGGTCTCATCTGACCTCCTCTAAATCATTCAGCTGTTCACTGGCAAACTTCAGATGGCCTGTACATGTCCTTTCTTGTGCAGGGGGACCTTGCGGGCCCTGCCGGATTTCAGTCCTTCATGTTGTAGTGTGTTACCAATTGTTTTCTTGGTGACTATGGTCCCAGCTGCCATGAGATCATTAACAAGATTCTCCCGTGTAGTTCTGGGATGATTCCTCACCGTTCTCCACAAGGTGAGATCTTGCATGGAGCATCAGACCTACGGAGACTGACAGTTATTGCATAATATGCGATAATCGCACCAAATGTTGTCACCTTCTCACCAAGCTGCTTGGCGATGGTCTTGTAGCCCATTCCAGCCTTGTGCAGGTCTACAATCTTGTCCCTGACATGCTTGGACAGCTCTTTGGTCTTGGCCATGGTGGAGAGTTTGGAATCTGATTGATTGGTTGCTTTTGTGGATAGGTGTCTTTTATACAGGTAACGAGCTGAGATTAGGAGCACTCCCTTTAAGAGAGTGCTCCTAATCTCAGCTCATTACCTGTATAAAAGACACCTGGGAGACAGAAATCTTGCTGATTGATAGGGGATCAAATACTTATTTCACTCATTGACCTGCAAATCAATTTATAACTTTTTTGACATGTGTTTTTCTTGGGGGGTGGGGGGTTATTCTGTCTCTCACTATTAAAATACACTACCATTAAAATCATAGACTAATCATTTATTTGTCAGTTGACAAACGTTCAAAATCAGCAGGGGATCAAATACTTTTTCCCCTCACTGTATATGGAGTGTACCGTACGTTGGTCAGCTCTATACATTCTCATAGGTAATCACACCTTACAGATCATATGCCATTTTCATTCTCACATACCTCTTTCATATGCTGCTTTATCACTGCCATGGCTAAAACCCTATGGCCCTCATTCAATTGCAATTTGGCCAATTGAATAGGGGTCAAAATAAGCACATAACATATATTTTTTAAAGAAGTTTTTAGTTAGTAAACATCTATCTAAAAGCAAGGTTTTCACTAACTAAAAACTTCTTTAAAAAAATATGCTATGTGCTTATTTAGAGCCCTATTCAATTGGAGAAATCGCAATTGAATGAGGCCCTATGAGACTCAACCAAGTGTTGTGACACACTAGTATGTCGCAAAACATCATCATAGACATTTTTCTCTATAGATTATTACAACAATATAGCAACTTGGTTGCTGCTTGTTTTTTAATCATTGCTTCATATACCCATTATAGGATAAAGAAGCATTTGCTATCTGCATTATCTTGGCTATACAAGTTGTTTAGCTGGATATTTAGGCTCACATATTTTACACAGTGAACACTTTCTTTGATAGGTCTGAAATAAATAAACATTAACTGTGTTCTTTATTTTACATCTAGAACTGAACATTTCTTGAACCACTTAAGAGTTTTCAGAAGTATAAACAATGGATAACATAAACATTATTTGTTCTCAATATGAAAATTCATCATTTGTGTGTCCAGCTGACAGGACTTTAGGTGTACGGCTGGCAATGTACATTTTCCTTATTTTCTGCACTATTATTACAATCTTTGGTAACCTGGGCATAATCATTTCAATTACTCACTTCAAACAGCTTCATTCGCCAACTAACTTTCTTATTCTCTCAATGGCGGCTACTGACTTTTGTCTTGGCTTCATCATAATGCCCTACAGCATGGTGAGGTCGGTGGAAAGATGCTGGTATTTTGGAAACTTATTTTGCAAAATCCATTATAGTTTTGACTTGATGCTTAGTGTCATTTCTATTTTCCATCTTTGCAGCATTGCCATTGACCGTTTCTATGCTGTGTGTGACCCTCTTCACTATCCTACAAAAATTACCATTCCAGTTATACAGAAGATGATATGTTTTTGCTGGTCCGTGCCTGCTATATTTGCTTTTGGTGTTGTTATAACAAACTCTCATGTATCTGGGATAGATGGATATGAGGTGTTGGTGGCATGCTTTGATTTATGCCCAATTACATTCAACAAATTATGGTCTGTAATAATGTTTTTTGCATGTTTTTTTGCTCCTGGATCAGTAATGGTGGGAATTTATATCAAAATTTTTGTGGTATCCCAAAAACACATAAAAATTCTAAAAAATAAAACTGGAAAAAATAAAGATGAATTAACCGGTCAGATCTCCAAAAAGCAAGATCGTAAAGCTGCAAAGACCTTGGCAATCGTAATGGGAGTGTTTATAACTTGTTGGCTTCCTGTTTTTGTTACAATTATTGTTGATCCATTCCTAAATTTTTCTACTCCAGAAGTATTGTTTGATGCATTAAATTGGTTTGGATATATTAACTCGACATGTAACCCATTAATTTATGGATTTTTTTACCCATGGTTTAGAAAAGCATTGAAATATATAATACTTGGCAAGATTTTTGACCCTCACTCTCGTACAGCAAATGTTTGTGAAAATCACTAAAAAGAATTGACAAAAATGTGTAAATATCTTTTAATTATAAACTTACTTGGTGTTTATCAATAAAAAGACTGCATTTTCTGTAATTTTTACTGTTATGTGTCATTTGAACAAATTGTGATGTGTGATATAATGTATTATCGGAAAAAAAAATAGGTTAGACACTGCGTTTCCTATACATTGTGCTCTGAAAGATTGCGTATTTCACATGCCTCATTCCAGTGTTTATAATGAACATATACCAATTAATATCTCTGGTTACACTGGCCATTCCATTAAAGAGTCTTACCATTTCAAGTTCTGTTGCAATGTGGAATTCTGGGGCATATCTTCATTCAATTATACATTTTCATGTAACCATTTATGCTGAAACTGCCACATATTTAACCTTACCATGATAGTATAAAATATGACTTTTGTTTGGGAACCTGTATGACATGTCCATTGTGTGTGACAAATTGTTTATAAGGTACTATTGCCGATGTACCAACTGCTGTACATTTAATGGATTATAATTAGATAGAAACTACTAGTAGTGTACATCCAACCAAATGGATTTTAATTCTCAGGAGAATGCCATCCTATCTTTTATTCTGTTTTCTTTAGGCCAGTTTGATTGAAAACAAAGTGGATAATTTGGCAATCCTGATATAAAATCTAGGGAGATTTTTATGCCGCCATTATGTCACTTTATGAATGAATTTCCAAAACCAATTTTGGAAAAAAAATGTTCATAAAATAAACAACAAAATATATTATAATGTATTCACCAAACTATAGTTCATACATGAAAACAATAACAATAAAAGTACATTTAAACTTGCAAATGGTATAAAATAAAATGACATTAACACAGAACATTCTGAGTGAAAATATAAAGCATGACAATCTTTATATTCACCAATAAAATTCTGTTACAATTATTACAACTATGCAAGAGATATTACCACAGAACAAACCAGCAAATCACCTGTAATAATCTGTAATCTAAAAATAAACACTGTTAAAATGCAGCTGGGGGAGGACTTCCGGGTGTCTGACTGTGACACGGACGTGCACAGAGGGAGCTCCTGCCGTGGAGACAGTATTTGGGCAGATAAAGCGCCCTAAACAAGAAAAAAAACAAAAAAACTTACAAGCAGCCCAGGTGGGGAAAGAGGAGTGGGTGATCCGGGTCCCCTACTGGACCCCCCGGCGGTATACCCGGAGCTCCGGAGCCCTGACAAGAGGGGAGGGAGAGACTCCCTTGCGCCAGTGCAGGCAGTGGTGTACTTCCCCAGGGAGCCCAGAGCCTTGGAGGGTGACGGGGTGAGTTGTGGGCACCGGGGGCAACAGCCTCTGTGCTGCTGAGGCCGCCGACCCGGCACAGAGAAGGAGGAGAGAGGCGGCAGGGCCCACGAGCGCGCGGCCGCCATCTTGGAGGTGGCGAGGGGGGGCCGAGCTTGGAGGCCATCTTGGAGGTGGCGAGGGGGTGCCGAGCTTGGAGGCCATCTTGGAGGTGGCACACAGCCTAATTAAGAGGCCCAGCACTCTGGAAATATCCCGGGGCCCCTCAGGAGACATCGGTGGCGGGGTAAGCCTGAAAGAGCCCTGGCCAGCAGCTACAGAGCAAGCTAGAGAGGCAGCAGAAGAGAGCCAGCCAGTGATAGGGAGGCCGCCATCTTGGCTCAGCCATGCGGCCTGTGTGCTGAATTTAGACCAGCAGCTACCACATCCCAGGGCTACCATACCATATGAGGTGGTAAAGAAGACCAAAAGGTACCCGGACGGCGGCTGGTCTGACTGCATCCCCAAGGGACTCAGTGAGTACAGAAGGGCTGGGGAAGAAAGGGGCTGGAGCGGCCATTTTCCCTCCTCCTCCTCCATTAGTGCAGGCACATAAGCACATGAATCCATGTGACCTGTGGACACAATATACAAAAACAACACCCCTATACCCAGCGCCAACAGCATACAGAATATATATTTATGTGAGCCTTGGCTTATCTCACAGTCTCCCTTTCATCAGCAACAAGTTTATAACTTTTACACAAAATTAGTGCATCAGCTACAAGCTGCTGGAACCTTATGCTGAAAGAACTTTGGCCTATAAAGAGCTACCTACAATCTCTGCACAGCACCCGTTTTTGTCATAGCCTGATTAGGCAAGTTGGGGTGTGGGAGACCTACACTCCGCCCGGCGGGAGTAACTGCCCAGCAGAATATACAGCAAACTGACTATACTACTACCTGCGGGTCATTGTTGGCCGAATAGCAATTTAACCATGTCTCCCTAAGATCAAGAAGACATCCACGGGGGGGGGGGGGGGGGGGGGGGGGGGGGGGGGGGGGGGGGGGGGGGGGGGGGGGGGGGGGGGGGGGGGGGGGGGACACACGCTAGCTCGTGGAGAATGTTGATGTTGTGAGCATATATTACCAGACCAAGCTGGGCGAGAAGATATAATCCAGGGGCCCTGATAGACGATCCAGCCCATTCCTTCTCCAAGACCGAGTCTTTCAAGCACAGCCGGGTTCTTGGGGGTGCAAGCATGATGATGGGGAAAAATAAGAAGGGCGCGCAGGCAAAACGCATTATAACGGACCACTTTGGACATTCAGGAGCAAGCTCTAGCCCGCCCCATGCTTCTCACTCGGAACCGTCCGAAAACTCTGACTCTGAGGGGCAGCCAGTGGCCCTACCACAACAACACATGCATCTCTCGCCCGAATCATTGGCAATGATTGAGGAAATGTTTTTGGCCCACCTCACAAAAACAGTAGACTCTCTTAAAAAGGACATTGGTGACCTAGGGCAGAGAACCCACCTACTCGAAGAATCCACAGAACACATCGTGGAAGCGCAAGAGAGAGACAGGGCTGAGATCGGTCAGAACTCAACACGCATTTCTATCCTCGAAGAAAAATTTGAGGACCTGGAAAATCGCTCCAGACGTCATAACCTGAGAATTAGGGGTGTACCTAGAGCAGTCCAGGACCTGATGCAGTACTTGAAAGCAACCATCAGCAGCATCTTACCGGACGTCCCAGAATCGATCTGGGAGATGGAAAGGGCCCACAGAGCACTAGGAGCCTCAAAGAACCAGAACTTGCCAAAGGATGTGATAATTAGATTTCTGAGGCAAAAATCAAGGGACCTCATATTATCGGCCTCAAGGAAGATGGCAGTCATTAAGGGCCCGGACAACTCGGAACTCCAAATCTACTCGGATTTGTCTCCCATCACTTTGGCCAGACGGAGAGAGATGAAGCCAGCACTGGAGGTTCTGATCAGACATAAAGTACAATATAGATGGAGCTTCCCATTTGCCTTGTTGTTCCAACATAATGGTTCCTCTTATTCAGCCAGCTCACGGGAGGAGTGCCAAGAGCTTCTCAAACGCCTCCACTTGTTGCCCGTAGAGGAATCGAGCGAGGCTCAAGCTAATATGCCGATGCCACCTCCTACCAAGCAATGGCGGGAAGTAATCCGCGTTAAACAGGCAAAGGAGCCCTCTTCAAGGGGAGACATTCTCTCTCTGCGCCCTTCACAGGGCGGACCATCCTGGCAGAGCCCCTCCGCTTCGGCAGACCCTACTTGAGACTGTTTCTTGGGAGTCCTGGAACGTTTTTTTGCACTTGTATCTTCCTCTGGACGGCTGCTGACAGTTAACTGTTTACTCTGTTTGTTTTAGAATGTTGAGGTTTAAGGAAGCTGAACGGCCTATATTCCATAGCCCTAATCGGTGCACTAGGACTGGGTCTAGAATAAGGAATGTGCCAGGTACTGAAGGGACCTTACGAGAAAAGTACTAGGGCCCTTAGTTGTACACTTTAACCAAAATTAGTAGGCCTTTCTACCCCGGCACTACAAGTGGTCATTAGCCAGGTCAGCACCAGTCCTCATAGCGAGGCCCTATGGGTCTTATTCTCCCCCCTTCCCCGACTCATACTCCAACTGTTTCTAGTACCCCTCCCTTTGAGGGTAGTTTGGAGGTTTGGTCAGCCCAACCTCCACCCCTGAATCTGCCACTGCAGTTAGGTGGCTAGGGAGGTTCTGTTTATTATGCCCATTAAGTGGTTTACTCGTTTGTTTTTTGTTTATGGCATCATATGTGAAAACTGAAAGTCTAACGTTATTATTACTCTTCTCTCCTTCCTTTGTTCTTGTCTCACCATCTCCTAGCGGGAAATATCTCCACTCCGCTCTACCTCAACACGCTCGGGCTCACAAGCTGAGGTTGTGGGCTCCGTCTGGTCTCCCCGCCCCGCGGGGCCTGGATCCGGGGTTGGGTGAGTCAGCAGCTGATGAGCACTCCTCACTTCAACACGGTCATGGCTAGTGTAGAGTATACATTTGTGACGCATAATGTTCAAGGCTTCAATTCCCAATTCAAGAGGAGGAAGGCTTTCCTTTACTATAAAGAGATTAGGCCATCAGTGCTCTTCTTGCAAGAGACCCACTTCTCCCGTAACCATATCCCTAGCTACTTACACAAAGACTACCCGGTATTTTTCTCAGCGACACAACCTACTAGGAAAGCAGGCACCTCAATACTCATCCACCGAGAGTTCCCCTTCATTTTGGAATCAAAAAAGGTAGATAAGGAGGGACACTATATTATCCTAAATGGCTCTGTAAATGGCCAGCCCATAACTCTAGTCTCCATATATGCCCCCACCACATCCCCTCATAAAATTTTGTTAAGGATCTTGAGGATTCTAGAAACACAGGCCAATGGGAGGGTGATAGTGGGGGGTGACTTCAACCTAACTCTTGATCACACACTTGACAGATCTAATAGTTTAACGAATGGGCGCTTCTCCAACAAAATAAAACAAATTAATAAATGTCTGGACGGGTTGGGACTGGTGGACGCTTGGAGGGGACATCATCCCAGGACGAGAGAGTATACATACTACTCACACACTCATGGGTCTTATTCGCGCATAGATTCCCTACTAATAGACTCGTCCCTTTTTGACTCCTCCAAGGAGGCTAAAATTCTCCCCTGCACTTGGTCGGACCACTCGGCTGTTCTTATTACCTTGTATTTGGGATCCCAGCTTAAACCCCCTTATGCATGGAAGTTGAACGAGCTACTTCTCACAATTCCCTCCCTGCATGAACAAATGGCTGGTGACTTGCAACTATTCTTCGACCAGAATTTGTTCACAGACGTGGGAATTGGTTGGACCTGGGTCGCCCATAAGGCATTTATGAGAGGTACTTGTATAAAGCTAGCATCGGGCTATAAGAAGCAATGTAGGCTGCGAGAATCGGAGCTTAGAGAGGAGTTGAGGTTACTGGAATGTCAGAACCAACTTAATTCTAAGGCCCAGCTGCGCCAAAAAATTGATACTTGTAGACTTGAATTAGATAACCTCCTGAGCGATAGAACAGAAAAGGCCCTCCGGCGCACTAAACATCTATTTTATGCTAAAGCCAATAAACCAGGCTCCATGTTAGCAAGGAGGCTTAAAACAAAATCTGGCAAAACCACTATCTCTAGAGTCAAAACACCTTCTGGTGGCATTACGGTGAGCCAAAATGAAATTCAGAAAACTTTTGCTGAATTCTACCAGGATATTTACACCTCAAAGCCCAAAAGCAGTGCAGAAGCCATACAATCATATTTGGATAAATACGACTTCCCATCGTTGTCAGACCAAAATTTAAGCAAACTGAACTCGAATATCACAGAGGAGGAAGTTCAAACGGCCATTAAGAACCTTTAATACGGGCAAAGCCCCTGGGCCGGACGGGTTCACTAACTCATATTACAAAAAGTTTGCGGCCCAATTATCCCCCTTTCTCTGTAAACTATTCAATTCAATTCTTGATGGTGACTCGATGCCCCCAGAGCTTATCAGGGCGGATCTGGTCCTCTTTCCCAAAGAGGGCAGGGACCCTCTCGAGGCCAAGAATTATCGACCGATCTCCCTTATGAACGGAGACATTAAGCTCCTGGCTAAGATAATGGCGGGCAGGGTCTCGGACTTCCTACCAGATTTGGTGCATAAGGACCAAACAGGCTTCATCCCCTATCGACAGACAGCAGATAATATCAGGAGGACGCTGAATGTCTTGCATTCTGCGCAAGTAGCTAGCACACCTTTGTGCGTTCTCGCGCTGGATATCGAGAAGGCCTTCGACACGGTCGAGTGGCCTTATCTCTATTCAGTCCTGGGGAAGTTTGGCTTCGGGGGACGCTTCATTAACCTAATTAAAACACTTTATCATTACCCAGCAGCCAATATTAGATTACCAGGAACAAAGAAAGTGGATATTAAAATTCAGAGAGGGACTAGGCAGGGATGCCCACTCTCTCCACTATTATTTGCTTTGGCGATTGAGCCCCTTGCCCAGGCCATCAGGACCAGATCGGACATCCAGGGCCCGGAGGTGGGATTTCAACACATTAAATGTTCGCTATTCGCGGACGATCTGCTCTGCACTCTGACAAATCCAGTAGCATTGATTGCCAATCTTATGCTGACTATCGATGAGTTTAGCTTACACTCGGGCCTGAAAATTAACTGGGATAAGACTGAGGCGATGGGCGTGGGGATGCGGCAGACGGACATCCAGGTTCTGAAACTTAGGTACAAATTTGTCTGGCCGTCAGACGGCATACAATACCTGGGGGTCAGGATCACGGAGAGAGTCTCAGGGATGTATAAAGCAAACTACTCCCCACTGTTTCGGAAACTGTTAGACGACTTGCAAAAATGGTCTAAATATAATATATCATGGACAGGGCGTAACGCTACTATTAAAATGAATGTGTTACCTAAAATTCTTTACCTATTTAGGACGCTGGCCATCCCAGTAGAAATCCGAGATCTTGAAAGGTTGCAACAACATATTTTTAAATTTATTTGGGCAAACAAACCACCGCGGATAGCTAAGCAGTTAATGTACAGGCACAGAACCCAAGGGGGTCTCTCCTGCCCCAATCTTAGGCTGTATCTAAGAGCCGCCCAACTAGCTTTCTTACCTAGAGCCCACTCAGTCAAACACCAGCCTACCTGGGTGTTTATGGAGAATCAAGATCTCAAGCCCTGGACGTGGGACACTATTATATGGCATCCAGGGTCTAACCAGCCTCTTCCTAAATTTTCCAACCCAATGATTAAACTAACTCTCTCGGTATGGGACTGGGCAGTCAAGAAGCATCAGCTGTCAACCCCGCTATCCCCTCTAACCTCCATTAGTTCCTTCCCAAATTTTAAAGATGTTTTTCACGCAGAGTCCCGTCAGTGGTGGGCTCTTGGACAACTAGATAGGATAAACACCTGGTTCTCCAATGATATAATGTACACACATACTCAAATGCTGGATAAGTACGATATCCCGCCAAGAGAAAATTGGCGCTACCTGCGTCTTAGGCACTGGTTAACATCGTTGGTACAGAGTCTAGGACCCCCAAGATCAACCTGGTTCTCGGTGGTGTGTAAGAACCTGCCTCTGACAAGGGGTACACTGGGAGCCCTGTACTCCTTTTTTAATAGGGCTGATAATACTCCTAAACCCCCCTTTATGCTCAAATGGGAACAGGACCTGGGAAGGGGACTGGGGCCGGCGGAGTGGAAGGAGGCCTTTACCAATCTGTCTAGGGGCTCTATTACATATAATATTCTGGAGGTGTCGCTTAAAGTCCTACACAGGACATACCTCACCCCCGCTAGAATGCATTCTATGAACGCACAGAACAACGATAAATGCTATAGGGGCTGTCATCAGAAAGGGGAATTTTTGCATACTTGGTGGTCATGCCCAGTGGCTAGGGACATTTGGGAACAAGCTATGAGTCTTGGATCCAAATTATTTGGTAGCCCAATTCGACCCTCAATTGAAAATTGCCTTTTAGGAATGCATATTGAAGCCTTGACTAAAATACAAAATAAGTTATTGCAATTTATTAATTTAGCAGTTAAACAGCATATAGCTAGAAAATGGAAATCCCCAAGGCTTAGCTTAGGTGAGATAATCACCAAGGTTAACTTCATTATGATTAATGAAAGATTAACCAGTACTTTAGAAGATCAGTACCCCCAGTTTTTAAAGATATGGACCCCTTGGCTGGACTCCCAACATAGTATACCGATTAGGTAAGGCACACTAGTCTCTCCTTTGTGTCCCTGGCCCCGGGGGGGGGGGCGGAGGCCGGATGGAGCGTAGACCGGAAGTGATCATGAGTGAGGTAACTAACCAGGAGATGTCTTTTATTCCTTTTTCTTTCTTTCTCTTTCCTTCCTTTTTTCTCTGTGTATTTTTTTTTATTTTTATTTTTTACGTTTTTTTTATTTTATTTTTTTCTTCTCTTCAATTACAGTTTCTGTTTATACTAGATGCTATGTTAAGTTAATTAGTTGCAATTACCAAGTTATATTGGCTAATTTCAGAGTTCCTCGGTATTTTATATATCGAGTAGGCTAAGTTTAGATTTGAGGAGGGAACTCCTCAGTAAGTAAATCACAGAAAATTATTCAAAAATGTGTGAAGACTGCAGAAAGTTTTCAAATCCGACACTGTGTTTATGTTTAACATATAATGCTTGGCAATGAAGAATCTGTCTATCTGATCTATCGGTACATGCAATGATTTACCTTTGGTCTTCAATAAAAAGATTGGAATAAAAAATGCAGCTGGGCAGTTAAGGGTTATATATTTTGATGCTGGATGGTGTCTGCGAGTACTATTACACAGATATCCATGATCTCTTCTTGTGTAATTTATGAATATATAACATCTTAAGCTAGCATCTGAGACAAGATGACTCTAGAAGTTCTAAAGTGTACACGCAGCCTGCTCGCAGGAGTCCCCGAGTATGAATCTTAATAGTCTCCATAGCAAAGTTACGGAATGGTACCCACTAACATGAACACACTACACTAGCCCAGCTATCTTCCCATATTACTATCACATATATAGTTGTGAGCGTACGGGTCGTTGCTCACGCTTGCGAGCTCGCGTAGCGAGCCCGCGGCCCTCGCGTAGCGAGCCGCGGCCCTCGCGTAGCGAGGTCACTGGGCAAGGGCCTCAGTTGCTGGCATGGAGCGCCGAAGGCGCTCCATGCCAGCAACTGAGGCCCCTCGCGAAGCGAGGGCCTCAGTTGCTGGCGAGGTCACTGGGCACGGGCGTCAGTTGCTGGCGAGGTCACTGGGCAAGGGCCTCAGTTGCTGGCATGGAGCGCCGAAGGCGCTCCATGCCAGCAACTGAGGCCCCTCGCGAAGCGAGGGACTCAGTTGCTGGCGAGGTCACTGGGCAAGGGCCTCAAACCCTCGCAAACTTCACGTCGCTACTCAAAAAACACGACACACAAATTACGACACTCGCTAAATTTTACGAGGAACGCAAACAACGTACGAAACACGTTACCACACATTACGACCTCGCAAACATCGGACGCAACACGCCGACATACAAACATTTAAAACACAATACATATACACAGCACATACATAAAAACCTTACCTACACCAAGAGGGAGCACCCAGGACCTCAAAAATGCAACTTACACCTCGATTTTACTCGAAATAAAACAGTTTAGAGACTAAAAAAAAATCTAAGCGAGAGAAAAAATGGCCGCCGAACAAAACGAAAACGAGGCTACAGCACTCTAAACTCGCAAAACACCACAAAACACCTACGGATATTCCGATACAGACCTATACCCCACATTACTCGCCATTTTAAGCCATTGCGGAAGTACACGACTACGCTAACGGTTTGGTCTCGCGCACGCACAGTGTTACACTGCACACATTCAGCATGCTTACACAGCAGCTCCACACCACTAATGCTGCAGCAACATCAACACAGATTGCCAGCTCTTCATCACAATGCTTCAAAATAGGTACACTATATTCATTTACTAATTTAGCTACCTTACAATTTCATTGCCGTCATTTTTTGACGGGCAATTCGCTAGTCTATCATATAAACCCCTTCCCATGGAGGGGAGGGTGTTAAATATCAATACAAACTAATGCAAGGGGTTTATGATCCGTTACTTCCTATGGGCCTGAGGATCCCCTGGACCTACCTACTACCTTCTATAAGCCCGGAATATCCCATCTAACGGATATTTTTGTTCCTTTCCTTCTTCAAAAGTTATTACTTTTCTACTTCTTTTCTTTTTCCTTTACTCTTTACTTAAGATTTTAGGTTTTTTAAATATCAAATAATATAACAACACTATTTATTGTTCTGCCTTCCATAATTCAATGTATGGTTGTTACTATCTAGAATCTTATTAATATACTTAATAGTATTACCATATCGCCTTATTAAAGAATCACAACCTAACTTTTAAAAACATCACTCCATCTACCCATTCTGAAAACTACTAAGCTATTCAATTCATATCTTTAATATTCTAATATATGGAGAAAAGGGACCATACATTTTTCTCTTCTATTTCCTTACTATTTAAGGACTAGCGACTTGCCCGTCAAAAAATTACGGCAATAAGATTGTAAGGAAGGTAATGTTGTTTGCGGGCAAAATTAATTCTGTTGGTGTTTTAAGATCCTTTGGCGCTCATTGCGAGCATCACGCTGAGCGCCTTTGTCGCTCATCGCGTGGCTCGCAATGAGCGCAATGAGGCTCTTGGTTGTCTGTGTGCTTTGAGCAGCGTTGGTGTTTTTTTTTGGTATGGCAATGAATAACTAATAAAATATAAAATTAATATACTTTACCTATTGTGAAGTAATATATGCAGGAAGCATTGTGTTGAAGAGCTGGCAATCTGTTTTCATGTTGCTGCATCATCAGTGCTGTGGAGCTGCTGTGTAAGTGTCATGAATGTGTGCAGTGTGTAGTGTAATAGTGTGCGTGCGCAAGGCAAATCTGTTAGGGTACCTGTGTACTTCCGGATTGTATAAGTTATTGTTCTAAAATGGCGCCTAATGTGTGGTATGCGGCTGTGGCTGATTTAGAGTTCTTCGTTTCGGATGTCGTCTGACTTTTTCGGAATATCCGTAGCTGTTTGGTGGTGTTTTGCGTGTTTAGGGTCCTTTAGCCTCGTTTTCGTTTTGTTCAGCTGCCATTTTTTCTCTCGCTTAGGTGATTTTCGGGTGTCTAAACTCTGAAATTTGGAGTTAAATCGAGGTGTAATTTCACTTGCAGAGGTCCTGCGTGCACCCCCTTGCTGTGGGTAACCTTTTTATGTGTTTGTTGTGTGTATTTATTGTGTTTGTAATGTTTTTGGGGTCGCGCGGGTTGCGTCCTTGTTTTCGGATCTCGTACATCTTTTTTGGGAAATCCGTAGGTGTTTGGTGGTGTTTTGCGTCTTTAGACTGCTGTAGCCTCGTTTTCGTTTTTTTCGGCGGCCATTTTTTCTCTCGCTTAGGGGATTTTTGAGTGTCTAAAGTTAAATTGAGGTGTAACTTCAGTTTTCGAGGTCCTGGGTGCCCCCCCTTGCTGTAGGTAAGCTTTTTATGTTTGTTGTGTGTATTTATTGTGTTTTTCATGTTTTCATGTGTGCGGGTTTCGGACGATTTTTGCGAGGTCGTAATGGCTCATAACGTGTCTCGTATTTTGCTTTTGGAACTACGTAAATTTTGCGAGGTCCGCAGTTGCTGGCAAGGAGCGCCCGCATGCTCACAACTATATATATGATTGAAACAGGAACACATAAGAATGTTAACATAGGCAAGGAAGGAATGGAGTTAGAGGGTGGAAAGAGGAAGGAGAAGAAAGAGAGACAACTTAAATTAAAAAGATAATAAGTACATTAATATAGTCTATTGTTTTATGTCACTTATTACATCACATATAATAGTTGTCAAACTACGAAACGTCGTCACGCGAAATGAGGGACGCAGTTTGGTCCGCAAATATTTGCGGAAGGTGGAGGCTTTACGGCGCATGACTTTGTAACAACACAAACCCGCATAAACCTTAACTCGCAGCACTTTGTCCTATGCCTCCTCAAAACACTAACAACACAACCCCGCATCGTTAACTCGCAGCACTTCTCCTACGACGCCTCAAAACACCATACAAAACTCCCACACAAACCTTAACTCGCATCTATTTACTCCTATGACGCCTCAAACCACCCCACAAAACTCCCCCACCACCTCACAAAACTTGCAGCACTTAGCCGATCAAACACGCAGGACTTAGCCTACAAACACCAAAGCACATGACGATCGCGGGACTAAGAAAAAAAATGTTGAATCCAAATACGAGCCGTAACACTTAGGAAAAAAAATATGAGTCGAAAAAATACGAACTTACCAGCCGAGACACGCAAACCAAAAAACACTAAAACCACACTAAATACACCCCAAAAAATTACAAAAACAGTATGGGGCAACAGCCAGGATGTCTGTGAGTGAGGTGGAATGTGAATTTAACTCAATTTAGATGATTTTCGCCACTGGAAAATCACCTACGCTAGAAAAAAAATGGGCACCGGAAAAAATTAAAACACGACCGTGAAGCGCACAAAACATAGCCAGACACAAAGCAGTCTGAGAAGGCAGGTACGAGGTACTAAAAACCACTGTTACTAAAGACGCAAAATTCACCCGACACGCGTAACACATACAATATCTCCGCCATTTTACGACAATATACACAATTACACATTTTTAAATGGCGACTTTCCCTCCTAAACTAACGGTTCTGGCTCGCGCACGCAGCCTATGTATAGGGCACACTTGCCACAGTGCTGACACTTTCTCCTCAGGTGATGACCGGACATTTTCTGCTGCCGGAAAATCCAAAGAGATTGTTAGCTCTTTAGGATATTGATTGCTTGCTATTTATTATAAATACTGTAGGTAATGTATATTAAGTAATTAATTAATTAATTATTAATTAAAAAAATATTAATTAAAAAAAATTACATTACTCCATTTTGCAATGCCTTTACTTTATCAAGAGATTAATCATTAACAATTTCAAATATGTTTATTAATTGATTAATGATTATGTAATAGACATTAATTTATTAATTATTAATGATCTATCATTATATTAAAAAAATATTAATTTTCACTACTTTTACTTTGTGAATACATTATTGATTAACTCTTTATAATATATTTTGTCATTGATAGATAATAAAAAATTTATCAGAAAATATGTATATTTCACACTGGACTTACATTTCTGGGTTGCTGCTCAACTATTAATGTTCATTAATTACTTCATTAATCATTAAGATTATTAATGTTCATGAATTACTTCATTAATCATTAAGATTAGTAATGTTCATTAATTAATAATGAATTAGTCATAACAAATTTAATAAAAAATTACTTAATTAATCATTAATAAGTAATAACAATAAAAACATTTTTTTTTCAAATGCCTCAAAAGATATGTACATTTTGCACTGCACTTACATTTCAGTGTTGGTGCTTAATTATTACATTGCTGTTATATTTATGTTTTCAGCCTTCATTATTAATGCACTTATTTTCATTATTACATTGCAGTTATATTTCTGTTGTCAGCCTTCATTATTAATGTACTTATTTTGGTGTGTTGATGCTTAATTATTAATGTTGATGATTAATTACTTAATTAGTCATTTATTTTAAAGAATATAAAATTAAATGTGCTAAAATGCATCACAAAATAGGTAGATTTTACAGTGTAATCATATTTATCTGTTGCTGCTCATTGTCTCAAAGGAATAGGATCCTCAAACTGCTTAAAAATTTGTATCACTTTATTACATTTTATAGTGCATTTAGTTATTAATATACCATGCTTATATTTTGCATGTATGCCAATTAAACATCATACAAACATTAACAGCTTTAGCATTAGCTTTTCATTTTATTTCACAGTTTGATCATCTGTGCACCTGACTACACAGAGTGACGTTTGCAGCATTTGATCTGCAATAAGATCACCTTTACAGGTATATCATTTAATGATGCTGTTTTTTAGAACAAAATGATTAACAGCCTTAGTAAACTGACATTCACCAAATTCAATAGGGCTCTATATAACCACAGAGCATATTTTTATTACAGAAGTTGCCAGTTAGTGAACTTCTATCCAAAAGCAAGGTCTTCAGTAAATAAAACACTTATCTAAATAAATATGCTCTGTGCCTATATACAGCTCTATTAAATTGCCTGAATCGCATATTCAAAAGGCTGTAAGGATTATTGATTTTCATTGATCAATGTTATTAATTAATTAATGAATCAACATTAATTAATTAATGATCATGAATCATTATAAAAATATAGATTGTCTATTTTACAATGCATGGGACATTATAAGCAATTCAATATTTAAATTCCTTTTATTATATGCATGTATGACCAGGACAACAAATACTTTCAATGATTCATAAATTCATTCAAACAAAAAATTAAATATCATTTTTACATAATTTTACAGATTTATCATATCTCCACCTGCCTGAACACAGGAGTCGCCTCTGCAGGATTTCACATTATAGAACATCAACTTCACAGGTATGGGATTTCATGATAATATTCTATTGAAAACAACACTTATGCATTAATTATTTAATGTACTTATTAATTAATCAATAATCAACAAAAAAAATACATATGTGCTTAGCCATTTATGTTTTAGTCATTCTATCATTTAAAAAAAAAAAATATTTCACCACAATCTATAGTTTGCTTAGAGGTTTTTTGCTTTGCCCTTCTTTAGGAAAACAGGATTACCTGTTTATGTTTTGCATTCATATTAGTTTTAAATTATTTAATTCATCTATATGATTTTTAAAATTACTTCATAATTCTGTTCATGCTCATTGTCTAACAGTGACAGCAACTGAGAAGCAGTTCAATATTTAAATACCTTTATTAAATTATGACCATATTTTATTTTTTTAAATGCATTCCCTTAGAAATATATTGCTGATCATCTGTTTATGTTTTGTATGTATGCAAATTATATTAATACTTTAAATTATTCATATATTTATTCCAACAAAAATTAGAAATGCTTTTTACATCATTTCACAGATTCTTCATTTCTGCACCTGCTTCAAGACAGTGACTTCTGCAGGATTTCAGCCGATATAACATCAACTTCACAGGTATATGATTTTGTGATGACATTCTTTAGAAATATAGCATTAAGTATTTTTTTAGGCCATTGATGACAGATATTGATTAATTAATTTAAGTCATTCATTTTAAAAATTAATCAATAATTACAAGAAAAAAAGGAATGTATATATACTTAGCTATTGATGTTTTAACTAATTACACTTTAACATCATATCTTGATTTATTGATTAATTCTGCATCATATCTTGATTTAATGATTAATTTGTGTAATACCAAAAAAAAAGGGTTTCACGCCATTCTATACTTTGCTTATAGCTATTTCCGTTTGCCCTTCTTTACGAAAACATGTTTACCTGTTTAGATTTTGCAGTGATAACACTTTTACATTATTTTATTCATGTGTATACTTTCATTCATTAATTCATCATTATGTTACTGCTCATTGTCTAACAGGGATAGGCTCTTAGAAGCAGTTAAATATTTAAATACATTTATTATATGAGGACACTTTTTAACATTTTACAATGCATTTTCTTTGCCATATATTGATGATTAGGATTTACATTTGCCATGTATGCCAATTCATGATTCAGAAATTAATAAAAAAAATATTAAAAACCCTTTATATGTCATTTTACAGATCCATCATCTCTACACCTCCCTGAAGACACAGAGTGACGTCTGCAGTATTTCAGTTGATATCACATCTAATTGACAGGTATCATTATTGATGACATATATATTGATGACATTATAAAAACAGGATTAACAGCCTTATTAAATTAAAAGTTGCCCAATTAAATAGAGCTCTATATAAGCACACAGCATATGTTTTAACACAACTTCTTACTTAGTGAAGACCTTGCTTTTGGATAGATGTTAACTAACTAAAAACTTCCATAACCAAAATATGCTCTGTGGTTATAAAGAGCTCTATTCAATTCATTAAATCCCAATTTAATAAGTCTCTAAGTGTTTTTTCATCAACTTTATTCACAGTTTGTCATTCATTAATTTATGTAATTCATTATGTAAATTAATCAATAATTAAAAAATAAAATACGTATATGCTTACACATTTATGTTTACATGAATGAGAATTACACTTCAGAACTGTATTTATTGATTAATTCATTTCAGACAGATATTACTAAGTTTTTTCATGTCAATCTATAGTTTGCTAATAGCTCTTTTGCTTTGCCCTTCTTTAGGAACACATGATTACCTGTTTATGGTTTTGCAGTCGTGACAGAGACAGAGAGAGAGAGAGAGAGACAGAGGGAGAGACCGAGAGAGAGAGAGAGAGACAGAGAGAGAGAGACAGAGAGAGACAGAGAGACACAGACAGAGAGACACAGAGAGACACAGAGACACACACAGAGACACACACACAGAGATACACACACACACACACAGACACACACACATAGAGAGAAACACACACACAGAGACACACACACACAGAGACACACACACAGAGACACAGACACACACACAGAGAGACACACACACAAACAGACAGACACACAGAGAGAAACACACAGAGAGACAGACACACAGAGAGACAGACACACACAGAGAGACACACACACACAGAGACACACACACACAGAGACACACACACACACACAGAGACACACACAGACAGAGAGACAGAGACAGAGACAAATGACCACTACATTTTTTATAAATATATGACAGGTTAAAATATATACATAATAAAACAAATGAAATTCTTACACCTCTATTTCAAATAACAGATTACAATGGCGGGCAACGCAGAACATAAGAAAGAATATAAAAGAAGATTGGCAAGGGAACAGAAGCAGAGATGGAGAGATGCCCAGACCCCTGAGACTTCACAACGTTTAAGAGAAGAAGATTGACAGAGACTTCTAAATAAAAGAAAAATGGCTAAAAAAGCAAAAAATGAGTCTGCTAGAGCTTCAAAAAAAAGAAAAAGTAAACAAAAAAATGTCTCTAAAACATTCTCAAATTAATCAATATTGCCTCCTGACAACAATGTTGATAGAGATGATACCAATGTAGATATAGAAAGTTGTACTGAGATCTATATTGAGGCAGCTCACGATAGTCCTTTATTTACAGCACTAACAGTAGACACTCATTATTGTGGTTCCAGAAAGACACACATTTCCAGAATATTTAGAAAGTATAATGAGTGATCCTACATTTCCAAATTACACCAAGTTTACGAAAAACATTCAGTCTTATAACAGTGCAATTTCATTTGCTTCAATGGGTGCAACATTAGCGGAAAATGTCCCAGGACATGGTCCTTACTGTTTTAAAGTCCAAGGACAAATATACCACCGGACTTCACATTTACACCCAGAATCAGGAGAACAAAGGATATTTGCACAGTTATATGTCCTTGATACAATGGAAGCTGTTGAATCACGAACGATGCTTCCTGAAAATAAACAATGTAGATGTTTACAAGTGGATTTACCTTAAAAAGTAAAGGCTGATAAACTGCAGAGTGCACTGATTGTGCCCAGGTGAGAGGGGTGTGGCTTGACTGTTAAACTTGTATAAAAGGTTTGTGAGCTGGTTTGGGGTCTGTTTACAAGTGGATTTACCTTAAAAAGTAAAGGCTGATAAACTGCAGAGTGCACTGATTGTGCCCAGGTGAGAGGGGTGTGGCTTGACTGTTAAACTTGTATAAAAGGTTTGTGAGCTGGTTTGGGATCTGTTTACAAGTAGATTTACCTTAAAAAGTAAAGGCTGATAAACTGCAGAGTGCACTAATTGTGCCCAGGTGAGAGGGGTGTGGCTTGACTGTTAAACTTGTATAAAAGGTTTGTGAGCTGGTTTGGGGTCTGTTTACAAGTGGATTTACCTTAAAAAGTAAAGGCTGATAAACTGCAGAGTGCACTGATTGTGCCCAGGTGAGAGGGGTGTGGCTTGACTTTTAAACTTGTATAAAAGGTTTGTGAGCTGGTTTGGGGCCTGTTTACAAGTGGATTTACCTCACAAGTAAAGGCTGATAAACTGCAGAGTGCACTAATTGTGCCCAGGTGAGAGGGGTGTGACTTGACTGTTAAACTAGGATAAAAGATTTGTGAGCTGGTTTGGGGTCTGTTTACAAGTGGATTTACCTTAAAAAGTAAAGGCTGATAAACTGCAGAGTGCACTAATTGTGCCCAGGTGAGAGGGGTGTGGCTTGACTGTTAAACTTGTATAAAAGGTTTGTGAGTTTGTTTGGGGTCTGTTTACAAGTGGATTTACCTTAAAAAGTAAAGGCTGATAAACTGCAGAGTGCACTAATTGTGCCCAGGTGAGAGGGGTGTAGCTTGACTGTTAAACTTGTATAAAAGGTTTGTGAGCTGGTTTGGGGCCTGTCTACAAGTGGATTTACCTTACAAGTAAAGGCTGATAAACTGCAGAGTGCACTAATTGTGCCCAGGTGAGAGGGGTGTGACTTGACTGTTAAACTAGGATAAAAGATTTGTGAGCTGGTTTGGGGTCTGTTTACAAGTGGATTTACCTTAAAAAGTAAAGGCTGATAAAATGCAGAGTGCACTAATTGTGCCCAGGTGAGAGGGGTGTGGCTTGACTGTTAAACTTGTATAAAAGGTTTGTGAGCTGGTTTGGGGCCTGTTTACAAGTGGATTTACCTTACAAGTAAAGGCTGATAAACTGCAGAGTGCACTAATTGTGCCCAGATGAGAGGGGTGTGGCTTGACTGTTAAACTAGGATAAAAGATTTGTGAGCTGGTTTGGGGCCTGTTTACAAGTGGATTTACCTTACAAGTAAAGGCTGGTAAATTGCGAAGTGCACTAATTGTTGCCCAGGCGAGAAGGCAGAAGTTAATATAAACCGGAGAAGGGGAACTTGTGAGCTTGCGAACATTTTCAGTATCAAGTGCAATTCTAGTAAAAGCCTAGGAGTTTAAATAAAAGGAGGGCCTTCAAAGAAAAGGGAGGGCAGATTTATAGTGCAAAGGAGGAAAACTTTATATAAATATATTATTTTATATTCTTTATTTTTCCCACTGAAATTTCGTAGACAATAGTAATAATTATGAGTCAGTCCAGTGGCAACCTTATTCAGTGTACATCCTGTCATATGTATGCAATACTGGAACAGATGATCCAGTTTCCATACCTCTGTGAGAGGTGTGAGCATGTTGCCTCTCTGGAAGCTCAAATTGGAGATCTGGAGAGGAGAATTGCAGCACTTAGTGATATTGCTCCACTTGAAAGGGGGTTGGTGCTCACTGAGTGCAGTTTAGCTGGGCCTAGCATGGAGGGTGGAGCTGGGGCCTTTGAGGATGTCCAGGGAGGCAGCTGGGTTACAGTTACAAGGGGAAGCAGGGGGAACAGGAGGAGGTAGGCCAGTTCTGATTTGGCAAACAACAACAGATTTGCCAGATTGAGTGAAACTGTTGGCGATGTCCATTCAGGAATGGCAATGCCAGATAGAGCTGTTCCCTCTAACAGCCGGGCGAACAGCTCTACTGGAGGAGAGGGAGGGCAGAATAGGCAGAACAACAGACAGGTTTTGGTTGTAGGGGACTCTATTATTAGGAAGGTAGACAGGGTGATTTGTCACCCAGATCCCAGCAATCGAACAGTTTGCTGTCTCCCGGGTGCTCGGGTTCGTCATGTTGTGGATTGGGTAGACAAATTATTGGGAGAGGCTGGAAATGAACCGGCGGTCTTGGTACATATTGGTACCAATGACAAAGTTAGTGGAAGATGGAGTGTCCTAAAGAATGATTGTAGAGAACTAGGTAATAAGCTGAAGGCAAGGACCTCCAAGGTAGTATTTTCTGAGATACTACCAGTGCCACGTGCTAGCCCAGGGAGGCAGAAGGATATTAGGGAGGTTAATGCGTGGCTAAAGATGTGGTGCACTAAGGAGGGGTTTGACTTTTTAGAGCACTGGGCTGACTTCTCACTTCGGTACAATCTCTACAGTAGGGATGGATTGCACCTTAATGATGAGGGAGCTTTTGTACTAGGGGATAGGATTGTAGAAAGGCTGGAGGAGTTTTTAAACTAGTAGGTGGGGGGGAGGGACTAGATATAAGTAATGTGGTAGAAAGTGTAGAGGGTATAAGGGATGAATTAACAACTCATAGAGGAGGAGATGGGGGGAGGGGTAGTATAGTCAATAGGGAGGTAGTACTAAGTAATTCAAGTTCAGTGGCAGACACTTCAGAACTACAGACTCATAACATAAGGTGTATGCTTGCTAATGCCAGAAGCTTGCCAGGAAAAATGGGAGAGTTAGAATTATCAGCAATTAATGAAAAATGGGATTTAATAGGCATTACCGAAACGTGGTGGTATGAATCTCATGACTGGACTGTTAATCTGGATGGTTCTAACCTATTTAGGAAAGATAGAGGCAATGGTAAATGAGGAAGAGGGATTTGTCTGTATGTTAACCCTGAATTTAAGGCTATAGTCAGAGAAGATATTTATGGTGGACCTAGTGATAAAGTTGAATGTTTGTGGGTAGAGTTAAATAGAGGAGCAGCAAATTCCAAAAGAATATTAGTAGGAGTATGCTATAAACCCCCAAATATAGCTGAAAGTGAGGAAATACAATTATTGTTACAGATTGGAAATGCAGCTAAGCACGGGCAAGTTCTAATAATGGGAGATTTTAATTACCCTGAAATAAACTGGATAAATGAGACCAGCAGTTCAGCTAAGGGGAGCAGGTTCTTGAGTACACTCAGGGATCATTATCTGGCCCAGGTTATACAGGAGCCTACTAGAAATGAAGCTATCTTAGATTTACTCATTACAAATAATATTGATATTGTATCAAATGTTGAAATAGGGCAACCTTTGGGAAACAGTGATCACAACACAGTGTCATTTGAGATTGAATTAAAAAAACAACATTTTAAAGGGGCAACAAAAACTCTAAATTTTAAAAGGGCAGATTTTAACGGTCTCAGGGCAGCAATACAAAGTATAGACTAGGACAGAGAACTGATAGGTAAAAACACTGAACATAAATGGACAACATTTAAATCCTTACTAAATATACATACACATCGGCATATACTGTGTGGGAATAAAAGTAAAAGGAGTAAATCACAACCCATGTGGCTTAACAATGATTTAAAGATCAAGATACGGAGTAAAAAACAGGCATTTAAATTATACAAACAAGAGGGGACAGAGACTGCTTTACGGGAATACAAGGAAATCAACAAGGCTTGCAAAAGCGCGATTAGACTGGTTAAATAGAAAATGAAAAATTAATTGCAAAAGAGAGTAAGACTAACCCTAAAATATTTTTTAAGTATATTAATGGGAAGAAGGCGAGGAAGAAAGCTATAGGAACATTAGAATGTGAAACAGGCTGTCTGAAAATTAGTGACCAGGAAAAGGCAGATGAGCTAAATAGGTTCTTTTCTTCAGTATACACAAGGGAGGTACAAGTGGTTGGGACACTGCAACATAATGGGGCTACACTACCTTTGCCAAATAATTGGTTAACACAGGAAGTAATCCAAAAGAGGTTGGAATAAATCAATGTTAATAAAGCCCCGGGTCCTGATGGAATACATCCAAGGGTACTAAGGGAACTGGGTTCTGTAATAGCCAAACCATTATATTTAATTTTTCAAGATTCACTCAACACAGGGTCTCTACCAGATGACTGGAGAAAAGCTGATGTTATACCTATATTTAAAAAGGGAGCAAGAGCAAATCCAGGGAATTATAGACCAGTGAGCCTCACTTCTGTAGTGGGGAAGCTTTTAGAAGGGTTAATAAGGGATAATATACAAGAATATGTCTATTTGAACAGGATTATAAGTAGGAGTCAACATGGGTTTATGAGGGATAGGTCATGTCAAACAAATCTAATTAGTTTCTATGAGGAGGTTAGTAGGAACCTGGATCAAGGCAACTCAGTGGATGTAGTCTTTTTGGATTTTGCAAAGGCTTTTGATACAGTGCCACATGGGAGACTATTGGGCAAACTAAGGGATACAGGAATTGCAGTAAATATCTGCTCATGGATTGAGAGCTGGCTAAAAGACAGGAAGCAAAGGGTTGTTGTAAATAGAACATACTCCGATTGGACTAATGTGGTAAGTGGGTTCCTCAGGGTTCAGTATTAGGTCCTCTCCTTTTTAACATATTTATTAATGACTTAGAGGTAGGATTGGAGTGTGGGGTCTCCATTTTCGCTGATGACACAAAGTTGTGCAAGGTAATTAAATCAGAAAATGATTTGCTTTCCCTCCAAGGGGATTTATTTAAAATTGAGGAATGAGCATCTAAATGGCAGATGAGATTTAGTACGAATAAATGTAAGGTTATGCATCTGGGAAGGAAAAATAGCCATGCAATTTATAATCTTAATGGAGCAAATCTAGGTGTATCAGATATTGAAAGGGATTTGGGAGTGCTTGTGGACAACCACCTAGGTAACAGTGCTCAAAGCCAAGCAGCAGCTGCAAAGGCAAATAAAATATTAGCATGTATTAAGAAGGGTATAGAAGCCAGGGAAGCAAATATAATTCTGCCACTATACAAATCTCTAGTACGCCCTCATTTGGAATATGGAATACAATTTTAGGCACCACTTCATAAAAAGGACATTTTAGAGCTGGAAAAGGTACAGAGAAGGGCAACAAAACTAATAAGGGGAATGGAGGGGCTAAGTTATGAAGAAAGACTAACCAAATTAAACTTATTTTCTCTAGAAAAAAGGCGTCTAAGAGGAGATATGATTACCTTATATAAATACATCCAGGGTCAGTAGAAAGATTTGTCGGGGGAGCTTTTTGTGCCAAGAGGTTTTCAACTGACAAGAGGTCATCCCTTGAGGTTAGAAGTAAAAAGATTCCACCTCAAAGAAAGAAAAGGGTTCTTCACAGTAAGGGGGTTAATCTGTGGAATTCTCTACCAAAGGAGGTGGTGACAGTGGATTCGATAGATAACTTTAAAAGGGGACTAGATTTATTTCTAATTAAAAAGGGTATTCAGGGTTATCATGGATAATTAGAGAGACAGTAATGATCCAAATTTTTTACATTTCCCCTTGAGACAATTGGCTAAGTCTCGCTTGTGTTTTTTTTTTTTTCCATTTGCCTTCCTCTGGACTAATTAATAATAATAATAAAAAAATAAAAAAACATTCAATAATTGATTAATAATTAATTAACAACTAATGAATTAATAGTTAATCTGCATATTGCAGATCAGAGGAGATCTTAAAAGGTTGAACTGGATGGAATGAAAGTCTTTTTTCAAACTTAAATACTATGGGCCTCATTCAAATGCAATTTGGCCAATTGAATAGGGCTCTATATAAGCACAGAGCATATTTTTTTTTACAGAAGTTTTTAGTTAATGAACTTCTATCCAAAAGCAAGGTCTTCACTAACTAAAAACTTCTGTAAAAAATATGCTCTGTGCTTATACAGAGCCCTATTCAATTGGCCAAATCACATTTGAATGAGGCCCTATGTAACTATGTAACTATGTAATGCTTACCCATAGGCTTTGAATAGCTTGATAACATTATGGCCAACAACCCATATAGTAAAGCATACAAAAAATTAGCTGAGGTTGAAAAAGAACAACAGTCACATATGCAAAGACATCAATTGCCAACGCCAAGAGTAGTTCTCAATAGAGATTTCCATACTGATCAAAGACGGTATAATTTACCAATAGCAAATGAGGTTGCCATGGAATTTAAAAATGATCAAGAACAACCTTTTATAAACATAAATATTTTAAGTATTAATTTGGATCCAATGACATATTCCATTTTCTTTCCAAATGGGGAGCCAGGATGGCACCCAAAATTACAGTTGCAAAGTTATCCCAATAGTAAAGTTTGTGTTAGAAACAATATTGCCATGCTGGAATATAAAGTGGCACAAACTGTTGTTCGGGATCATTTTAATCCTATTTTATGTGGGGGCAAACTCACACAACAATGGATTATTGATTCCTATCTACAAGTCGAAGCAAATAATATAAATTTTGTCAAATTTCAACAAAACAAGCTTTGAGTAGAACAGTATTGTGGATATATGGATTATGTCGCTTAATTGGCTGCAAACAGAGACATTCCTGCTGGAAGAGCAATGATTTTGCCATCCTCTTTCCAAGTATCTCCTCGCAATATGCGAGAAAGATACAATGATGCCTTGGCTATTTTCACTAAATTTGGCAAACTAGATTTATTCATTACATTTACATGTAATCCACAATGGCCAGAGATCAAAGAACATTTACAGCTTGGACAAAATACTTCTGACCGACCAGATTTGGGGGCAAGAGTATTCAAAATAAAACTAAATTCATTAATTCATGATATAACTAAAGCAGACATATTAATGTGTGGCTTTTGTTTATACCAATGCATTTCAAAAAAGAAGCCTGCCACATGCACATATACTTTTAATCTTGCAAGAAAAAGATTAATTGAATACGGCAGACAGAGCGGATTCAGTAATTACTACTGAACTGCCACATCCAGAGAAACATTGCAAACTTTATGAGATTGTAACTCATAGAATTATACATTATCTATGTGGAGATATCAATCCAAATTCACCATGAATGGAAAATAAGAAATGCATAAAAGAGTTTCCAAAACAATTTCAAATGCAAACTTATGCTAATTGTGATGGATACCCTTTGTATAAAAGAAGAGAAGGACAGACAGCTATTATCCGTGGCCAAAAGGTTGATAATAGATATGTGGTTCCATACAATCCCTATTTGCTGATGAACTACAATGCACATATCAATGTGGAAGCTTGCACTTCTATCAAATCCATCAAATATGTGTATAAATATATATACAGTCAGGTCCATAAATATTGGGACAACGACACAATTCTAATCTTTTTGGCTCTATACACCACCACAATGGATTTGAAATGAAACAAACAACATGTGCTTTACTGCAGACTTCCAGCTTTAATTTGAGGGTATTTACATCCAAGTCAGGCGAACGGTGTAGGAATTACAACAGTTTGTATATGTGCCTCCCACTTTTTAAGGGACCAAAAGTAATGGGACAGATTAACAGTCATAAATCAAACTTTCACTTTTTAATACTTGGTTGCAAATCCTGTGCAGTCAATTACAGCCTGAAGCCTGGAAAGCATAGACATCACCAGACGCTGGGTTTCATCCCTGGTGATGCTCTGCCAGACCTCTATTGCAACTGTCTTCAGTTCCTGCTTGTTCTTGGGGCATTTTCCCTTCAGTTTTGTCTTCAGCAAGTGAAATGCATGCTCAATCTGATTCAGGTCAGCTGATTGACTTGGCCATTGCATAACATTACACTTCTTTCCCTTAAAAAACTCTTTGGTTGCTTTTGCAGTATGCTTCGGGTCATTGTCCATCTTCACTGTGAAGTGCCATCCAATGAGTTCTGAAGCATTTGGCTGAATATGAGCAGATAATATTGCCCGAAATACTTCAGAATTCATCCTGCTGCTCTTGTCAGCAGTCACATCATCAATAAATACAAGAGAACCAGTTCCATTGGAAGCCATACATGCCCAAGCCATGACACTACCACCACCATGCTTCACTGATGAGGTGGTACGCTTTGGATCATGAGCAGTTCCTTTCCGTCTCCATACTCTTCTCTTCCCATCACTCTGGTACAAGTTGATTTTAGTCTCATCTGTCCATAGGATGTTGTTCCAGAACTGTGAAGGCTTTTTTAGATGTTGTTTGGCAAACTCTAATCTGGCCTTCCTTTTTTTGAGGCTCACCAATGGTTTACATCTTGTGGTGAACCCTCTGTATTCACTCTGGTGAAGTCTTCTCTTGATTGTTGACTTTGACACACATACAATACTGTTGTGAAGGGTGTTTTCTTCACCAGGGAAATTATTATTTGGTCATCCACCACAGTTGTTTTCTGTGGTCTTCCGGGTCTTTTGGTGTTGCTGAGCTCACCGGTGCGTTCTTTCTTTTTAAGGATGTTCCAAACCGTTGATTTGGTCACACCTAATGTTTTTGCTATCTCTCTGATGGGTTTGTTTTGTTTTTTCAGCCTAATGATGGCTTGCTTCACTGATAGTGACAGCTCTTTGGATCTCATATTGACAATTAACAGCAACAAAAGCAAATAGCACACTTGAAATGAACTCTGGACCTTTTATCTGCTCTTTGTAAATAGCATAATGAGGGAATAACACACACCTGGCCATGGAACAGCTGAGCAGCCAATTTGTCCCATTACTTTTTGTCCCTTAAAAAGTGGGAGGCACATATACAAACTGTTGTAATTCCTACACCTTTCCCCTGATTTGGATGTAAATACCCTCAAATTAAAGCTAAAAGTCTGCAGTTAAAGCACATCTTGTTCGATTCATTTCAAATCCATTGTGGTGGTGTATAGAGCCAAAAAGATTAGAATTGTGTCGATGTCCCAATATTTATGGACCTGAGTGTATATATAGTTACATAGTTACATAGTTACATAGGCCCTCATTCAATTGCGATTTGGCCAATTGAATAGTGCTCTAAATAAGCACATAACATATATTTTTTAAATAAGTTTTTAGTTTGTGAAAACCTTGCTTTTAGATAGATGCTTACTAAGTAAAAACTTGCTTAAAAAAAATATGTTATGTGTTTATTTAGACCCCTATTTAATTGTCCAAAATAGCAATTGAGTGAGGGCCATAGTATTTAAGGTTGAAAAAAGACTTTCAGTCCATCAACTTCAAACTTTTAAGATCTCCTCTGATCTGCAATATGCGGATTAACTATTAATTCATTAGTTGTTAATTAATTACTAATCAATTATTTAATGTTTTTTTTATTTTTTTTTATTATTAATTAGTCCAGAGGAAGGCAAATAGAAAAAAAAAAAAACACAAGCGAGACTTAGCCAATTGTCTCAAAGGGAAATGTAAAACATTTGGATCAATACTGTCTCTCTAATTATCCATGATAACCCTGAATTCCCTTTTTAATTAGAAATAAATCTAGTCCCCTTTTAAAGTTATCTATCGAATCCGCTGTCACCACCTCCTCTGGTAGAGAATTCCACAGTTTAAACAACCTTACTGTGAAGAACCCTTTTCTATCTTTGAGGTGGAATCTTTTTACTTCTAACCTCAAGGGATGTCCTCTTGTCTGTTAAAAACCTCTTGACACAAAAAGCTCCCCTAACAAATCTTTATACTGACCCTGGATGTATTTATTAAAGGTAATCATATCTCCTCTTAGACGCCTTTTTTCTAGAGAAAATAAGTTTAATTTGGTTAGTCTTTCTTCATAACTTAGCCCCTCCATTCCCCTTATTAGTTTTGTTGCCCTTCTCTGTACCTTTTCCAGCTCTAAAATGTCTTTTTTATGAAGTGGTGCCCAAAATTGTACTCCATATTCCAAATGAGGAGGTTTGATTTGTATAGTGGCAGAATTATATTTGCTTTCCTGGCTTCTATACCCTTCTTAATACATGCTAATATTTTATTTGCCTTTGCAGCTGCTGCTTGGCTTTGAGCACTGTTACCTAGGTGGTTGTCCACAAGCACTCCCAAAATCCCTTTCAATATCTGATACACCTAGATTTGCTCCATTAAGATTATAAATTGCATGGCTATTTTTCCTTCCCTGATGCATAACCTTACATTTATTCGTATTAAATCTCATCTGCCATTTAGATGCCCATTCCTCAAGTTTATGTAAATCCCCTTGGAGGGAAAGCACATCATTATCTGATTTAATTACCTTGCACAACTTTGTATCATCAGCGAAAATGGAGACCCCACACTCCAATCCTACCTCTAAGTCATTAATAAATATGTTAAAAAGGAGAGGACCTAATACTGAACCCTGAGGAACCCCACTTACCACATTAGTCCAATCGGAGTATGTTCCATTTACAACAACTCTTTGCTTCCTGTCTTTTAGCCAGCTCTCAATCCATGAGCAGATATTTACTGCAATTCCTGTATCCCTTAGTTTGCCCAATAGTCTCCCATGTGGCACTGTATCAAAATCCAAAAAGACTACATCCACTGAGTTGCCTTGATCCAGGTTCCTACTAACCTCCTCATAGAAACTAATTAGATTTGTTTGACATGACCTATCCCTCATAAATCTATGTTGACTCCTACTTATAATCCTGTTCAAATAGACATATTCTTGTATATTATCCCTTATTAACCCTTCTAAAAGCTTCCCCACTACAGAAGTGAGGCTCACTGGTCTATAATTCCCCGGATTTGCTCTTGCTCCCTTTTTAAATATAGGTATAACATCAGCTTTTCTCCAGTCATCTGGTAGAGATCCTGTGTTGAGTGAATCTTGAAAAATTAAATATAATGGTTTGGCTATTACAGAACCCAGTTCCCTTAGTACCCTTGGATTTATTCCATCAGGACCCGGGGCTTTATTAACATTTATTTTTTCCAACCTCTTTTGGATTACTTCCTGTGTTAACCAATTATTTGGCAAAGGTAGTGTAGCCCCATTATGTTGCAGTGTCCCAACCACTTGTACCTCCCTTGTGTATACCGAAGAAAATAACCTATTTAGCTCATCTGCCTTTTCCTGGTCACTAATTTCCAGACAGCCTGTTTCACATTCTAATGTTCCTATAGCTTCCTTCCTCGCCTTCTTCCCATTAATATACTTAAAAAATATTTTAGGGTTAATCTTACTCTCTTTTGCAATACATTTTTCATTTTCTATTTTAGCCAGTCTAATCGCGCTTTTGCAAGCCTTGTTGATTTCCTTGTATTCCCGTAAAGCAGTCTCTGTCCCCACTTGTTTGTATAATTTAAATGCCTGTTTTTTTACTCCGTATCTTGATCTTTAAATCATTGTTAAGCCACATGGGTTGTGATTTACTCCTTTTACTTTTGTTCCCTCACGGTATATGCCGATGTGTATGTATATTTAGTAAGGATTTAAATGTTGTCCATTTATGTTCAGTGTTTTTACCTATCAGTTCTCTGTCCCAGTCTATACTGGAGGAGGTTTGTATTGCTGCCCTTAGACCGTTAAAATCTGCCCTTTTAAAATTAAGAGTTTTTGTTGGCCCCTTAAAATGTTGTTTTTTTAATTCAATCTCAAATGGGACTGTGTTGTGATCACTGTTTCCCAAAGGTTGCCCTATTTCAACATTTGATACTATATTAATATTATTTGTGATGAGTAAATCTAAGATAGCTTCATTTCTAGTAGGCTCCTGTATAACCTGGGCCAGATAATGATCCCTGAGTGTACTCAAGAACCTGCTCTCCTTAGCTGAACTGCTGGTCTCATTTATCCAGTTTATTTGAGGGTAATTAAAATCTCCCATTATTAGAACTTGCCCGTGCTTAGCTGCATTTCCAATCTGTAACAATAATTGTATTTCCTCACTTTCAGCTATATTTGGGGTTTATAGCATACTCCTACTAATATTCTTTTGGAATTTGCTGCTCCGCTATTTAACTCTACCCACAAACATTCAAATTTATCACTAGGTCCACCATAAATATCTTCTCTGACTATAGCCTTAAATTCAGGATTAACATACAGACAAATCCCTCCTCCTCGTTTACCATTGTCTATATAAAGGATATGATGCAGCAACTGTTGTTGTGCAAGGTGCACAAAATGAAAAAGACAATCCAATTTTACATGACGATCTTTCATCTTATTCAGATGCTCGCTATGTAAGTGCTCCAGAAGCAATGTGGCGTCTTCTCAAATTTGAGATGCATGATCGGTCACATGCTGTGTATCGATTAGCTGTCCATTTTCCCCAAAGTCAATTTGTTTGCTTCACTGAAAGAAATGCTTTAGCACAAAGTAAACATAGAGCAACAACGCTTACTGCTTGGTTTCAATTAAATTGTCAGGACACTCAGGCCAGACAATTTTTATACATTAACATCCCAAGTCACTATGTATTCGTAAATGGTGAATGGAGACAACGAAAAAAACATAATTATAAAATTATCCCAAGAATTTATACCGTCAGTCCAAAAGACATTAAATGTTTCAGTTTAAGATTACCCGTATTTTTCGCCCTATAAGACGCACCTGCAGATAAGACGCACCTAGTTTTTAGAGGAGGAAAACAAGAAAAAAAAATTCTGAATCAAACACAAATACACTTCACACACAGATACACACAAATTATATATATATATATATATATATATATATATATATACATACATATACATATACACATACATACACACATACACATACTGCAGCATTTGGGAACCCTTGACCCTCCCTGACCCTCCTGACCCTCACCTTTATTCTGATCTCAGCCCATCTTGATCTCACCCCAGTGTTTCCTACCAGCACTCCTCGTGTACTGCAGCGTCGCGTGTGTGACGTCACTAGGATGCACCGGCCGACGCGATGCATGCTGCTGGTGCTGTAGGAAGTGCCAATCAGGAGTGGGAAGAGATCAAGAGGACAGAGAGGCAGTTTTAAAAGGTATATTCGCAGTATAAGACGCACCAACTTTCTTCCCCCAGTTTTGGGGAAGAAAAAGTGCGTCTTAAACGGCGAAAAATACTGTACTTCTTTTACATGTTTCCGGTGCACAAAGTTATGAACATTTATGCACAGTCAATGACATAGTTTATGATACTCTCCAGTTAGCTGCAAGACATCAAAACTTTCTCGCAGATGATACAGAATGTGAGAGATGTCTCGAGGAAGCAGCACTATGTCAAATGCCAAAGCAAATGAAAGAACAATTTGCTTTCATTTGCATCTTTTGCAATGTACCTGATGCATTAACTTTGTGGGGAACATTTAATTCTTGAAACGTTACAATAAGACCATTGCGCTATTGAAAGCATTAATGGAAATACAGGAAATCTTTCTTTGTCATGGATTAAATTGTGCAAATTTTAATCAGCCTGATCCAGGAATTATAGATGAAATTAACTTTGATGAGTATGACACTGACATTGAATATCAAAAAACACAAGAAAAAATTTGAACTTTAAATGCATTACAATTGGAAGCATTTAACGCCATCACAAATGCAATAGAAGATGACATGACCAAAGAGCGTTATTTCTATCTGGATTGCCCTGGTGGATCAGGAAAAACGTATCTATATAATTTGTTGATAAGTTGCATTCAAGCACAGGGTCAAACAGCACTGCTATTTGCAACCACTGGAATCGCGGCACTTTTGTTAGAAGGTGATAGAACTGTGCATAGTAGATTTAAACTGCCAGTTCCCATTCTGGAAACATCAGTGTCAGATATTCAAATGAATTCATCACAAGCCAAAAAATTGCACAAGAGTAAATTAATTATAATAGATGAGGCAACTATGATGTCATGCCATGCCCTCCAATGTATTGATCGATTATTAAAATAAGTTATGGCTAATGATTTGCCATTTGGTGGAATGTTGATGTTGTTAGGAGGAGATTTCAGGCAAACATTACCTGTGGTGCCACATGGCAATCGGACTGACATAGTCGAAATGTGTATAAAAAGAAGTATGCTGTGGAAAACATTTACATACCTGAAATTAGAAGTAAATATGAGATCTGAAGGCCGAAATCAATTCAATGATTGGCTCATTCACATTGGAGAAGGAAAACAGCCAAAAATAAATAATTTACCTAATGATACTGTTCAAATTCCAGCAGAAATTATTTTGAAAGAACCACGAATATCGACAATCTTCCTCAATACCATCAATAACGAGGCTTACTCAGACATTGCAAGCAAAGTCATATTGACATAAAAAAATATAGATGCCTTGAATCTAAACAACAAAATTTTAAAATGAATTAATGCACCCCCAAAAAACTATTACAGTGCAGATTTTGTTCTGGCTGATGACAAAGATAGTGAAGCAAACTTTACTATGGAATTTATTAATTCTTTAACTCCCTATGGAGTGCCACCACATGTTTTGCAACTTAAAAAAGGGGCAGTTGATATGCTACTGAGAAATATGAATCCCAAAAAAGGACTTTGTAATAGGACCAGATTAATTGTGAAGGATTTAAAGGATCATTTTATACATGCAGAAATTATGAGTGGTACACATAAAGGTGAACCAGTTCTTATACCGAGAATTGATTTGGCTCCAAGTGATAGCGGTTTGCCTTTTGTCCTTCAAAGGAGACAATTTCCCATTATCATGGCATTTGCCATGACCATCAATAAATCCCAAGGACAAACTTTTTGTCTGTGGGTATTTTTTTGAAGGAACCTGTGTTTGCACATGGTCAACTCTATGTTGCATTTTCAAGATGCAATAATCCAAGAAATTAAAGTACATGTTGAAGAAAACCCAAGTCAGGGTGATTTATTGGAAGATGAATGCATTTTTACCCAAAACATTGAGTACTATGAGGTGCTGTAAACATAGAGAACAGCAGTTCGACGACAACATTTTATGTCACTCGGACTGATTTTAGAGGACCACTATTTCAATAAGAAACTCTATACAATGGCAAAAAAAAAACATAGAGAACAGTGGTTTTACTTCCAGGACAAAATTTTAGCTCACTGGGACTCTTTATAGAGGACCACTATTTCACATAGGAAACTCTATGTGCCATTTGCACAAGATACAACAAGAACAAAAAAAAATGCAAAACCCCCCCAAAACAACAGTAAACAGTGGATATATCCCATATACAAAATTAAAAGTCTGCTGGACTCTTTGGGCCTCATTCTATTAGCGGCCGTAAATCGGCCGTAAGGCTGCGATTCCTTGCGGGGGTTCTGTTAACTCGCGATTCTATTATACGGCCCCGCAAGGATCTCCTCTTACGGCGGGCTGCATATCTTGAAACCGTCCGTAAGCTGTGAAATCTAAAAACGCAAAAATAAATTCAAGCCTGCACTGTACAGCTCTGTAAATGCTAGGGATCATATTGGGGGACATGAGGATTAAAAGGAACCCACTCTCAAGCTTGCACATCAGCCCAAACCCGAGTTCAAATTAACTGTTTATTTTCCGGCTGCGGCGTGGGCGGGTCTGAAGTGCTCCAAGCACTCTGGACTTTTTACATGGATGTTTTACGGATATTAAAAATAAAATATTTTACGGATTTGAGTATAGGATAATTATGTGCTATTTTTTCTAACACCTAAAATCCCTTTATAGTCTTCTCAAAGTGCAGGATGGCTTTATTTGAGCTATTTTATGTGCTTAATTGGTGCTAGCGGGACCTCTTTCCTGCAAGTAAGCTGCGGCTCGCTTTTAGCCTTGCAGAGAGGTTTCCCGGAGCAATTGAATTGCAAATAGGAATTTCTTACGGCCGAAACTCTTGCCGACGTTTTAGATCAAAGGCTTTCCTCTGGCGCGAGCGGCCGCAAGAGATAGCAAGGCACCGGCCGCAAGCCTGCCGGAATCCCCGGCCGTAAGGGAATAGAATAGCAGAATAGCTTGCGGCCGGTCCTTGCGGCCCCGCAACGGCTGCGGCCGCTAATAGAATGAGGCCCATAGTAAGGGAAACCACTTGGACATATAAAAAAACAAAACAAGGATTTCACTTAGGAAACTCTATGTGCCATTTTCAACAACTACAACAATAAAAACAAAAAGAAAAATGAACAGATTGGAATGTGTTAGAACTTAACTTTTTACATGATTGGTCCCACAAAACAATTAGGTGGCATTTTCTTTAAATTCAAGGTTAAATGTTATTGTTTTATGTTACTATTTCACATGTTAACATGGCATTTTCAAAGTTGTGGAAAGTTGGTTCATTGTGTATAGTCAAGGATTTATGTTACTACAAGATTCACCATTTGTTAATACATTGAACTGTATAATTAAATACAGAGTATTGATTCAGGGAGTTATCTGATCGCCAGTTAATGGGGTCAGGAAGGAATATTTTTTTTCCCTCTTTGATACAATTGGCCAAGTTTCAATGGGGTTTTTTATTGTTTGCCTTCCTGTGGATGCAATGCCGATTTAGTTTAACAAGAGTTTTAAAAAAAAATGAATGTTACAAAGCATGTCATTTTTCTATATAGTTATTTACAGAAAGTTTACATAATCTTCTGTTATTCATGCATACCTATCAATTGAAAATGTTAGTATTGTTACAACAAATGGTTCAAGATTGTTTAAAATACAAGTTGCATGTTACAAACTTTTATGTTATGCTTTATAATATGTATTCATGAAAACTTCAGACATTGTTAAATTGTTATTCCATATATCACAATTAAAATAATTAATATTGAAAATATATATATTCTATACCTGTTGGTGAAATAGAAGTTGAAGGTTACAAAAATAAAAAGTTTTATTCAAAATGTTGTATTTCTTTGTAGATAAAAAAAGGTTAAAAATGTCAGACTCTCACATAGTGTGGCAAACATATAAATACTATAAATAACATATATTATTCTGTAATTTGCAATATCCAAGAAAAATTATCAAGTAATGTAACTATATTGCTGCTTATTTTCAAACGTTTGTATTTTCCTTTATTGTTTGTCATACCTCAATAAGAATTGATTGTGAAAAAACATATTAATAAATTCCTCAGAGAATAGATCTGTGGAGACCCCCATGGTATAGGGTTGAACATTAGGTGACATTGGAGGACTGTTGAGAGTATGGGGATAAATGTTAGGTGCCATGGGGGTCCATGAGGACCCCAAGGTTAGAGTTTAATATAACATGGGGTCTGGCAAGACTCCCATGGTATAGGGGTTAACATTAAGTGTTATGGGCTTTGTTAAGGACCTCCGTGGTATCAGGGTGAATATTAGGTGGCATTAGGAGTTCATAGGAAGGGTTAAATTTAGGTTATATTTTAGATTACTGTAGGAGGTTATTGGGACCCCCATGGTAACGGATTCATATTTGGTACTATGGGGTTCTATAAGCACCCTATGGTTGGGGGATCCCCTGACTCATGGGGGTTAAAAGGTATGAAGTGGAAATGCTGGGAGATCCCTGGGCTCATAGAAGATAGGGGGTATTGAGGAGAGATTATGGGGATAACCTGGTTCATGAAGGTAGCGGTATTAACCCCTTAATTGTGTCAATTTTGAGCAATCAAGCCTCAAATCCAACACAATTATTAACAATGCTTTAGGGAGGCATATTGTGTGCCCTAATCCATGTGTCTGTGTGTTTGTAATAATTAGTGATTAGTGATAATAACATACATTACATTTAGTTAATGATGTGATATGTGTATCCACATATTACAGTATACATATCCCGTGTTACAGTATAGTTGATGTGTATAAATCATATTTCTAGAAATCATCGGCTTGAAGAGATTAATCTTATATTGCTAACAGCATAATCATATTGATATATTGTGATGGTGTGTCACCAGAGGGCAGTAGAGACTTCTCCCCACGAGTGAAATGGTTAAGAAGATCCTTAAAAAGCTTGGCTGTGGCTGCAATCGAGAGCTATGGCTGTCTCCAGGTGGAGAGCTGTTTGACAGTGCTGGAGTGTTGTAGTGTGCAGGGCAGGCATTTGCACAGCGAGGGACGCAGTTGGGCTGCAATGAGTCCCGAAGGCGCTCATTGCAGGCCTTGCAATGAGAGCCACAGATGCTCATTGCGAGGCCCGTAGCACTTTGCAGCTGATCGCGAGGCACGCAGTTTACTAATTTAATGGCCGAACTTGTTTTAAGCGCATAACTTAAAAGACCCCCCAAAACATAATTTTTGATGGGCAATTTCCTAGTTTAACATATTTATTATATGTATACATGTTATCTCATACACAACAATGGCGTGAGACTTAAGAGGACAGGTGTACCCAATATTCCTGTTTCCTGCGACTCCCTCTGCCTCTTCACAGCATTCTTGTGCTGTTGCTGACCTTCCTCAACTGCTAAAACAAATTAATGCAATACCCCTTGTCATAATTTGGCCCTATGCCCCTGTGCCTACAACAAGCTGTCCCTTACATGCTCCCTAAGGCAACCCTGTGCATGGCCTGTGCTATATGGAAATATTCCAATTGTGGACCCACCCGTTGTGATTCTCTTTGCAGAAGGCTATGATTGATAGGACAGCTTTACCCTGGACACTTATCAATTAACCCATAGCTATCCTATTTTCTGTAAAGTCCAGCATTCATTCCTGGGTCTGCAGCACTGGTGTAGAGCACTAAACCCTCTGAGCTGGTCTGCATTGCTCAAATTCCAGAGAGGCAAGAGGTTAACATGAACAAGCTGTTGAAAAAAAAAAAAAAAACATTATAAGGTCTGTTCTCTTCAAATTTGGAAATATAAGCAGTCTTCAGAATCCATACTATTGACTTAAATGGTGAACACATCTCTGCAACCTGATTGGCTGCAGTAATGCAGAAGCATTTCACAGTTTGTTATACATGTAAACACAGACTAGATTTGATTTCTCAGGGAAAAATGTATGGCTTTTAAAAATACAAAAAGTCTTTCAACATTCTTTTAGGAGATCTTTACTGTGACATGGTCCAAATAGTGCTGAATTAATTCGCCCTTTAATGCATATTTCAGGTGTTGTTTGTACCAATATGCGATTTGATGTTGATTATGTTGATGTTAACATCTTTTTTAACATGCACATTGTAATCACTTGGCCATACCAACATTATTTACTATTTAATGTAATATTATTGACATGGAAACATAAGATAACAGCAATCAAATGCATGAAGACACAGAAGTGTCCAGACATATTTTACCATATAAATATAATTACACTGTTATCCATATTCTATTAATCTTTTCATGCAGACGATTTCTTAACATTTGATTTATACACATCCACTATACCTTAGCACAGGATGTTTATACTGAAATATGATATGGATAAACATAACAGATGATTAACTAAATGTAATATATCTTAATATTACAAATCAGTAGCCATTAGAAAAACATGGACCCAACGATATAATAATTACAGTACAAATGCTACCCAGGAGGACTAGAGGCTGTAGAAAATGTGATCATGTGTTGGCTTAAAGGTAATATTGTATAATGATAATGCATAGCATCTACTAGAGTCACATGTGGATATTACACCCCAAAAAGGATAATTAGATTACTATAAATCTCATCATTCATCGTTTCATATAATAGAAGTAAACGTCAATGAGCATAAAACTTACATTGTGTCTTCATCTGCTCAATGAAACAGATGCAAAAACATGCTGTATCTGTCATGAGTAGTCAGGTTTCCTGACCAATTGCAGATATTTTGCAATGATTTGGGATCTCAAAAGGAATGCTTAGCTTTGACTACAATCAGAACACAAGGAGTAATATCACTAATGCTATTGTAATGATATAGGAATCACAAGGTTTTTGGAGACCAGCAGCCTAGGTCAGCAATGATCCAATTCAGCAACTTGTAGGTGAAACAGGAACAAGCTTTATTGAAGGGAACAGGAACCACAATAATCTGGCAAGGTACATAGACAGGAAGTGCCTTATATAGGCCAAGGACCAGACACCTGATCAGACACAGCTGAAGAGACTAGTCACTGATACTATTGCTAGCAACGTCAAGGTTTATCAGATCTCAAGGAAATTCACAAAGGCAGGCTGGCGCAGTGGTAGGGAAGAGGTTCAGCAGCCTGGGGACCAGGGTTCAAAACCCAGCAGAGTCAGTTCCACACAGCTATATGATATTGTTTAGCCACATTGATATCATATGCTAAAGGTTCACAGGTGTTATCATATGATAACTGTTTTTGTTATGAGATTTAAAAATGTAGACATGATTATTGCTGAAAAACAAAGGTCATCAGTTTTAATGTCTTTTAATAAGATCAGAAAAGTCTATCTGGTCTCATATTGTTAAGAAGAATGACATGCTTAGCTCACACATGTATAACTGCTGGGTTTAATTGACTCAGTATTGTAGGGCTATGCAATTCCATAGCCATATGTGCATTGGTGCATATTAAATGTAACATCAATCATGGGGTTTACAACCTGATTAATGTGTTTATGTATGTTTTTATTTATGGCTTGTGAGATCATTCTCCTGGGGGGATGTCATCAATAGAATAGCTATATGAATGTCACTGTATTAAGTTTGCTTACATTATTTGTCTAAGATAATATACAAAAATAATAAAATAGGTTTATCAGTAAAAAAAATACTAAATAGGTTACATCATCTCTTCTCAACTGCATTCCTCAGTAACCATCAATTGGTGAAAAGTTAACCATTACCATTGTCTCGGTTATTGTAGTCATACATTTGCCATATTTCTTTTCTATAATCCTTTTATTTGACATGATTTATACATATTATATGTCCATTCTTAGAGTTAGAGCAGTGATTCTAATATCATCTCATTAGAATTAACAATGGTCGGTGAACGCAGATGTTTGAGTATTTAAATTTGGCTTTGATCAGTCTTGACTTAAAACAATGACCAGACAAGGATTTTATTTCCTGAACCCAAATATCAAATATTTATCTAAAAATATACTCAAGTATCTTATAACCTTTCGAGGTACAGCTGTGTTATCATAGCCATTGTATTAAAACATTTGTAGTGACTAGAAAAATATTTTATTGTGTTTACCAAAGAAGCTAGTGACCTTTTTAAGATTCAAGCTGGGAGACACAGCAGAGATATGGAGGAGCATTCAAGACAAGGGAGATGGCAGAGAGGACAGACATTCAGAAACACATTAATATAATTATTATTATCTTTATTTGTATGCGACAACATATTCTGTAGCGTTATACAGGGGTTAAGTACATGGCAAAGACAAAATTAACACCTTATAAAGAATTGAGGGCCCCGTTTTTTAGCTTAAAATCAAATGTACATAGAGCTTGTTTCCAATGCACCAACACAATATTGAAAACTCTCAAACTTACAATCGATTTAGGAGACATACTTATAAAAAAAACTCCTAACATATACTTTTGGGATACTCCCAAAACATAAATTTTCAAAATGTATACTCCAGAAACTACAAAGAAAGTCATAGCTCGCTCATAAAAGAATTTACACACTTACACAAGGAACAGGAAATTATTTTAAAACAAAAGAAAAGATTCAAACTTCTTTGGGTCTAATTATTTGATGGAGACAAGACATTGGGTATCATTTCAGTTTTATTTTCTCTATAATTCTTTTCATTACAATTATGGAAATATTTTGTGGATTTATGATAAAATAGATTGCCTTATCAATATTAATCTGAATATAACCATATCAACATAATCTTGTAACTTGTAAGTTGACATACAATTTACAGATTCATTTTATAAATATCATAAATATCAGATCGTGTAGCAATCCAATATATGTTGATTTAGTTAAATAAACAACAGAGTTAGAGGTTCTCAATCGGAGAATGTACTAACCTTAATGGGTTAGTTCTATGGACATGATAACCCACTCTGAGAGAAACCTCTTATTGCTCACTTGTGCCCTTCACAGGGAGAAATATCCTGTAGTATATCAGTCTGGTCCCACTCACTAGAGTTACCCAGCCCCGAAATACCAGGCAATTCTACCCTGAACAGAAGACACAGCAAACCCCAGACGTTCTTGTCCATTCTCAGATTGAGAACCTCTAATTTTGTTGTTGTGTATTTTGATTTAGTATCTAATTGTAATAAATAACATTTTCTTTTTGTATTTACATTTTGTTTAGAATTATACTGCAGAAGTTTTATAATTTTAAAATGGTATGGTATCTTAGTGAGTAGATATGATATTTGTGAACACACTAAAACGATCAAACCAACTTTGATATCATAATTGCCATATCTAATGTATTAGGCATATTGGGCATGTCTTGTATAAGATTATGTGGACAATGTCTTAACAGATTCTTCATAATTTGTTATATCTTGATATTATATCTGTCATAATTATTATACCATATTGATTGGTATATTGAAAGATACTGATTTGATAATATTGTTATTCATTATGATACATTTATTTTCATATAATACAGTTCTGTTTATTTCATGAGGCCATAGTGTATATATATTGTGTAGTAAGAATTCAGATAATTACAATTTGGCAACTATATAAAATATGAACATTTTCAATTAATATTAATACATGTTATTAATAATCATAATATCACTGTATTAATTGCCAAAAAGTACAACACCATACGTATCCACAGATAAGATGATCATGGACTATGTGATGGTGGCTAGCCACATGGTTACTGTATTTCACCATCCCTTAGTCGATGGTCATCTACTGTGTAGACGTTCATACGTTAAAATTCTGACCAATTGATTTTCACTGAGGACTGTATTTGAGAAGGATTAAATGAGAGGAAGCCCCTATCTCTTCCTCTGCCAAGTCCTCTTCTGTGCGACCATGAACTCTTCTACATTGGGGTCTCAAGGGTGATGCTAATGTAGGCATATATGGAGGTGGAAGCATAGCTGATGGAGGTGGAGGAAGAGGTATTAAGGCAGAGGGGGACTGGCCGGGCTGATCGTGACTTGGGGACTGCTCCAGAGTGGAGGATGTTCTGCTCGCCGTAGGCCTTTTGTAGATTCATATTCACTTGTATGAGTGAACTGTGTTGTTCTTGATTGACACAAGCCTGGCTAGATAAGTCTCCACTTGTGCATGTTGCCTCCTCATATCTCTAAACATTTTTCTTTGTGTGTGTGCCACAGTGCTCTGAGATGCCTGAACAGTGGTGAGGAGGCTAAACATCAGACCAGTAGAAGGCACCAGATGGTGAATCGATCTGTGGGAGTCAAAGTTCCCCCACTGTCCACAAAAACCGGCCCTCCTCCTCATGAGCTGGGTACTCCTCTTGAAGTTTCTGCTGCTGCCATTGCTCCGTCTCATACCAGGAATCCTGCTGGGGTCATGCTGAGGTTATTCATACTCTATCTCAGTCTCTGCCTCTGTAGAGACATCAGATGTACTTGGAGCTGAAATGAGATATCAGCAGTATACTGTGTGTTTTTGTACACCTGATTTTGTAATGTGTTGATCCTGGATGACAAACTCGCAATTACGACAACTATTATATGTGATAGGTTGGGTGAACATGCATAAATTAAGGATTAAATATAAAATATGTACCGAAGTTGTAACAAAAATAAACTGGAGTCTCAAAATATTTATTACATGCTTATTTTGTAAGGAGATGATAAGATAGCTGTAGTTTGTCAATAATAAATCTTATTAGGAATGTATTGTATGAGGTCCTTCAGCAAAGGTCTTGTAAACAAATGGACCTCATTTTAATTAATAAACACTGATAGCAATATGTGTTGAGAAGATGAGAGACAAAACTGTCAACAAACTTTAATTATATTCAGCAAAATATAATCAACAGGTGTACCGAACTAAGTAGTGAATTGTAAATGAGAGAAGCTGTTGGCACTATATTGTTCTTACATCATCTGGGAAATTGCTTAGTGTCTTTTGGGAAATACTTGTTCATATAAAACTCTCCATATCCCAAGAAGCACTGCCCATTACATAGTGAATATTAAGCAACATCTACATTGTCTTCAGCATTGATTATTAGAAAGGATTGTACACTGGACATAAGAGAACTATAAACAGGTAAACAGGTATGTTTTTTTCTTTTTTTAAACAATGAACATATATTCAACACACAATACTGTTTGTAAAAATGAATCCAATGAAAAGCCAAACATTTAAACTGAATATGTAACACATCTTTCTTTCGAACACTATAATAATTATTTTTTTCAGAAAGGAGAACAAAATACATTTAATTAGTACATTACAAATCAAGAAAGGGACAACTTGCCACCCCACCCACTGTGTACATACACATACAATTTAAGGTAGAAACATGTTGAAACAGTGATTATATTGTACAATAACCAGAATGCTATATTTTGATCATATGGCTATTATAAAAAATAGTCACAGTCAGCATTTCTGTTTGTGTTTAAGCATTAATTTAGAGAAAACTGTAGATGTAATGTATAGGTGCATTAACTAATTCAGAGATAACAATCTGGTAGTTTATTCTACCAGTTAAAACCATCCACTAAGAAGCATAAAAAATGTATATTTTTGAGGTTGAAAATAAGTTAGTGAAACAGTTATGAATTATAGTATATGAAAAAATTATTGCTAAGCTTGAATGTCAGGAAAAGACAGGACTATGGCTACATACAGTGTACAGATTAATTTCATGAAATTGTGTGCAAATAAAGACTTTTTTGTTGAATTTATGTTAAAATTACTCTCTCAGCTTCTTCGTAAGAAATACAAAATTGCATGGTAACATGAAATAATGTATAATACAATAAAAATAAATAGTATAATATAACTATATGTCCCTCTGATCATCAAGTTTATATTAGTAATATTGTTTTCCAGTAACTGTTCATTCAAACATATAATATGTAAAGTATTCATAATTATGTTAATTTGTTTATGGCCATTTACTCAAAGCATGAAAATAACATAAGAATTGGACAGATTGTAGTTCTTCATGAAGAAACCTTTTCAATAGTGACTTTAATATGTTTTATATAGAATAAAACCATATTTACAAAGTAAATATTTTGTTTGTTTTTTCTTATAGATTTGTGGATTTAATTAGTCTTAATATGAAAATCATGAATGTATCTGATTTCTGGAGCAAGCAGAATATAGGCTACTGTTTTGACTTTGACAACAGCTCTTGTCCTAAGAGTAACAGACCCTTCGCAGGTTTTTCAGCTTTGTATATACTCATGTTTGGAATTCTGTTAGTAACAATTTGGGGGAATATTATGGTGATTATCTCAGTATCTCATTTTAAACAGCTGCACACTCCAACCAATTTCCTCATCTTGTCGTTGTCAATAACCGATTTCCTACTTGGATTGCTGATAATGCCTTTTAGCATGATAAGGTCTCTAACATCCTGTTGGTATTTTGGAGATGTTTTCTGCAAATTACACAGTTGCTGTGACATGATGTTATGTACAACCTCCATTTTCCATCTATTCTTCATTTCTCTTGACCGCTACTACGCAGTGTGTCATCCACTTCATTACTATAGGAAAATAACAACCAGAGTTATAGAGGCATATTTATTTATTAGCTGGGTTGTTCCCTTTCTTTATTCCTTTGGTCTTGTTTTGTCAGATGTGAACACAGAAGGCCTTGAGGATTACATAGCTTCAATTTCATGCAGTGGCTCATGTACTCTTGTCTTTAACAAGCTTTGGGGAGCAATTTCTGCTTCAGTATCTTTCTTTATTCCAGGCACCTTGATGATTGGGATTTACATCCACATTTTCTCTGTTGCAAGAAAACATGCTAAAGCCATAAGCAGTCACCCAAGTTCGAATCCTGTGAATATAAACACAAAAAGCAAAGTTTCTCTGAGAAGGGAGAGTAAAGCCGCTAGGACTCTAAGTATAGTAATGGTTTTTTTTATATTTTGTTGGCTGCCATTTTTTACCATGACTGTATTAGACCCTTATATTAATTTCACATCATCTGAAGATTTGTATAATGCTGTTTTGTGGCTGGGTTACTTTAATTCAACACTTAATCCAATCATTTATGCTATGTTCTACCCTTGGTTTCGAAAAACATTTGGATCTATCATGGTAGGCAAAATATTTCATGTAAATTCTTCTTCTTTAAATGTGTTAACTAAGAGTTAAACTTATATTTTTTTTGTTGATGTAATGCAATAGTGACTGCCACAAAACCCCCCAATAAAGAAATGTAAATAAACAGTAAAAGAAAGCATGTAACAGTTGAGGAATAAGAATGAGTGTTTATTTTGTATTTTAATTTTCGAAATCTCATGTTCCCATTATTAAGACTAGTTTCCCAAAAAAACATGCATTTATATGAGACACCAGTGATTATTAATAAATATAATTAATATTTGTGATCATTCTTGGTCATGTGTACATTTGTTTTCAATGATTTTGTTCTGATTGGGGAAAGTAGGGATTTAACTTTTTTTCAAAGGTCTTGAGTTTTTAGTTATTTAGCTTTGTTATTATATACACTAGATCTTTATGTTCCTATGCAACATTCTAATTAATGTTATGTTCTTATTTAAACTAAATTTAGGGAACTTAACACCTTAATTTTTGGGATGTCCATTGCATTTAGCAATTTGGGAATTTCTAAATATATTATCAGTAGAGAGATCAGAATTGTATTAGTTAATATTCTTATTTACTTGTGTATTTGACTCTGAAGATTCTATACAATTAATTTTCATAGCTATCCTAAAATGATACTGCATGATGTGTTTCAAATACTGTAAAATTGAAATCTGACTTAATTTGATAATAAAATATGAGAATTCCAAAATATTTTACACGTAATTATGTCACTACCATTTTGTTTGAAACATTCAACACAAAATTATGCTTTATTTTAACCATGGCTACTATTTGTATAACTCTGCAGTTTGCATATATGATCAAAATTCAGGATATAATGTTTCTAATAATGTAGACCTGTATGAATACAACAGATATCATTACAGACTTGCAGATAATTACCATTTTGCACAAATATGTAAAGGTTTATAATACAAACCTTTTACATAGATACGCTGGGCTAGATTCAATATTGTTAGAAGTTTGGGGAGCTATTTGAAAGAATTATTGGTGGGACTTCTCTGATTTCTCTGTTATCTAGTGCAGCAAATGCACGGAGACGTGGCCTTTCCAAGAGTTTTCCATGACATCTTACTATATCCATTAAAGTTCCAGAGGTTTAAATACTTTCAGGACCCAATATTCCAGACTGTGTTTTAAGCCTGATTCCTGTGGGCAATTATCTATATACACATAGAAACTAAATATACATATTTTTTGCTTTGGACTGTCATAATGTGTTACGTGCAAATAAAATTAAACAAAGCAGTCAAAAAGATGTTTTATATTTAGTATTGTTAACTAAACAAATTATTTAATTGATTATATGTTACTAGCGACTTGCCCATCAAAAATGACTGAGCAATACAATTTGAAGCCATGGTAATGTTGTTTGACACACAATGTCAAGCTTTTTCTACTCTGAGGATTTCCGTGCTCATTGTGAGTCTCGCCCTGAGCACCTTTGGTGCTCATTGCGTGGCTCGCAATGAGTGCCTTCGGCGCTCATTGCGAGCCTCTCCTCTGGTGTACTTTTGCTCCTCTGAGCACCTTCGGCGCTCATCACAAAGACAGATACATATGTCTATTTTTTTAACTAATAATCAATTAATTAGATACTTAATAAATGAATATACTTTACCTATTTATAATTAATATATCTAGCAATCAATAGCCTGAAGAGCTAGCAATCTCTTTTTATTTTCCTGCAGCATACAATGTACAGTTGGACTGTTGCTGCCCTGAGGAGAAAGTGTCACCAATTTCCCAACTGTGCATTAGAAATAGGCAGCGGGCGCGAGGGCAAACCTTTGGTTTAGTTGTATAAAGCACCATTTTAGATTAGTAATGTTATTAGTTGCAAGTCAGGGTTGTAAAATTGCGTTGTTTGTCTGTGTCCTACGAAGGTCGCAAGCATGTTCCATCCTTTCTAATAGTGTATTTTGTACCTCATATGTTCCTGGGTAAAAGTTGTACCCGGCTGGCTGTGTTTTGTGCAGTTCGGGGTCGTGTAGCCTCGTTTTAATTTTTTTTGGCCACCATTTTTTTTCTCGCTTAGTTGATTTTCGAGTGCAGTAACTCAGCAAATTCGGCTTAAATTTGCTTGCAACCTCACTCCCAGACGCCCTAGCTGTCCCCATTGCTGTGTGTTATGTTTTTTTTTTTGTACTTAGATAAAAAAATATACAAAAAGGTGGGATAAATATAAACAAAAGTAATTTTATTGAGTAAATGACAGCGGCGTTTGTTTAAAAACAGGGAATGTTAAAACACTAATAGGGGGAATAAAAAGAGGGCAGATGTAAGGGATAGTAAGTGACCCTGAAGCACTAGTATTGTGCAATGTATAACTCTAAAGTGAGTGGGTATTACTATTCCCACCTAGCGGGCCAGCCAAAATAATTGCAAAGAAATACCAGGGCATAAAAGCCCTATAGATTAATAAATGGTATATATATAAAGCACCCTTATGTCTAAATAAATGTCCTCCAAGTATCTAGAGGGTACATTAAACAAAGCAATATATATGTCTAAATAGATGTCCTCCAAGTATCTAGAGGGTACATTAAACAAAGCAATATTTTTGCATGAACATGAGGTATAGGTCACTTGATGTCTTACTGACAAACCTATTGCACTTAAATGAAGGTACTAAGGTTGTACCTATATGAGTCAAAATTAAAGGGGAGCTCAACCTGGAGTACAGACAAAGTTGTCACAACAGCTATATGTTACACAGCATAGAATCCAAGCTGTGTCTGTGTACACTTATTGGTATCTAACTGCGGTATGGCATAAAAAGTGCCTAAAGCTGTGTATATAAGGTAAAGGCTGTTCCCCAACTGTAAGGATTACAATAGGTAATCTCAGGTGCTTGCAGATATAGTATGCCACTAGTGGGATATAAGGGGCTTAAAGCTAGGCCGTAATTGTAGCAGATTCGCGCTTCCTGGAAAGCTCGACCTCCAGGTATGCAACGCGCATGCGCACGTCTAACGTGATGACGTGCGCAGCGTCGTTGCTAGGAGCCTGACGCGTTTCGACGTCGAAGCGCGTCAGGCTCCTAGCAACGACGCTGCGCACGTCATCACGTTAGTCGTGCGCATGCGCGTTGCATACTTGGCGGTCGAGCTTTCCAGGAAGCGCGAATCTGCTACAATTACGGCCTAGCTTTAAGCCCCTTATATCCCACTAGTGGCATACTATATCTGCAAGCACCTGAGATTACCTATTGTAATCCTTACAGTTGGGGAACAGCCTTTACCTTATATACACAGCTTTAGGCACTTTTTATGCCATACCGCAGTTAGATACCAATAAGTGTACACAGACACAGCTTGGATTCTATGCTGTGTAACATATAGCTGTTGTGACAACTTTGTCTGTACTCCAGGTTGAGCTCCCCTTTAATTTTGACTCATATAGGTACAACCTTAGTACCTTCATTTAAGTGCAATAGGTTTGTCAGTAAGACATCAAGTGACCTATACCTCATGTTCATGCAAAAATATTGCTTTGTTTAATGTACCCTCTAGATACTTGGAGGACATCTATTTAGACATATATATTGCTTTGTTTAATGTACCCTCTAGATACTTGGAGGACATTTATTTAGACATAAGGGTGCTTTATATATATACCATTTATTAATCTATAGGGCTTTTATGCCCTGGTATTTCTTTGCAATTATTTTGGCTCGCCCGCTAGGTGGGAATAGTAATACCCACTCACTTTAGAGTTATACATTGCACAATACTAGTGCTTCAGGGTCACTTACTATCCCTTACATCTGCCCTCTTTTTATTCCCCCTATTAGTGTTTTAACATTCCCTGTTTTTAAACAAACGCCGCTGTCATTTACTCAATAAAATTACTTTTGTTTATATTTATCCCACCTTTTTGTATATTGTATATTGGGGTGGAAAACACCCAGGGAAATCCTAATCCTCACTTTTCTGTATTTCTTAGATAAAAAAAATAAAAAAAATGTCATCTTTTTTGTGTGTCATTGCCTAAGTGCTGCGAGTTTCAATGCCTGCACGGCAAGCCTCGCTATGCGAGGCTCGCAGGCGACGAGCCTCTTCGGCACTTGTCGCCTAAGTAGTACACACAATGCAAAGCGTGATAACGTCTCAGAGTTTGACAATTATATTAAAAAACAAAGTAGAGGTGCTCAATCACATAACAAACTATCTGGGCAGGACTACTCTAGTGAGTGGGACCAGACCGATGTACTACAGGATATTTCTCTCTCTGTGAAGGGCACAAGTGAGCTAAAAGAAGTTGCTCTCAGAGTGGGTTATCATGTCCACAGAACTAACCTATTAAGGTTAGTTCATTTTCTGATTGAGCATCTCTATTTTGTTTTTTTTGTATAATATGTGAAACTTATAAAATATGCCTTTGGATATCCAGAGTATACTGTACCAAACATATTTGACTTCATGCAAAAACATTTTTATCAGCTTTTTTCTCACACATATCACACATTCCATGCCTTAACTAATTAAACTATCCAGTAACATACAAATAATCATGGGAAAATAATTTATCAAAGAACACACACTGCAAAATTCACTTATTTTGGCATATCTTACGCTACAAAAATACCCACTTATCTTTACTCAAATTGAGAACTTAACTTCACATTTTCAGTACAATATCTTTCTAAAGGTCATTATTAGAAATATACAACTCTAAGTATAAAGCCCCACACACACCGAATTCATATGTTTAGGTTACAGACATACTGTAGCAGTCAAGTACCCCAAATTTGCAAATAAGCATTAGTTGTTTTAAAGATAATTTATTACGTTAATCCAAAAAGGTGCAATTTATAGATAACACAGAACTACTCCAATACAGCTAATGAGACGTATAAATGTACATCCTCCTGAAAGTGCAAATCACAGAGGGTTCAAAAATACCTAGCAGGCATTACTCCATAAAAAAAGCAGTAATGTTTGTTGAAATGAGTGTGTTTTATTTTTAAATGCATCGAAAATGTGTATACATTTCATATTTTCCAGCACAAACAAAAGGTAAGAAAAATATTTATATCTAATAATAAAAGCATATAATCAAGTTTACAGGTAACATATATGCACGTTACCATAATCTAGAAAACACTAGGGGGTAAACATACCGTATACCCTGAAACTTTAATGCACGTGAACTTACTAAAACTGCTATGCACAATCTGGTAGTGATTGAAAAATCTAATTTAAAAGCTGTTTAAATATTAATTTTTTTTTTTTTTTTAAAGCTGTTTAAAAGCCACGTTCAACTTACCCAAGAAGGGATCCGAGAAAAGCTCGGAAACCCGCATTAACCCCACGGGATCCGAGATAATCTCGGAAACCCGCATTAACCCCACATTAACCCGCACTGCAATGAAAATTCTAATTTCCCGCCTTACGGGTCCTTAAAGGACCCTAAAGGTCTTTAAAGAACCCGTAATAAAAAAAAACATACCCTATCACGTATGGGGCTCTATACAGAGCTCCATCAACACCTAAATAACCCTGTCACTCAAGGGGGTCAATCCAGACCCCCATAAGCCCTTAATTAACCCTGTCATTCATGGGGGTCAATACAGACCCCAATAAGCCCTTCATTAACCCTGTCACTCATGGGGTCAATACAGACCCCCATAAGCACTTAATTAACCTCCTCACTCATAGGGGTCAATACAGACACCCATAAACCCCTAATTAACCCTGTCACTCATGGGGGTCAATACAGACCCCCATAATACATATAATTAACCCTATCACTCATGGGGGTCAATACAGACTGCCATAAACCTAGAATTAATACAGGCACTCATGGGGTCAATACAGACCCCCATAAACCCATAATTAACCCTGTCACTCATGGGGGTCAATAAAGACCCCCAAAAGCCCATAAATAACCCTGGCACTCATGGCGGTCAATACAGACCTCCATACACCCTTAATTAACCCCGTAACTCATGAGGGTCAATGCAGACCCCAATAAGCACTTAATTAACCCTGTCACTCATGTCGGTCAATATAGACCCCCATAAGCCCTTAATTAACCCTGTCACTCATGGGGGTCAATAAAGACCCCTATAAGCCCATAAATAACCCTGTCACTCATGGGGGTTAATACAGACCCCCATAAGCACTTAATTAAGCCCATCACTCATGGGGGTCAATACAGACAGTCAATACAGACCCCCATAATACATATAATTAACCCTCGCACTCATGGGGGGTCAATAGAGACCCTCATAAGACTCTATTTAACCCTATCAGTCCCATAAGGTTATATTATGACCATTATGGGCCTGTTACAACCCAACATTAACCACATAAGTGCCATGACGGTCCTCAAGGACCATCATGACACTAAGTTTAAACACTACACTGCACTATACCCCCCCAATAAAACATTAAATATCAACTAAACACCCTCTACACTAACCTATTAACACCTACACTACCTACCTACACTACCTGCCCCCTAATAAACACCCCCAACACTCTAATTACAGAAAACAAAAAAACTAAAGTCACCAAAAATAAAAAATCTACATTACATAAAATAAAAAACCTAAGTCAAAAAAAATTGAAAAGGAACATTATGGAAAATAAAAAAAACATTACACTCCCCCCCCCCACTACAGAAAAAAAAACAATTACACACCTGAAAAGGAAATACATAGAATACATACAATACAACACAATACATGCAATACAAATAAAATGAAATACAATACAATACACCCCTATCTAATATACAATACATCCTATCTATCTAATATACACCCCCCAATATGTCTAATATACAATAAATACTATCTATCTAAAATAAATACCACAATCTAATATACAATACATGCTATCTATATAAAATACATCCCCTATCTAACATACAATAAATGATATCTCTATATAAAATAATCTAATTCTAAGCTAAAATAAAATAATTAAGACCACTTACCTTTGCAGATGTCCCTTCAGATCAGCAACAAAGGGGAAAAAAAAATAGTGCAACACATTTACAGAAAATAAATAAACATTATAAACATTCTAAATATTCTACTCACCTTTCCAGCATGTCCCCATCCTTCTTTTCTTCTTCTACGGCACGGCCAATGTTAAAAAAAAAACATAACATTAGTACAAATACATAAACATAAAACAAAATAAAATAAACATAATCTACATTGTACTTACATCCCCGCGATGTCTCCGACCTCCTCCTCTTCTGCCCCGCCCTGGAACTGCGCTCTAAAAAAATAAAATAAAAAAAATAACAGAGATCCGTAATCGCGAAACTCCCCGACGCTAATGAGCCTCCCGGAGCCTTTTCTGGAAGAAAATAGGCAATGGCGACTTCTGATTGGTTGAAACCGCTGTCTATCAAATTCACCCACTCAGAAGGCGCCAATGTGTGAGCCAATCAGAAAGGGATACACTTTAAATCCCAGTCTGATTGGATAATGCACCTTTGTTTAAACCAATCACAAGGCGCAGATGCCTTCAGCCAATCACAATGGAATACACCCCCAAAGGGTGATTGGCTGGAGGCATCTGCGCATTCTGATTGGTTGCACTGACAATAGCCGATCACAATGGGATATACCCCCACGTACTGATTGGCTGAAGGCATTTGCGCCTTCTCATTGGCTGTTGTCAATGTCAATCAGTATTACAGCCAATGAGACGGCGCAGATGTCTTCAGCCAATCACCCCGTGGGGGTGTATTCCATTGTGATTGGATGATGACAATAAAGCCTTCTGATTGGTTCAAATAAAGATTGACAGGTGCGTTATCCAATCAGAGTGGGATTTTGGGGTATGTCCCTTTCTCATTGGCTCACACACTGACGTCTTCTGATTGGCTGAATTTGATAGACAGCGTTTTCAGCATATCTGAAGCTGCCATTGCCCATTTTCTTCGAGAAAACTCTGTTGGAGGCTCATTAGCGTCGGGGACATCCGCGAGTGCGGATCTCTGTTATTTATTATTTATTTTTTTCTATTTTTTCTTTTACAGTGCAGATTCTTCCAGGGCCCATCCGGGGCAGAAGAGGAGGAGGCCAGAGACATCGCAGGGAGAAAAGTACAATGTAGATTAGGTTTATTTTACTTTGTTTTTATGTTTATGTCTGTTGTACTTATGTAATGTTTTTTTTTTTTAACAGGGGCCGCGCCGGAGAAGAAGAAAAGAAGAAGGATGGGGACATGCTGGAAAGGTGAGTAGAATATTTATAATATGTACTATGTTTATTTATTTTCTGTAAACATGTTGTAGTAATTTTTTTTATCTTTTTTACCCTAGGTTGCTGATCTGAAGGGACATCTGCAAAGATAAGTGGTCTTAATTATTTTTTTTTTGTTAGAATTAGAGTATTTTATTTAGAGATAGCATTTATTGTATGTTACATAGGGGGATGTATTTTATATAGATATGATGTATTGTATATTAGATTGTGGGATGTATTTTAGATAGATAGTATTTATTCTATATTACATAGATTGGGGGATGTATTTTACATAGATATGATGTACTGTATATTACATAGATTGGGTGATGCATTATATATAGATAGGATGTATTGTATATTACATAGATTGGGGGATGTATATTAGATATATAGGGCCTCATTCTATTAGCGGCTGTAAATCGGCCGTAAGGCTGCGATTCCTTGCGGGGGTTCTGTTAACTCGCGATTCTATTATACGGCCCCGCAAGGATCTCCTTTTACGGCCGGCCGCATATCTTGGAACCGGCCGTAATCTCAGAAATATAAAAACTCAAAAATAAATTCAAGCTTGCACTGTACAGCTCTGTAAATGCTAGGGATCATATTGGGGGACATGAGGATTAAAAGGAACCCACTCTCAAGCTTGCACATCTGCCCAAACCCGAGTTCAAATTAACTGTTTATTTTCCGGCTGCGGCGTGGGTGTGTCTGAGGTGCTCCAAGCACTCTGGACGTTTTACATGGATATTTTACGGATATTAAAAATTAAATATTTTACGGATTTGAGTACAGGATAATTATGTGCTATTTTTTCTAACACCTAAAATCCCTTTATAGTCTTCTCAAAGTGCAGGATGGCTTTATTTGAGCTATTTTATGTGCTTAATTGGTGCTAGCGAGACCTCTCTCCTGCAAGTAAGCTGCGGCTCGCTTTTAGCCTTGCAGAGAGGTTTCCCGGAGGAATTGAATTGCAAAACTCTTGCGGCCGTTTTAGATCAAAGGCTTTCCTCTGGCGCGAGCGGCCGCAAGAGATAGCAAGGCACCGGCCGCAAGCCTTCCCGGAGCCTCCGGCCGTAAGGGAATAGAATAGCCGAATAGCTTGCGGCCGGTCCTTGCGGCCCCGCAGCGGCTGCGGCCGCTAATAGAATGAGGCCCATAGTATTTATTGTATGTTACATAGATAGGGGAGTATTGTATTCTATTTCATTTTATTTGGATTGTATGTATTGTATGTATTTCCTTTTCAGGTGTGTAATTTTTTTTCTGTAGTGGGGGGTGGGGGTTGTAATGTATTTTTTTATTTTCTGTAATGTTCCTTTTTTATTTTTGTGACTTAGGTTTTTTTTATTTTCTGTAATGTAGATTTTTTATTTTTTGCGATTTAGTTTTTTTTATTTTATGTAATGTAGATTTTTTATTTTTGGTGTCTTTATTTTTTTTTTTTTCTGTAATTAGAGTGGTGGGAGGGTTATTAGGGAGTAGGTAATGTAGGTAGGTAGTGTAGCTGTTAGTATCTTAGTGTAGAAGGGTGTAATACTTTAGATTTAATGGTGCAGTGTAGTGTTTATACTTAGTGTCATGAGAGTACTGGAGAACCCTTATAGCACTTACGGGGTAATGTTAGGCTTCTAACTGTCCCATGAGGGTCTTTAAATACCCTTATGGGACTAATGGGGTTAAATAGAGGCTTATGAGGGTCTGTATAGACCTCCATAAGAGACTGGGTTAAAATGGTGTAGTGCTTCCACTTTGGGTCATGAGGGTCCTGGATGACCCTCATGGCACTTACAGTGTTATTACATGCATTCATTACTGTGTTAGAGGGGTCTATATAGTTGAGGCACACAATACACTCACATTGTGTGGCAAACAGCATTTAAACACTTTCTTTGATTGACCGTCATGTTTTGACGGGCAACTCGCTAGTAAATAAATAAAATACAAATATATTTAAAAAAAATCACAAAAAATAGAATAAGACAGATATTAAACTTGTCAGGAAAAAAGTATATAAGACAAACTTTTTTTACAGCATTTTGAGGCTTAGATTAGTGGGGTCATCTTCAAACGGAATACAGTGGAGGGCCCTTGCGTGAGACGCTAAATGGCACTCAACCGGCTCTCTCCAGCCCTTGCTCCAGGCCTCTCTCCCATCAGTCCCTCCGCCGCTCTCCCCGCTCTCTTCAGCCCTTTGATCGGCTGCCGCACAGGACACCCTGACCTATGGCCACTCCTGTCCCAGCTCCCCGGCCACCCCCCGCAGAGCCTCATCCTCACACAGGGAACAGGATCATGGACGAGCCCCACACACACCGCAATCAATGCACCACCGAGCAGCAGGATCAATATTACACCAAATACGTGCACACAAGCACATACCACAAGGACAGCCACCCGCGGAAACCATTATGCTCCTCGTGGACCTGGTACTCCTCTAGACTACCGCAGGTACCCAGAGAACTCCCGCACTGGAAACCCTCTGCACGACCAGCACCCGGCACCGCAGTCCCCGGTGGAGCCGCATGTCGTAACCACGAGGGACAACCACCACCATGACCTGTGCCATTGGGAACCCACAGCTCCCATGAATGGGGGGATATGAGACCCCAAGACTGCCAGGTAATATGCGAGGGCAGCACATCCAGGCATTGGGCACATAGAGAGTGGCATAGAAGGGACTAGTGTTCACCACATGGGCTGGTTAGCATGGCATGGAATGAGACTGGATATCAGGGCATGGAGTGGGTCTGCTAGCAGGGCATGGTTGTGATCTGACAAAAAAATTAAAGGGGTAGTCTTATACATGGGGCCGTCTTAAAGATGGAAATATATAATACTTACCTACCCTTAATGCCCACCCAGCAATGATTATAGATGTCCTGATGTTAATTGAAGATTTGCGTCCTCTTCTATCTTGATTGAAGTCATGGGATCAACAACTTAAGGGCCTTTGAAATTACCCTCCTCCTAAAAAGCCAGACAATCGTCAATTTTCATTTTAACTTAACAGAGCTCCTCCTATTAGGCTCTCCCCCACAGGAAATGGCTTTTGCCATGCTTTTATGGCTTAAGCAGGGTTTTTTTCTGTGTTCTGATAGCCTGAGCATTCTGATTGGTTAAAATATTTTAAAAAATACCCATGGAAAAAGGTATTTAGGGTTAATTTTTACATGCCATGGAGGTCCTTAAAGGACTTCTGTGGCAGTGGTTAATTATTTGAGCATTCTTTCAATAACATATGAATAAAGAAGACCTCCACTGACTAAGACGTTAGGTGTTATTGCCTTGGAGGTCTGTCCAGGAACCTAATGGCATATCATATATATAGTTGTGGATCTATGGGTTGTTGGTCATGTTTGCTGTGTTGGTCATGCAATGTTAAAATTTGCAACCCTCGCAAAGTGCTCATTGCAGGCGCTCATCGCGAGGCCCGTGGGACTTAGGCTGCAATGATGCTGCAACGCTCGCAAAGAGGGCAGAAGTCCCTGGATGTTCTCGCAGACAGAGGCACACAGTTGCGGCCCTGCACTAAATTGCGAATTTTAATGGCCGAACCATGAAACTGGAAAGACAAGCAAAAAAAAAACAAATATGCCTCAAATTAACTTACACACTCATACACAGCACAAGGGGAGAGCCAGGCAGCCTGTGAGTGAGGTTGCAAGTTAATTTGAGTTATATTTGGTGTTTTTTGACAATCGAAAATAGCCTAAGCAAAAAGGATATAAACACGGCCGTAGGCAGTAAAAAAGAGCCCGAAGCCAGCAACAGTTAACGCAAGCCAGGAACACTTAACCCAAGCCAGTAACATTTAACCCAAGGCAGTAACACTTAATCCAAGGCAGTAGCACTCATCGCGAGGCCCCTAAACTACACGGGGGGAGCGGGGGGGAGGCTCCCAATGAGAGCAGAAGGTGATCATTGCAAAGCAGGAAAGTTGCGGCTTGCCAAAAACGGCAATGAGCGGCAATTTCCTATTATAGTTATGATATATGACACAATGTAAATTGAAAAATAAAATTGAAATTCAAAGTCTCAGTATCCCTGCAGTTTCTGAACCATATTTTTGGTATTCCTCACAATTTGTAGGTTGTTTTGAATATTCTCTTAAAATGTAGAAGTTTTTTTCAATATAAAAACATTTTGAGCAAATAGATTACATGACTATACATAGACAATACATCTGATATCAAAAAAGTTATTAAATCATACTGTACTAAACAATGTCAGAACTGGAACAAGACAGCACACTGCATGTAACAAGAAGTCTGGGAGGATATACTGCAGCTAACCAGAGGTTTGTAACATCAGGCTGCAGGTAAAAAGAGGTCCAGGGGAGTGGACTGCAAGTAATATGACATGTGAAAAAGTGGACTGCAAAGTAACAGGAAGACTGCAGTTAAAAGGAAATGCGAGACATTGTGCGGCAGGTAACAGGAAGTTTAGGACAGTTGAGTTCACGTCTGGGCCCCCCTATCCCTGTAAAATCTAAGGGATATTTGCATAAGCAACACAAAGTCAGAGGCACTCAAACTGAGAAGCAACAACACTTAAGTAGGTTTGTTCTATAGGACTGGCCGCCTACTCAGGGAGCAGCACTCCTACAGGATATTTCTCCCTGTAAAGAGCATAAGCGAGCTAAAAGAGGCTGCTCTCTGAGTAGGTAACCAGACCTATAGGAAAAAACCTACTTAGGTGTAGTTTGTTCTCATATTGAGCGCGTCTGTCTTTGTTTTTGTGTTTAGGAGGAATAAACAGACTGCTCGAGTAAACTGAACTGGAGCTTAAGGTCCAAGCAGAGGTATTAAAATGTAAAAGGCAAAAGCAAAAGCACACTGTCATGCGGTCAAGTGCAGATGGTAGACAAATGAAGAATCAAAATAACAGGCCATGGTCAAAGTACCAGAAAATTAGGTGCAGGATTACAAAGACTAGCAAAGAGGCTCTATATTTATGGGCTATAGGTTTAGCAAATGATGGAGGTGATTTGGTGAATTAGAGTATGAGATGACTACTCTGTCTAGATGTTTCCCCATGGCTGACCATGTAAATACCACTGTGAGTGAGCACACCATCTAAAAATCAAATCTCACCAGAACCATGCTCTGCTATGCTGTGCTGTGCTGTCTTAAGTTTGGATTATGATTAAGGGTAGGTATAAGGATAGTGTTATATGTAATAGTAAGTATATTGCCCTTCCATGATAATCGAGAGGTGTCATTTGTGGTATACCAGTAAATCTGCTGCGCGAGCTTGTTTTCCCGGTCAAACTTGAATGTTAATCTTTATGATCGCCAAATTGTGGCAGCCAACCTACGTCCGTAAATCCTTGTCTTGACCAGGACAGATCTCAGAGCAAAACCAGGCATTAAAAAAAATAAGCATTAGACACTATAGGAACCAATAGAAAGGTTTTAAAACCCTTTGCGAGTTCTCTTTTGTATCAGTAAGTTTTTCTTCTTGTTTTCCCTTTACGTGTCTGCCCTATTTGGCGCAGGCTCAGTAAATTCTGATTAGCACAGGGTTTTGGGGCATGACTCACTCATAATATAGGGGCAGTGCAAAAATCAGTGGGAACATTTGCCCTATTTTGGAGCATTGGCTTGCCGTAATCACTTGTAGCAATTTGATCTCAAGTTTTCCGGGATTTGTGATTAACATAGCTAGATAGATTTACTTTGGCCTTAAACATGGAGCGTACTGCGATATAGGATATTAACATGGCTAGGGTTATTATTAGTGGTCAGTAAAGGGTTAGGGAAAATATTACATTTAGGTAAAGGGATAAGTATATGATTATTGTTAAGTATAGGGTTGGGAATACATATAGGGTGAAGTTAGCATTATTGTTAGGAATAGCATTAGGATTATCACTATAGGGTAAGTATATAGCTAGAGTTAGGATTAACAAAAACAGTGGTATAGAGCTACTGTAAAGAATAGGTGTAGATGTAGGGTTAGAGTTAGCATCAGTGGCAGAGCTAGGGAATGGAGGACCCCGGTGCAAAAAAAAAAATGGGCCCCTAGGGGTAACCCACATTTTTTTGGGTGTCAACTCTTTACACACTATATATATATATATATATATATATATATATATATATATATATATATATATATACATATATCACATATATAGTTGTGAGCGTACGAGTTGTTGCTAACGCTGCGGGCTTGCGTAGCGAGCCCGCGGCCCTCGCGAAGCGAGGGCAGCGGCTCGCGCAGCGAGCCGAGGCCCTCGCAAAGCGAGGGCACTGCCCGAGGGTCTCAGTTGCTGGCATGGAGCGCCGTAGGCGCTCCATGCCAGCACCTGAGGACCTCGCAAAGCGAGGGCCGCAGTTGCTGGCATGGAGCGCCGAAGGAGCTCCATGCCAGCAACTGCGACCCTCGCAAACTTCACATCGCAACCCAAACAGTACGACACACACATTACGACACTCGCAAACAACATACAACACACGTTCACACACATTACGGACTCGCAACACTCGGACGCAACTCGCGAACATTACAAAATGTAAAACACAATACATACACACACCACATACATAAAAAACTTACCTACACCAAGAGGGAGCACCCAGCACCTCAAAAATACAACTTACACCTCGATTTTACTCCAAATAAAACAGTTTAGAGACTAAAAAAAAATCGAAGCGAGAGAAAAAATGGCCGACGAACAAAACGAAAACGAGGCTACAGCACTCTAAACTCGCAAAACACCACAAGAAACTCGCAAAACACCACAAACGACCTACGGATATTCCGATACAAACGTATACCACACATTACTCGGCATTTTAAGCCAATGCGGAAGTACACGACAACGGTTTGGGCTCGCGCACGCACAGTGTTACACTGCACACATTCAGCACGCTTACACAGCAGATCCACCCCACTAATGCTGCAGCAACATCAAAACACATTCACAGCTCTTCCACACAATGCTTTAAAATAGGTAAAGTATATTAATTTATTAATGTATTATATATTTCATTATTACACACTAAACAGCATTAGCTACCTTACAATTTCATTGCCGTCATTTTTTGACGGGCAATTCGCTAGTATATATATATAAATAAACTCATTACACATATATATATATATATATATATATATATATATATATATATATATATAAATAAATAATATTATATATATATATATATATATATATATATATATATATATATATATATATACTAGCAACTTGCCCGTCAAAGATGAAGGCAATAAAATTTGGAGCCATGGCAATGCATGGCAAAGTACAGTGTAAAAAAAAAAATATGTGAGTACAGTGAATTAATAAAGTAATATGAATTTATACATTAATATACTTTACCTATTTATAGTAAATATGCCGCAATAAATAGACTGCATGCGCGAGGGCAAACCGTTTGTTTAGGCGGGTAAAGCGGCATTTTTGAATCCAAGTTAGTGTTGTAAAATACGGCTTTTTCTATGTGTTACTTGGCTCACAAGCATTTTCCGTCCGTTGTAATGGTATATTTTGTATCTGCTACATTCCTGGCTAACTGGTACGTGCCTGGTGGTGATTTTCGCCTCATTTAGATTTAAAAAAATATTCTGCCGCCATTTTTTTCTCACTTAGCCGATTTTCAAGTGCCTAAACTTCTTAAATGTGACATAAATTGGTGTGCAAACTCACTCCTAGATGTCCTGGCTGTCCCCCCATGCTGTGTGTGATGTTTGTTTTATGCTGTATTTTTTTGTTGTTGTGCTGTTCGTGTTTGTCGATGTGCGCAGTTTTTCCGTTAACTTTGTATTTTTGCAACCTCGTATTATTTGTTTCCGAGATCCGCGGGTCGTAATTGTTGTGTTAAAAAGTTGTACGTCCTTGTCGGTGTTTTGCGCGCTTTGGGTCGTGTAGCCTCGTTTTAATTTTTTTTGTCCGCCATTTTTTTTCTGGCTTAGTTGATTTTCAAGTGGCGAAACTCCTTAAATTCGACTTTAATTCGCATACAACCTCACCCCCAGACGTTTTGGCTGTCCCCCCGTGCTGTGTGTGATGTTTTTTTTATGTTTTCTTTTTATTTTTCAGTGTTTTGGGTGTTTTTTGATGTACACGTTTCGGCCGTTAACTTTGTATTTTTGTGACCTCGTAATGTTTTTTTTTTCTAAGTCCTGCGAGTCGTAATTTTCTTGTCTGTCACGATTTCCTCATCCTGAATTATTTATTTTTTCTAAGTCCCGAGGGTTGTATTTTACTTCTTTCTTAGTCCCGTGGCTCTTTTTATTTTTTTCAATGTCCCGCTTTTCTGGGGGGGGGGGGGGGGTGTTTACCACAAGTGAGGCGCTGTAGAGCCTCCACCTCCGCTTTGCGCGGTGCGTATTTGCGAACTGCAATAAGCCTTTGGCTTATTGCAGTTAATGTCCCCCTTCGTAAATGCTGCCCCTCGCTTCCCAAGGGTGCGCATTTGCGGCCTTTGGCTCATTGCAGCTGATGTGGGAGCCTCCACCTCCGCAAAACCGGACCTCGCTTCACGAGGTCCGCATTTGTGGCCAAAACTACGACAACTCTCAGTTTGACAATTATAATATGTGACTAGCGAATTGCCCGTCAAAAAATGACGGCAATGAAATTGTAAGTGAGCTAAGGCTATTTGGTGTATAATAATAAAATAACTAATAGATTAATAAATTAATATACTTTACCTATTTTGAAGCATTGTGTTGAAGAGCTGCAATCTGTTTTGATGTTGCTGCAGCATTAGTGGTGTGGAGCTGCTGTGTAAGCGTGGTGAATTTGTGCAGTGCAATAGTGTGCGTGCGCGAGACGAAACCGTTAGCGTAGTTGTGTAGTTCTGCATTGTTCTAAAATGGCGTCTAATGTGTGGTATGTGTCTGTAGCGCAATATCTGTAGGTGTTTTATGGTGTTTTGCGTGTTTCTTGTGGTGTTTTGCGTGTTTAGAGTGCTGTAGCCTCGTTTTCGTTTTGTTCGGCGGCCATTTTTTCTCTCGCTTAGAGAATTTTTTAGTGTCTAAACTCTTTTATTATGAGTTAAATGAAGGTGTAAGTAGTTTTTTTGAGGTCCAGGATGCTTGCCCTTAAAAAGTGGGAGGCACATATACAAACTGTTGTAATTCCTACACCGTTCACCTGATTTGGATGTAAATACCTTCAAATTAAAGCTGAAAGTCTGCAGTTAAAGCTCATCTTGTTCGTTTCATTTCAAATCCATTGTGGTGGTGTATAGAGCCAAAAAGTTTAGAATTGTGTCGATGTCCCAATATTTATGGACCTGACTGGAAGTCCGTATTTAGTCATTGCGTGTTAGATCTATTTTTTCAAAGTCCCGCTTATGTGGGTGTTTGTAACCGCTTGTGAAGCACTGTAGTGCCTCCACCTCCGCAAATGCGGCCCCTGGCTTTGCGAGGGTCCGTATTTGCGGCTTCACGAGCTCGCAAAGTGTGACGATGATTCATAGTTTGACATATATTTTATGTGATAGTATAAGTGCCTTGGTTAAGATTCAGGACAGTTGTAGGATTATCATAAACATTACAGATAGGCATATGGTTATGGTTAGAATTAATCTTAAGGATCGGGATGGCATTTACATTAAAGATAGGGATAAGGTTAGGTATATTATAATCTAAAACAACTATCTAGCACTGCTTGTCATCAGTCCTGTGATTTTGTACCACAATTAAATACTTACATAGTAATTGAGGTTGAAAAAAGACTTTTAGCCCATCAAGTTCAACCTTTTAAGATCTCCTCTGATCTGCAATATGCAGATTAGTTGTTAATTGATCCAGAGGAAGGCAAACAGAAAAAAAACAAGTAAAACTTTGCCAATTGTCTGAAAAGGGGAAAAAAATAATTCCTCCCTGACCCCAGAAACTGGCGATTGGATTTCTCCCTGGATCAATACTCCCTCTCTAATTAACCAGGATAACCCTGAATACCCATTTTATTAAAAAAAATATATCCAATCCCTTTTTAAAGTTATCTATTGAATCCGCTCTCACCACCTCCCTTGGTATAGAATTCCACAGATTAACTACCCTTACTGTGAATAACCCTTTTCTTTCTTTAATGTGGAATCTTTTTACTTCTAACCCCAAAGGATGTCTTCTTGTCAGTTGAAAACCTCTTGGCAATTGAAGTACTCTTTACAATAGTATACTGAGAAAAAATTGTATCCAGTGTTTTTATTTTGACAGTCCATACAGTTAAGGAGGACTATTTCATGGCCAAACATAATCTCCAGCTTCTTGGCAACAATCACTGGTTTCCTCAACTTCTTTAGTTTGCCAGTACTTGTATCCTTTGTCATGTATACATAGAATACAGTATCGTAGATGTCATTAGGTGAGCAGAGTATACTGAGACAAACTTTTCTGTGGTGTTTTTTCTCTGCCGTATGACAACAGCATATGGACCCTCATCTAGTGCTTACAAAAGATTTAAAGACTGATGCAAGTGTAATCTCACAGTAGCGAAACAATGCTTGTATAACTAATAAAAGGTTTGCAAATTGTTTCCCCCTTGTATAAGTAAACCTTGAATATTGGTCACTCTTATAACTAAGGACACCTGTGCCCATTAAAAATAGATAGTGGACTGAACAGCATACATCATAACATGAACTGAGGTATTGGGTAAGAAGGGAGTGGACACTTGATGGGTCAGAAAGGAAGGGCAGCAGGCAATCTTTTAATAAATCAGCTCCAAACTAAAACCTGGGAATATTTCCCATGACAAATGTTCACTAGGAGACACCACAGAGCCATCGTCCATGTCCAGAATCAAATTTGTACATTTGGGCAGCTGAGTACACAAAAGCAACTGTGGAATGGCAAACTTTTTTTTTTTACCTTTATGCACACAACCAAATGTCAGTGTTTTGATGTTTTGGATTGAATCTTAATTGTTTTATAATGATAGTTGGATGGATAGATGGACTCATGAAGATACAGGCATGCTTTTAAAATGATCTATCTGTCTATCTATCTACCGTATATACTTGAGTATAGGCTGAGTTTTTCGGCCCTTTTTTTAAGGCTGAAAAGGGCGCCCTTGGCTTATACTCGAGTCACCCGTGTCTCCCCACCCCTTGTCTCTCTTTTCCCCCCGTGTCTCTCGACAGATGTGTCTCTCTTTCCCCCCCCGTGTCTCTCCATCCTTGTGTCTCTCTTTCCCCCCGTGTCTCTCCACCCCGTGGCTCTCTTTCCCGTCTCTCTCCAACCCTGTGTCTCTCTTACCCCCCTGTGTCTCTCCACCCTTTTGTCTCTCTTTCCCCTGTGTCTCTCCACCCCATGGCTCTCTTTCCCTCCCGTCTCTCTCCACCCCTGTGGCTCTCTTTCCCCCCGTGTCTCTCTACCCCCGTGTCTCTCTTTCCTTCCGTGTCTCTCCACCCCCGTGCCTCTCTTTCCCTCCCATGTCTCTCCACCCCTGTGGCTCTTTGCCTCGACCCTCCCTTATCATCCTCCTCATCCTCAACCCCCCATCCTCAACCCCCCATCCTAAACCCCCCATCCTCAAACTCCCATCATCATCCTCAACCCCCCCATCCTCAACCCCCCTCCTCAACCCCCCTGCTCATCCTCAACCCCCCATCCTCAACCCCCCTCCTCAACCACCCCCCCTCATCATCCGAAACACCCCTCCTCATCCTCAACCCCCCTCTTCACTTTACCCCTTTAATTACCTCCCCCTCTCCCCTTCCCCTCACTTACCTTCCATCAGCACCTACTCCTCCGCTCCGCCACGCTGCTTCCCGCTGCGTCTGGACCCGCATATGCAAATGACGTGACGTCACATACGCGTCACGTCATTAGCATTGGCTGGGTCCCGACACAGCCCGAAGGAGAGCAGAGGAGCAGCTGCTGATGTAAGGTAAGTGACGGGAAAGGGAGAGGGGGAGGTAATTAGAGGGGTATAGTGAGGAGGGGGTTGAGGATGTGGGTTGAGGAGGGAGGTTGAGGAGGAGAGTTGAGGAGGGGGGTTGAGGAGAGGGGTTGAGGAGGGGGTTGAGGATGGGGGTTGAGGAGGGGGTTGAGGATGGGGGTTGAGGAGGCTGATAAGGGAGTGGGAGGGAAAGAGCCACGAGGGAGAGGGGGGAAAGACACACAGGGAAGGGAGCGGGGGGAAGAGACACAGGGGAGGGAGAGGAGGGGAAGAGACACAGGGGAGGGAGAGGGGGAGAGACACAGGGGATGGAGAGAGTGGAAGAGACACAGGATAGAGAGGGGGGACACAAGAAAGGGGCACAGAGGGCACACAAGAGGGAGACACAGAGGGCACAAGAGGGACACAGGGGGCCGCACATTTCCCACCCTCGGCTTATACTCGAGTCACTACGTTTTCCCAGTATTTGTGGTAAAATAGGTGCCTTGGATTATACTCGTGTATAAGCCAAGGCACCTATTTATCTATTTATTTATTTACCGGCTTATCCTCGAGTATATACGGTATCTATTTATCTATCTATCTATCTATCTATTTATCGATCTTTCTATATCTAGATAAATAATTAGCTATGTAACTGCACAGAATTTTGAATAGATCAAGAAATAGATAGAGAGAAAGGAAGAAAGATAGATAGAGTGATAGATAGATAGATAGATAGATAGATAGATAGATAGATGTGAAATGTATTAAATATATACAAAGAGGACCAGAGCTAAAACATCAAATTACTGTGCATACAGTCAAAGCAATCTAATCAACACATTTTTACACTTCATTGGTGTGAAGTGTAAATGACTAAAGCAAGTTGTTGCACACTATATTTCATGTCTCATCTGGGAGGTCTCATGTAATCTTTTGGGAACAATGGTTCATATAAAGCCCTGTGACAGCAATGCCCAATATGTAATATTGTATATTGAACAACTTCTAAATTGTGTTTTTTGGTGACTTCAAACTGTGGATATATATTGGATATTGATTGCTTAAAACAGGTATGGTTTTGTTGTTTTTTTATATTCTTATATTTATACAATAATTATATCTTCCATATATACATTTACATAACATTTAATGAATGAAAAGCAAAGATTAAAAGAGAATTTACAACATATATTTCTGGAATGTCTTAACATGCAGGATATGTATTCTGGTAAATGAAAACAATGTTAAAACAATGATTAAAAATGTGTATTTATTGTACTTATAGCTAAGGCCCAAACCCTACATTTTCTGTGGTATATTGTATAAATAATTTTAAAAGTGTGAGACACTTAAGAAGTCCAGCAGTTAAGCCTATGAATATGACAATGTATTGATAAAAGTCGGTGGGGTATATTTTTTAAGTGGGGATATAAATTGGAATATCCTTATTGCCTATGTTTTCTATAGTTTATCCCCACTTGATAAATAGCTCCCATAGGAAACATAGAATGTAGAATTATTTTATGTTTAACTCCACATTTTTCTGCACATATCCCTGCTTATTCCCACTTTTATCCCCTACTGCCAAATGGATTAAAGGGACGTCATCAGATAAAAGGTGGAAAGGCACATGAAAATGTGCTTTCATTTTAAAATTGATGCTCAAAAAAAGTTCATAACTTGTTTGAGAATTATCTTTCATAAGAAGCAAAACATGGCATAATAAATTAAACCAATACGAAATAAATACCTTAAATAAAATAGTATTTAATTCAGGAGTCTATTTGTTTTTCAAGTCCATTAAAGCTAACAAATGCTATATTTCACTCTGTATTTAGTTACCATGAAATTAGTTACAATGAAATTAAATTCAAAAACAATATTTATTTATTATCATATATTTTTTAAGTATATTGATTTTATAAAGCATATTTATTCAATATAACTTTTACAATTGCAGTAAACTTACCAAATAAAATAGGGAAGATGATTTAACATATTTAAATAACTAAATAAATACATTTACCAGTAAGTTGATTAAAATATAATTAATAATGACACTTTTAATTAAACCGTGATATTTTAGAAGAAGTGGTCAGTGTATCATTTGGGTAAGAAAAACAAAAGGAAAATGGTAGTCATAAGGACTGATTGAGGAGTAATTACATATTTATATTGTTTTGTTTCTTTAAATGTTAATACTTAACCAATTGCAAGGATATCGGTCTGAGTTTGAGCACTTCATAAAATGCTGGAAAATCTCGGAAATCAATTCTTTGAACTCTCACCTTTATATACATCAATATTTATGAGGTATTATAAAATATCAATGTTTTTATTGTTTATGCTGTATGGAATTTAGATAAAAACCATTTCTACATGAAATATTATAATCCGAGTAGAATTTTTGTGGTGAAATTCAACACATGAACATGTACATACAGTGTTAGTATATTTGTATATGATACTATCTGATTATTATACATCATCACCGGGAGACAAGACCAGCAAATCGTCCAAAGTAATGATTAGGAGATCATCAAGCAATATTGAGGTATATAAAGATGAGAGTTCTTAAAAAATTGATTTCCAAGATTTTCCAGCATTGTATGAAGTGACCTGCGTAAGGTTCTACTCATTTATAGACGCTCTAGTAGACAGCGTTCTCGGAGATAGCTTCACACTACCAAGAGGCATAAAGATTAATTTTAAAAAAAGCTGTCAATCTATTCGCGACCATAAATTTAGAGACTTGAGAGACTACAAGACTGAGATTTGATCCCAGTGCTACCTTGTTAGTTATTTGGTTTTGTCATATTATACATTTTTGATATATGTAGGTCAGGTGAGTTTGTGTATTTAAATACGATTTCACATCTCAGATCATCATCACGAATAGTTAATGGTTATAATATTTGTATTATATATTTTGGAAATAAACTAGAAGACGTTGTCTTAAAACTTGTATTATTTTTTTTGTTTTCCGAATGGTAAATTGAGTTCAATAATTGCCCACTTTTAAAGAAATACATTTAGAGTGTTCAGTTAACCATAATAGAGAGGAAGTGTATTGGTTTATCAAGTATGATTCAATATCTAACCTATGTATTAGACAGTTACTCTTCACCATCACAAAAAATAAGTTTACATAACTAATGACCCACAGAGTACAACACGTAGATCTGGTTGGGAAAATATTAGATTAGAAAGAGAAACATTTGTGTGCTTATGGTATTAGCAACAAACACTGCATATCCATTAAAGCCCCAATAGTAATACCAGTAGTTATTGCAAGAGGCTGAATAGTTAATGAAAAGATAAAAGGACAATTTGAACATCTTTGACTAGCCCCATTGAATAACAGAACATGTTGAGGGGAAAAATGAGGAACACATATGATCATAGATAGTTGAAATCCTTGATATCATATAATAAATAATGTAGTCAACTTAGTTATATATAACAACAAAGACCTGCTCCAAGCCAAATAATTTAGATAATGCGTTCTTCTTTTAAATAATTTTAAATGATGACTTTGTGTTGTGTTTGCATCTCTCAGTCGTATCTGACTCTCTGTGACCTCATGGACCGCAAAACACCAAGCTGATTCATGTGGTATTCAGTATTCATGGCAGAGATACTGGAGTAGATTGACAGTTCCTTCTTCAGTGGGCAACAGCATACAGCCCCTGGTATATGTAGGTGGTCTCCCATCCATGTACTGACCAGGCCCAACCCTGCTTGGTTGCAGGGTGGTGTGACCTCTTGGTTCCATGACTGGAATCAAATCCAGGTTGCAGTGATGAAAGCACCAAATCCTAACCACTGGACCACCAGGGAACCCTACTCACAGACAAAAAAAAATTAAAGAACAATCCAGTAAGACACATAGACATGTAATATTTTAAATTAATAATATGTTTATTTATCACCAACAAAATAAATGAAGTGAATAACATTCTATTACACACTCCAGATGGAAGGATTCCAATATTTTTTATGTACATGTAAAATGAGTATATTTTAAAAGTTATTTCAATTCAGATTAATATGGGTGTGTAATAGGATAATAGTCACTTAATTTTTCCATTAGTGAGAAGCAACACAGTAACATAATAAATATATTTACAATTTAAGATAACATGTCTCTGTGCCTAACTTTATCGCTTGTTTGTTATTGTTTCTATGTTAGATATATATATATAATACTAGCAGCTTTTATTTTTAAATTAAAGTTTAAAAAATGAATGTGCAAATTGTAAACATGGCACATTCAACTTCTCATTAAATGTTTCAAATGAGTGATAACAGTAACTGTAACGGAGTTGGAACACGAATCCAATATCTCCGCTGGTATACGGTAAAATATCCAAGAAGCACTACAGTTTCACCATCCCCAACCTCCCATATTGGACGACACTCAATAGGGAGTCAAAGAATACTGTCTTTATTTTGTTGTGCAGAAATATATATACACATTTCTTCCCACAGGCAATACACATCCCCCATAGTTGGCCACACAATACACATAGAGAGAACAATAGGTGTGGTCACACCTCCCTGAGGCTACCTGGCTACTTTGATACAATCAGACATTGATTAGATCATCCTTCCCTTTGTTCTTATGTCTCACAATGAAAACACGTTATACAATAGACTTCCTTATCTTATGAGGAGTCTCTGTAATAGGATTATCTATTAGCCTAGTAGCTGTAATATTCTGAGCCAATATATTCTGTAGAACATAAACCAACATATCTACAGTATAGCAATGTGATCATATTTTAACCAAGAATTAAATAGAGATTATGTTTCTTTTTTAAGCTTTGTCATGCTTACACTGTACTATTTTAGGGCCAAATTTTGTGGCATCAATCGACTTCCTAGAGACTTCTCCAATTTATGCTATAGTATGGGGTCTATAAAATAAAGTTTTTCAATGTGAAATAGGTGATGTAGAATAACAGAACAATAGGAAAGGTCTCATTTCATTGAAAAGTAAATGCTCACTCTAGTGAATATGGCCCAATGTGTCACACATAGAATGATGAATTATTTGTATACTAAATAATGTCTTTTTTTCCTTACAGATCTTAAAACTGAATTAGTCCAAATAAAGAAAAGTATGAACTCCTCTGATTTCTGGAAGAAGCAGAATATGAGTTATTGTTTTGATGTTGATAATAACTCTTGTCCTAAGACCAACAGACCCTTTACAAGTTATTGGACTTTGACTATTGTTATGTTTGGAATTTTATTAGTTACAGTTTTGGGAAATTTCATGGTAATCATTTCAGTGTCTCATTTTAAACAGCTTCACACACCAACCAACTACCTCATTTTGTCCTTGGCAGTAACTGATTTCCTTGTAGGAATAGTGATAATGCCGTACAGCATGATGAGGTCTCTAACATCTTGCTGGTATTTTGGAGATGTATTCTGCAAACTGCACAACTGTTGTGATATGATGTTATGTACAACCTCCATTTTCCATCTATTGTTCATTTCTCTTGACCGCTACCAAGCAGTGTGCCACCCACTTCATTATTACAGGAAAGTAACAATCAGAGTGGTAGAGGTGTATATATTTATTAGCTGGTCTTTTCCCTGTGTTTATTCATTTGGACTTATTTTGTCCAATGTAAACACAGAAGGCCTAGAGGAATATACTGCCTTGATTCCCTGCAGAGGTTCGTGTGTTCTTGTCGTTAACAAGCTCTGGGGAGCAATATCTGTATCAATATCTTTCTTTATTCCAGGCACCTTGATGATTGGGATTTACTTACACATTTTCTCTGTGGCAAGAAAACATGCTAAGGTCATGAGTATTCACCAACATTCTCTTCCTGTGAAACTAAAACCAAACAGCAATATCTCCCAAAAAGGAGAGAGCAAAGCAGCAAGGACTCTAAGTAAAGTTATGGGGTGTTTCATATTGTGCTGGCTCCCATTTTTTACCATAACTTTAGTAGAGCCTTATGTTAATTTCTTATTCTCTGAAGATTTATACAATGCTGTTCTTTGGTTGGGTTATTTTAATTCCACTCTTAATCCCATCATATATGCGTTGTTTTACAAATGGTTTAGAAAATCATTTGGTTTTATAATTACAGGTAATATATTTAATGTAGATTCTTCGTTAAATGTGTTAAATACACTTTAAATATATTAATATGGCATTGTGCTAATTCATTTTTAAACCTATAATACTTATATTTAACTATATAATGTTAATGTATTTAAGCAGAAACATAGCAAAAGGGACATTGACAGTTGACACTGTATTTTGAAACTGACTTGCCTAGGAACTTTAACTTGAGCTTGAGCTTCATTCTGGGCAGTTCTCACCCTGGACCAGCACAGCTTCTTATTACTTCATTGCCATCTCTAAGTACTGTGTATTTCTACAATATGAGTGCACACTGTGTTCATGTTTTTTTTTTTTTTATGTGTTCTGTTTTTGCCTTTTGGCCAACTAATGTCATGTAAAAAGTTTAAAAAAAAAGTAAACAATAAAATATCCTTCAACTAACCAACTGCATCTAAAAGATAAATAATAAAAGTTTTGGTGTGCTTTAATTATGAAAAATATTTTATTGGTAAAGAGAATATTTAAGATAGACTTCACGATAGATATGGTTAACTATATTTGTTTACTGTCTCTTGATTATATGTATACATAAATATTTAATATGAATGAGCCTCTTCCAGATTTCTTATCGGCATCAATGATGAACTCTTCCAGATATGTCTGGAAGATGAACTCTTTCAGATGATGACTCTTCCAGACATGCCAGTTTATTACAAATACAGGCTTACAACAAATATTCAGTGAAGAGTATGGGCTCCTGTTGCTCTTTTCAGGCACATGTATTATTAAAAAATGACCATTATAAAGATATAAAAAGAACAAGTTTGCAGAATATAACAACCATCGGATAACTGCAATATCAAGAGATTCAAATAAATTATAAAGAGATTTTAAAGATAGAAACTTTTTAGAGATAGTTTACACTGATTAGTTTACACTTCACAATTAGAGTACAGAGTTGGATGTATTGAGCTGGGTTTTGGGCTGAAAGGATGAGAGCAATGAAGGATTAAGCCATGTCAGTCCTAGCAAGTTGTCAGATCAGCACTGTAGTTCAAGTGGGTAGAGGACAATGTTTACGGTAGCCAGCAGACAAAGCTGATTGGCAACACAAGAGAATGTTGATTTGATAACATGGCAGATTGATATGAAAAAATGAAAGAGCAATTTTTGATCAAATATAATTCCAAGTAGAGCATATTGGATACAGTGTACTCACTAAGACTAATATATGACATTGAAAAGAAGTTGTATTAGAGAAGAGTAAAACTGAGATACATACAGCCCCATTAAATTTGAGCCCAGTAAGTGCAAAGTGAGACTGACAATGGCTGCGAGTTTGAAATTTTTTACGATGCTTTTACATTTTGAAGGGGCTGCTAGTTACAAGCTTGAGACGCAAACCCGTAAACCTCAGCAGCGCGCTCAAGCTTTAAAGGGGATGAACGAGCCACATTCGTCCGTCAATTAACAATTGTGGTATAACATAGTGTGAAACAGGCCAAACAGCCAATAGAAAGCAGGAAACCAAAATTAAAGCCACAAGAAGGGCTTTAAAAGGGAGCTAAACTCGTAAATCATTGACTGTGCTGTAGCTGAGCAATTGAACACACAGGTCAAGGCGTTGGTTTGGTTTTGAGCATTGGAGAGAGAGGAGAAAGAGAGAGAGAAGGAGCAATTTACAACACATATTTACTGATATCACATAATTCACACACATAGATTAATACGTATACATAGCTTTACATAGCGGTAGGCCAAAGCACATCTACACCACCCCATACAATCACTATACAACACATAATACTCGCATTTTTGTTTTACCACATACACATCCGCATATATATTATATTTCTTTATCCTTATTTTTATTTCTGATATAAGAGGGTAGAGGAGGGGAGGAGGAAAGCGAAGAGAGAGAGGAGAGGAGGAGAGAGAGGGGGAGGAACACCGGAGGGGGAGAGTGGGGAGAGGAGGAGAGTGAGGAGAGGAGGAGAGGAGGAGAGAGAGGGGAACACCGGAGGGAGAGAGTGAGAGTGAGGAGAGCTAAAGATATGGAGGGAAGGAGAAAAAGGTCAGGTGGAGGGAACGGAAGGTGGGGAGGGCTGTGCCCCCAGATGCAGTCACATAAGGTGGAGGGGCCTGATCCCAGGGGGGAGGTAGTGGGGATGAGGGACCAGCCCAAAGGAGAGTACAGGGAGGCCAGGAGCCCCAGGCACAGTTGGTAAGGCAAGAGGCTATGGCAAAGTACAAGGCCCCCAATTACACCCCAGAGAAGATGGACATCCTCCTCAGGGAAGTCCGTGCCCGCTATAGGATCATACATGGTGGGAGAGATGTTAATGCTAGAAAGAAGCATGATGCCTGAGTCCAAGTTGCTACAGCTGTTGCATCATTATGGGTCACTAATAGGAACATTATGTCTGTTAAACACAGATATGACGACAGCAGGCAGAAGGTGAAGAGGCAAAATCAGCTTGTGCAACAGATGGTGGGCCTCCTGCAAATATAAAATACAGTGCATGTGAGCAGAACCTGAGGGAGTGGATTCAGCCAGTGGCAGTGGTGGGCCTATCAGGTCAGGTGGACACGGGTGTGCCTAGAACGCAAAGTGAGTATCATATCACACCACATGCATTGGTGTATGAAATTGTGGGGGGATGGGGTGGAAAAATACCCCGCAGATATCATGATATTTGTATGTATGTATAAATAAGCTTGTACTCTGGCTTTTGTATATAATGAGCTCTATCCCTCTAGAATAGGGGTGGGCAAGGAGGGCCACATACATGCCAGGATTTGAAGATATCCTTTCTATGCACAGGTGAGTCAATAGGGATGACTGAAGAAGTGATTGACTCAAAAACGGGGATATCATTAAATCCAGGCATGTATGTGGCCCTCTGGGACCGAACTTGCCCACCCTTGCTCTAGAATTATACTGCCTCCTACACCCCTGCCCACACGCATAGATAACTGACATACAATATCACTGTAAGCACTATGGTTATGACTGAAGATATATGGGGCATCAATAACCATGTAAATCCTGGTAGCAAACATTGATAATTTGTATCAATGAAATGCCTGGACAATAGCTGCATTTCAAATGATTCTGAGTACAGTTTGCTATTATATCAAGATTGATTTGACATTCAAAAGAGAGTACATATCTGGGTGTGGGCATTGCGGCATATGTGGATACAGACTCTGTAGGACTGCATATGCGTGTCATATACTGTACTAACCTGGACCATGACTCAGCTGCATTTTAACAACCATTGCTGGCAACATGTCACAGATTGGTCAGTCTCACACACTGCACAGCAGATCCAGATGGAAAACCGCACCTGTAGTACATACACTGTATTCATATGAGCCATGATTTCACAATGCTAATTATGCAGGCCATGTTTCATCTGTGTAACACAAGCACCACGGTCAATCACAGGTGACCATGATGTCAAGAATATGTAAACACATTAATTGTGTATGGAAACCAACTGAAACACAGTATGTGTTTATTCCATTTCAGTACCCGGGAGGCCAAGGCCAGCCACAGAGCAACAGGGGGAGGCTCCACTCAAGGTGGAAGTGGTTGAAGAGGAAGCCCAGGACATTCAAGAGGGCCCGGACCAACCACACAAGGTGGCCATTCATCAGCATGTCAAGAGTGGGAATTACTGCCTGGGCCCTCAACAGCATCATGTGGCCAGCCACAACTGTTCCAGTGCCTTCCACAGCCCATGTCCTGCCCCCAGACATCATCCCAGCTGCCACCGATGACAGCAACATCACAGACATGGGGGCAGCCCACAACTACTCCCACACCATGGGGTCCCCCAACGTGGGGTCCAGCACCATGGGATACCCCAACATTGGCCACCACTCAATGGGGTCCCCCAACATGGGCCGACACTCAAGCCTTCCTGTCGACACCTCAGGGCCTGCTGTGGTCACATCTACCTATAATGCGATCACCTCTGCTACTGATGCCGTCACCACTACCACTGATGCCGTCACCACTGCCACCGATGCCATCAACACTGCCACCGATGCCATCACTACTGCCACCAATGCAGAGACCTCCAGCCCTGCTGTCGTCACCTGCGGCCCCATTGCCATCAACACCACCAGCCCTGATATTGCCGGATTTTATGGCCCGGTTTGCCAGGAAGGACATGGAAAGCCGGAAACAGTCGCATGAGAGGCTCTGGTTGCTCCGAAGGCAGTGCCGTCTTACTAACACCCTACTGGCTAGCACAAGATCTCTCCATGCCGAGGTGGGGAGGCACAACCGAAGGATGGAGAGATATGAGGAACGGGCGAGTTGTAAAAGACACCAACTAATTGAGTTAGCCCAACACCACCCTAAACCTGTTGAGCCTTCGGTTGCACAAAAGAGATGTCGGCCTCCTCATCTCAGACCTCACCACCACCATCTCAACAAGATCCACAGCCAGCAAACACCAAGACATGGAAGAGTGAGACAGGGCGCGGGCACGGAAGGTGGGGGCCCAGTGCTGAGGAGTAGGAGGTCTTAGCACCATTAAAGAAGTCCTCCTCCTTATCAGTCCTCACTGAATACTGTTGGCTGGCTACAGAGTGTGTACATGTCTGGTTATGTTTAACATTTCAACAATTGATGTTCAATGTGGATTGGCCTTGAGATGAGAGGAATACTATTGTTATGATTGATATCTTGTTCTTGTCTCTGTAGGTGTTAAAAGCCAAATCTCACAACTATGAAGGCATGTTCTTCATTTTAGAGCAGTACAAGACCATCATGTGAGTGAACACTAGACCCAGTTCCCAACAGGCTTGGTCAGTGTCATTCACCGCTGATGATGGATCTGAAATGCAATATATCACTACATATCTCTTCACTAATGAACATGACTGGTGTGAGTTTCAATTAGAATGAATAGTGTCCCCGGCTTTAGAGTTGCACAGTCCCATTAGGATTTGCTAATCCAAACCAGTAGTAATACATACGTTTTCTTGCATTTCATCCCGTTAACAGTAAGAATGCGGATTAATGCATTTAATGTCATCCAAAAAAAATTGCAAATCCCCTTTGTTTGACATCAGGATCAATGCGCATGTGTTTAGGGTTAATGTGAACAGTGTAAGCTGTCTGGCCTTGGTACGACTCATATACCAGTGTGATGTGATATCAGCATGGCACAACTATTCCATGTAGATAGTGATAGTACTTTTTGCTGAAAGATTGTGTTGACAGTGAAGCATGCCTTGTTGTATTACACATCCCCAAAATATTGCGGGAACGTTGATTGAACAGGACAGAATCAATACGGTTATTACTGCTCATAGATGATTCATGTTACTTGGTGTCCAGAACAAAAACAATGTACTATAATAACAGCTCATGATTAATCTTCCTCTTTATGCTTTCCAGATTCCTATCATCTATTTGTGAATCAGCAGTAATGTATGAAAATAGACTGTGTGTGGAATTGATTAGTATCACATGATCCATGATATCTAGCATGTGTTTAATATGTCAGATGGAAAACATATGGTTGCTGTATGCGCATGAATGGTTATTTACATGAAATGGAGTGTTGTATGATGTTCCTATGTCACATCCGATTATGGTTACTTTGGTGTCCTGACCACATGTGACCCTAGTAGATGTTATGCATTATGTGTCCTTTTATGAGTCACAGTCGCTTGTCATTCTGGTATCCGCCAACACCACACCCATGATATTAATGCACAGTCTTGTCCATTTCTGATTGTGGTCTGTGTATTAAAAAAAAATACTTCCATCCACATACATCACACTTGTGCACATTCCTATGTGTGTAAACTAATGAGCCAGTAATAAACAGTAATCAAGCAATAGAGAGTCCATGTATTGGTGTGCCCACTGCAGCCTATGCAGTTACAGACCGCAGCCGGAAACAAGATAGCGTTAGGAGCAAGTTTGGCAGAGATGCTGGCCTCTATCCTCCTCATACAGTCCAGTTGCTCCCGCATGATGGCCTGTATCTCCGCCTGCGCAGCCTGGCTTGGTGGTGGAGGGGAAGGAGGTCCTGGTTGCAGGGTCAGGTGAGGATGGAGAGGGTGGGGATGGAGTGAGGAGGGTCCTGAGCCAGGGGTGATGATGGTGGTGTTCCCCGTGGCGGTTGGGGCCAAGCCCGTGCACTGGTGTGTGGGGAAGGAGGTGTTGACCATCTGGATTGCAAGTTGGAGACCCCCGGCAATATTCAAAGTCATTCAAGTGGGATAGTCGGGTCAGATCTCTGGGGCTCTGGGTCAGATCTCTGGGGCTTGCTGTCTGTCCGGGGGAACTCCCCCACCACAATGACCTCCCCCTCCTCAGAGCCAGGGCCCTCCTTCCTCCTCCCCCTGCACTGATTCCTGCTGGGCGGGGGCTGACACCACCCGTGGTGCAGCTGCGTCACCCCACCACCCACCACTACCAGCAAGGAGACGGCGTCCAGCCACGGATGATGTGGGCCCTGTGCCCAGGCGGAGGACGACATAGGTGCTGCTGGCTCGCCAATGGACCCAAACCTCCTCCTGGATGCTGAGAGAAAGAAAATAAAGGTACATATCACTAGTATGATGATTAGTACATTGATTAGTACATTGTTATGTGTTCATTCCTAACTATCTAACATCTAGCCTTGAACATGGATGATTCTCCTAATTGCAACTCAGATTAGCTATCATATACTAGATTTGATCTATTTTTTGGTTTCTGGTCTTGATCGTTCTGTTTCATTAAGCAGATTCAGACAGGTTGTAAATGCTATGCACATTAATGGTTTCCTAAATTAAATGGAGTGATTTCTGATGATCCTTTTTTCATCAGATTCCGGTTGCAGTGGTTTTGTGACCACATGGGAGGGACCATACAGGTAGGTGCTATGCATCATACTTATTCTAAACTATTACATGACTCCCTGTAGGTATTTCCTTTTTTCCAATAATAGCCTCATCTCTCTCGGGACCCGCCCAAACCACACCCATGATATTAATGCACAGTCTTGACCATTTCTGATTGGGGTCTGTGTAAAAAATAAAGCTTCGTTATACTGTTCTGAGTCAGTGTGTTTTCAATGGTTGGGATGGGACATCCACGTGTATCATATTGGTGTCACATTCCTATAGATATAAACTAATGAACCCTAGTTAACATGCAATAGATCAATACATATTAGAAGGATTAATAGTCATAATAGCATTAGATATCATATAATACAAAATATCAGATCTAATAATAATAAAGGGTAAATACACAGACCAAGTCCAATTAGTGATACTGTGGAGTATGATGATTTCCCTGAGTGCCTAAAACGAATAGGTGACACTGGAGTGGGTTGCCAGTTCCTTCTCTAGTGGCGTGTGATTTGTCTGACCTCTCTGCTATGACGTACCCACCTACACTGGCCCTACATGGTATCGCTCACAGCTTCATTGAAGTACACAAGCCCCTTCACCACCACCACTTAGCATATGTGGGAATGCAATTGCTTGCACAATAATCCCCCAATAATAAAAATGCATTTACAAAATATATTTGTTTTATCATATGCTGGAATGGTCATGCACATGCCAATATGAAAACCCATCCAGCACAATGCAGAAAGTAATTAAAGAAGCACTACCTGATTAAATATCAAAACAAAAAATTAAACTCATGCCATATTAACCCTTTCCCATTCACAGAGGCTCTATTGTGGCCCCTAATATATCAATATTATCGCATATACATCCCGCTCATCACATCTACATTTGGGAACACAAACTGACATATTTCACCGCTACATCACAAAGATCCAGGGGAACATTTTGTTTGTTGTTCAGTCCTTCAGTCTTGTCCAATTCTCTGTGACCCTATGAACTGCAGCACATGCAGCTAGGTCTCTGCCTGTGCTGTTCCACAAGGTTTGAATGCCAAAGATACTAGAGTGGGTTGCCAGTTCTTTCTCTAGTGGTCTATGAGTCGTCTGATCTCTCTGCTATCACCTGCCCACCTACAGTAGCCCTTGAGCCTGTGCAGAGGCACGTGGATCAACAACCAATTCACCTCCATCAAGGGTAATCTCCGCTACGCCCATCCTGGAAAGTCCCACGCCATTGCTGGTGACCATGTGCCAAGATGTATAGCCATTCCCATTTGGTGACCTCCCATTGTGTTCTGCTATTCATCAATTTACATGAGAGTGGATTGCTAAGTGGTGGTGATGAAGGGGCATGTGTATGTGAATGAAACTGTGAGCTATATCATGTAGGGGCAGTATAGGTGAGCAGGTGATAGCAGAAAGGTCGAATCACAATCCACTAGAGAAGGAACTGGCAACCCACTCCAGTATCTTTGGCATGCAGACCTTGTAGATCAGCACAGGCAGAGACCTAGCTGCATGTGCTGCAGTCCATAGGGTCACAGAGAGTCATACTCGAATGAAGGAATGAACAACAAATAATCAAATGTTCACCGGGTACTTGATCTGTGATGTGGTGGTGAAATATGGCCACTATGTGTATTCCCATATGTAGATGTGATGAGAGAGATGTATATGCAATTTAGTGGCCACAATAGAGGTTCTGTGAGTGGGAAAGGGTTAATAAGGCATGAGTTTCTTGTTTTGGTGTTGCTATTTAATCAGGTAGTGTGGCTTTAATTGATGTATGCATCTTACAGCTTGGCTTTTCATATTGGCATGTTCATGAATATTCCAACATATGATAAGAATAAAAAAAATTTTTAATGCCTATTTTTTATTTGGGGATTATTATTCAAGTAATTGAAATTCCTTTCCATGCTCTCCTATTTTAAAGTGATCTGCTGTGTTTATATTGCCCTTCACAGTGTTTAGAAAATGTCAGTAAACCCTTTGCTAGTCCTGTTTGGAGCCTGTGATGTTTCTGCCTCCATTTGCGGGTTACGGGCTTGAATCCATGGCGTCTTTTCAAAATTGTTGCAATATAATAGCTAAATTGGAAACATAGCGGTTACGGGCTTCACAGAACAACGTTGTTCATCTCGTAGGCTTTTCTCTGCCTTGCTGCGTCGGGGCTAATTTAATAGGCATAAGACTTATGGGCTACAATACGAGCTACGGTTTTACACGTATCCCAAATTTAATGGGGCTGATAGCCAGCAGCATTTTAAGGTTTTATGTTGCTCATAATTCTGACATTAACTTGTAGAGCCAAGATTTTAAAGTCAATATTCTGCCCAAAATTAATATGTTGCTACATTTGTTCAGTATTAGAAACCTCTATTATCCCACATCCTATGCACAGTGGAGCATACTAAAGGGTTAGAAAATGTGCATACCTGGGGTTAACAAGGCTATTGTTTAAGCCTGTGTTATAAAAAGGCTCCACAGAAAACATAGAAAGTGAGAATATTTTACATTTTAGCCTTACATTTGCTTAAAGAGACATTGAAAGCACACTAATCTACTCTAGCCCATCAGGAGGGGCTGACAGAGGGTGTTTGAGAATGTACCACTGCATGTATTCTTTTTTCAAAAGATGCTCTCAAAACAGAAAAAATATTCAAATATCTATTGATATATATATATATATATATATATATATATATATGCTCTGTATAGTTTATATTACTTTAAATAAAGTTTAAATAGGTTTTATGTAAGGACAATTGCACAATGAAATAATATGTTTTTACATCTTTGAAGTCTGACTAAGAACATAATTAGGCAGGAAAAAAATCATAGCAATAGTTTTTAATAAGAAAAAACTAAAATGATGATACTTTTGCTGAACGCACATGGGATGCATGATATATTGGTAGAAGTTGTCTGTGAGAGATGTATGGTTACATAATTATATAGTTACATAGTAATTGGGGCTGAAAAAATACTTTTAGTCTATCAAGTTCAACCTTTTATGATCTCCTCTGATCTGCAATATGTGGATTAGTTGTTAATTGATCCAGAGGAAGGCAAACAGAAAAAAAAACCAAGTGAAACGTAGCCAATCGACTCAAAAAGGGAAAACAAATTCCTTCCTGGATCAATATTCTCTCTCTCTAATTAACCAGGATAACCCTGAATGGCCTTTTTAATTACAAATATATCCAGTCCCTTTTTAAAGTTATCTATTGAATCCACAGTCCTCCTTTGGTGGAGAATTCCACAAATTGACCACTCTTACTGTGAAGAACCATTTCTTTCTTTAAGGTTGAATCTCTTTACTTCTAACCTCAAAGGATGTCCTCTTGTCAGTTGAAAACCTCTTGGAACAAAAAGCTCATTTGACAAAGCTTTATACTGATCCTGGATGTATTTATATAAGGTAATCATATCCCCTCTTAGACACCTTTTTCTTCTAGAGAAAATAAGTTTAAATTGGTTAGTCTTTCTTCATAACTTAGCCCCTCCATTCATAATATTTGTTACATAGTTACATAGTATTGGAGGTCGAATAAAGACTGTTAGTCCATCAAGTTCAACCTTTTTAAATTTGTTCTGATCCTTTTAATATGTGGACTATTTGTTAATAATTGTTAATTGATCCAGAGGAAGGCAAACAGAAAAAAAAAACATTGAAACAATTGTCTCATAAGGGGAAAAAAGCAACATTCCTTCCTGACCCCAGAGACTGACAATCAAATTTCTCCCTGGATCAATATTCCTTTGCTAGTTATCTAGGATAACCTTGAATGTCCTCTTTATTCAAAAAGATACAGTATATAACCCCTTTTTAAAGTTATCTATTGAATTTGCGGTCACCACCTCCTTTGGTAGAGAATTCCACAGTTTAACCACACTAACTGTGAAGAACCCTTTTCTTTCTTTAAGGTAAAATCTTTTTTCTACTAACCTCAAGGGATATCCTCTTGTCAGTTGAAAATCTCTTGGTACAAAAAGTTCACTTGACAAAGCCTTATATTGACCCTGGATGTATTTAAATAAGTTAATCCATTTGGGGCACTGGGAACATACAGAGGTGTTCTCAGAAGTAAATTAATTCTATACATAAAATATTGAATTATGGATTTGTTTCATAGATGACGTACTGGTCCTATGATCTGGTACAGAAAAAGAACTAAAGGAATTTGTACAAATCTTAAACACAAACAACAATAATTTAAGATTGACGGTTGAATCCAACAAGAAAAAAATAACTTTCCTTGATTCAAGTATTGAAATCAATGAAAAACAAGAACTTGAGACTAAGACACAAAGAAAAACAACCACAACCAATTCCTTATTACACTGGAAAAGTCATCACCCAAAATCAACTAAAAAAGCAATACCAATAGGCCAGTACCTACGTCTGAGACGTAATTGCAGTAACATCAATGATTTCAAAACACAAGCAAAAGAATTACACCCGGTATATGCTAATGACGTGGCGCACATGTGACGTCACATGTGCGCCCGGTCAGGGAGCGGAGCAGAGGCCGGAACAGAAGCAGGTAATTGAGGGGGAGTTATTTAGGGGGGTTTAGGTTGAGGAGGGGGGTTTAGGTTGAGGAGGGGGGTTTAGGTTGTGGAGGGGGGGTTAGAATGAGGAGGGAGGTTGAGGATGAGGAGGGTGAGGGAATATCGGCGTATAACACGCACCTATAATTTGCTCCCTATTTTCAGGGAGAAAAAGTGCGTGTTATATGCCGATAAATACGGTATATCAATATACTTTGGGAATAGTAAATCATTATTTACACAGATATCAATGTTGCTATATTAAAAGCAACATTTAAAGTCTCACTAGTCATTTATTCTATTATAGTTAGTGTTGCAATTTATAGAGCAACTCTAATCAATATTTGTAAAACACTAATATCATCTGCTATATTCACTTAGCAACTATAGAGAAATTGTAAAAATCTTAAGGGACAAAATGTATTGTTTTTTAAGCCGTTTTTAAAAATAAAAAATATATCACATTATATCTAAACCAATTACTGTAGTGACGTCATTGTATTCTCTGGAGAATAAATTCAGAAATCTGTTTGTATATATTCTTTGTTTTAAACGATCGGATTTTAATTATAAAAATTATTTTAAATAATTTTCATTAAAGATTTTTTTTTTAAATTTAGTATGAGGCAATTAATAACATATTTAGCCAGTTTATGGTCTTTCCTTGAGAAAATGATAGGCCCCACAAAACTGACAAACAATATTAAGTAATCCCCCATAATGAGTGTCTACTGTTAGTGCTCTAATAAACGCAACATGGATATCACTACAACTTTCTATATCTACATTGGTGTCATGTGTCTGAACATTGGTGTCAATAGGCAATATTGTATCATTGGGCAATGGTTCATAGACATGTTTTTGTTTACTTTTTTGTTTCTTTGAAGTCCCAGCACACTCACTTTATGCGTTCTTACTCATTTTTCTTTTATTTAAAAGTCTCTGTCTGTCTTCTTCTCTTAAGCTTTGGGAAGTTTTGGGTGACTGCATCTCTCCACCTTGCTTCCTTTCCCTTGGCAATCTTCTTTTGCATTCAATCCTGTCTTCTCCTTTGTCTGCCATTGTAATCTGTGATTGTAATTACAGGTGCAAGATGTTATGTTTTTTTGTTCTGTACATATTGTTTGTAGTTGCTCTCAATCCAGGCAAATAGCATTAATTAGAGAATGCAATGATTTGAAAAGCATTTTGAATTTTTCAATGAAATAAATGAAACGATTTTTTTTTGTTTTATTGGCATACATCAAAAAGTAAAGCACTGCACATATATATATTGATAATATATATATATATATATATATATATATATATATATATATATATATATATATTTATTTGGACTAATGAATTATTAAGTCATTACTAAATGTATATATGTTACTGAATTAATCAATAACTGACATAGATGGTAACCTAAAGAGTTAATTATGTTGTCGTAAAGAAGGGCAAACAAAAAACAGCTATTAGCCAAGTATAGATGTGGCTTATAATAATGTTCAATTTTGTTAATGATGAAATTAATTTAGTTCTGAGGTCTAATTTAGGTTCTTTAAAAGTCAATTAGGTAAGCATATACTGTATATATATATATATATATTGCTATTTTTTTGTTGTTATTGTTATGAAAAATGAAATACTAAAAACCATTAATTTGCAAGTTGTTCAAAACAATAGGGCACTATATAAGCACATAGCATATATATATATTTTTAAACCTTAGTTTTGGATAGATGTTCATTAACTAACATGTTATGTAAAAATAATATGCTATGTCGTTATATAGAGCCCTATTAAATTTTGCAAATTGCAAATGAATGAGTCCCTAAATAAATATAGTTTTATGAATTAATCATTAAGTGTCATCAATCCAAAACCATAAGGGCATGATGAAATCATATAACTGTGAAATTGCTGTTGTTTGTATAAAAATCCTTGAGAATTCACTCTCTGTCTTCAGTCAGGTGCAGAGATGAGTAATCTGGGAAATAACATGAAAATAATAATAATAATGTCATCTTTTTTTTTAAATATTATTAATAGTTCCAAAAACAATATACATGAATGAGCAGTGAGGCAGATATATAAGAGCATGTTAAAAATTGTTATTACTTTTATTGCAGTCTCAATGTTTTTTTGTTTTTTTAATGATGACTAATTATTAATTAAATAAAATATTATTATACGTTAATTAATCAATAACTGTTATCCATGTAAAAAAAAACAAAAAAAACTTTTTTTGTTCCATAACTACATAATTAAATGATATATCTGTCAAAGTGATCTTTATGGTGTTCAAATGCTGCAAATGTCACTCTCTGTGTGGAGTCAACTGCAGAGATGATAAGACAGTGAAATAAGGTTGAAATCATTTGTAATATTTAGCTTCATCCCTATAAGGCAATCAGCAGCTACACATATATTTTGGCATAGATACATTTTTGTAATGATTACTAATTATTAATTAATCAATATATTAATATACGTTAATTAATCAATAAGTGTCATCAATTCCAAATAAAAAAAATAACAATCCTTTTTTGACCTATAAGAACCTAATTTAATGATATACCTGTAAAGATGATTCTTATGTTGTTGAAAGGCTGCAAACGTCACTCTTTGTGTTGAGTCAGCTGCAGGTACGCTGAAACTGTCAAATAAGATTAAAAGCATTTGTAATATTTTGCTTCATCCCTATCAGGCAATCAGCAGCAACACATCTATTAGCATAGATGCAAAACATAAAAGCATACTCATCAATGTATTGTAAATTCAAACCATTTCTTTTGTACTGATTACTAATTATTAATTAATATTTTAATATATGTTAATTAATCAATAACTGGCATAAATTCCAACTAAAAAGACTTTAATCCTTTTTTTTACCATAAGAACATAATTTAATGATATATCTGTAAAAGTGATGTTTATGCTGTTGAAAGGCTGCAAACATCACTCACTGTGTTGAGTCAGCTGCAGTGACACTGAAACTGTCAAATAAGAGGGAAAGCATTTGTAATATTTGGATTTATCCCTATGAGGCAATCAGCATCATCACAGATATGTCAGTGCATCTTAAAATATACATCTTGTTTGTGGTCCATTTTTGTTGTTGTTAATATTACTAATTACAAATTAATAAATGAATGTACATTAATAATCAATTAATCACTGACTAAATGTATTCTAAAGAGCTAAGCATTGTAAAATATCAAATATTTGTTTTTCATGATTGCTAATAATTAATTAATAAAATAATGTACATTAATAATTAATGAATCAATGTGTAAATGTCTTAGAATTGTTTTTGCATTAATGTATTAATAAACTTTAACCTTTTTTTGTCTTAATTATTACTAATTACTAATTAATAAAGTATATTATTACTTAAATTATTCAATAAATGAATATATTACAAAAAGCTAAGCTTGAAAGTATTGCTAAACTAAATCAAGCTTAAATTCTTGGTTGCTCAATTTGTTTAAGTAATCCTTTTTTTTTTTATCAGTATCCTAAAGAGCTAACAATCTCTTTGGATTTTCTGGCAGCAGAAAATGTCAACTCAGACTGTCATCACCTGAGGAGAAAGTGTCAGTTCTGTGGCAAGTGTGCCCTATATATAGGCTGTGTGTGCCAGACAAAACCGTTGGTTTAGGCGGGAAATCCGCCATTTCACAATGTTAATGTTTATGTTTTCTGTGTTGCGCGCTGATTTGGGGTCCTTCCTATTAGTATGTTTCTACCGCATACGTCGCTGGCTGTGTTTTGCGCGGTTCGGGTCGTGTAGCCTCGTTTTTTTTTTTTGGCCCCCATTTTTTTTCTCACATAGGCGATTTTCACGTTTCGAAATACTTAAATTTAACCTAAATTCGCATTTCACCTCACTTCCAGATGTCCTGGTTGTTCTCCGGTGCGATCGGGAAACAATTTTGTTGTATTGTGTGTTTTATTTTTTGTGTTTTTGTTGTTTTTTGGTTTGTGCAGTTCGGCCGTTAACGTCGTATTTTTCGTATGTGGTATCTTTTTTTTTTCTAAGTCCTGCGTCTCGTTTTTTTTTCTATGTCCCACGTTCGTCAACTACTTTGAGCCTTAGCTGCATTTTGTAGTGTTTGTAGGCTAAGACCTGTGTATTTCATTCCCTCCACTGCTCGCCTCTTTTTGTGAGGCTTGTAGGCAATGAGCGCCTAAGAGCTCCGAGTTTAAAGTGTCTCGTATTTATTTTTCTAAGTCCCACGTTCGTCAACTTCTTTCAGCCTAAGGCGAAACCGCATTTTGTAGTGTTTGTAGGCTAAGTCCCACATATTTCATTCCCTCCACTGCTCAGCTCGTTTTGCGAGGCTAGCAGGCAATGATCGCCTTTGGCGCTCAGCCCCTAAGTACTCCGAGTTTAACAGCTTGCCTCACTACGCGAGGCTCACTGGCGATGAGCGCCTTCGCCGCTCATCACTTAAGTGCTCCGAGATTAATTGCTCGCCTCGCTACGCAAGGCTCGCTGGCGATGAGCGCATGCGCCATTTTTCGCTAAGTCGTATGCACCACGCAAAGCGTGACGACGTCTCGTAGTTTCGAGAATTATAATATGAGATTATAGACGCCATAGTCTTATGAACCAGAAAGTGCACTGAGAATATTTATCAATCAATATTGCAAATAGATGTCACAAAACTAAGACTGCAAGTGTCCACTATCTAAGTCATTGTGACCTGTCATTTTAAATTTATTTGCTAGAAACTCACCTTTAATACTGATGTAGCTTAAATATTTTTGATCACATTTATGACATCCTAACTACTACATAGTATTCCCAGCTAAGATTTCAAATATATATTTCTGGACACATTTTTGACGTCCTAATTACTACATAGTATCATCAGCTAAGGTCACAAATATGTCTGAACCATGGGAACCTTATATTTTCGTTTTCATCCATTGTGCTCAAACCATCATTTTCTCTTGTACATGGGGGATATCCAGCCCAACAGCCGGTCCAAACTTTTAAAACAATTTGTAATAAAAAAATACCAATGTAAAGTCATTATTGGTTAGACTTGGTGTCTAGCGTAATTGAGTGATATAAAGAATGTTTTAAGCACTGTACTACTCAATGCTTGATGTATTTATCACACATGATCCCAAAGAAAGAATATCTTTATTCATGTTAGTTCTTTTAATCACAATTCCACCATACTACATAACAATTTAGCATGTATAATGATAATTAGACTTGGTTATCCTAATCAACTAACAGAACCCGATGTATTTAGGCACATTCAAATAACTATTTGTAAAGCATTATATATGGCTGCTCTAACTTGCTGCTTATGCCTTCACTAATCTTCTCTTTGCTTGACACTGCCAGGCACTTCCACATCCAGTCACCTAAAAATAAGAAACATAGGGTTAATATTCACCGGGAACGTTACTAATTACTAACCCGTTAAAGAGCAGACTCGTCCTCCCCTTCAGCATTATCTCTGGGAAAACAGACGTGAAACATGCAATGATGACTTCACACCGATGGAAGCAGATTAGAAGCGTTCCATGCTGAATCAAAGACTTATGTGATGGTCTCCTTTTGTTGCTGTAAAGGTAAGTGGATATAGAGTGGGTCTAGTCCCAGTCACTGTAGTGCAGGATATACTGGCCAGGTAGGGTCAGGGGGTAAGTAGTGGGTCCCTACCGCCACTACAAAATAGAAAGAAAGGGCCACAGAGTTAATATCCGTTGTCCCCTGTATATTCCACGTTACTCTCTGAATGTTATCTACATGTTGCATACACAGATATATACAAGCATTTGCCTATCTTACTCTTATGGTATAATACTTCATGATAATAGCCATCCACTGTACATTGCTTTTGTCGGCATGTATCTAACACTGTGTTTTAAGAATTGCCAATTGATCCCAAAATAAGATACAGGCTTTTGGATACTCTAATTTGATTATAAGGGTAATAAAGTTGGCTTGTTACATTCAGCTGTAGATATCCCATCTTTGCACAATATTGTGAAACTACTCTACATCTTCTGCTGATATAACATATCACTTATTTATGTGAGGATATTACATTGATATATGGGATAGTAAGAAAACATATTTAAATTGTGGGCAATATTATTGCTAATTTAGCGTTAAGAAACCCAATGTAATATTTCGGGACAGTCAATTTTTTTTCTTAATCTTAAACGCCTGTATTTTAATTTCTTCTTTTATTTTTTTGTGTAGATAAATAAAAGTTATATTTTATTTTACGTGATTTTGCGTTTTTCTGGTTCCTTACATTGACAATATATACTTTGGATGCTTTATATGGGATTAACTGAGGTCAGAATAAAAGGGGTATTTTTATTTCTCTCTATGCACACATTTTGATCATTATTCCACAATGCTGACCGCAGTTGTGTCCAAATTCACATTTCTTGCCAACTAACTGTTTTTGATGTATGGTATAAGTAGGACAAATGTCCCTATTGGATCTACTCACTAGTCTCTTTCATTTCTATATGTATTCCATCAGGACCTAAGGCTTTATAAACATTTATTTTTTCCAACCTCTTTTGGATTTCTTCCTTTGTCAACCAATTATTTGATGAAGGGAGTGTAGCCCCATTATGTTGCAGTGCATGGGAGTAGGAACTGGGGGGATGGAGGGGAGAGAACCCCCCTCCCCGATTAAATGAATAGGGAACACATAAAATAGCAAAATGAAACTTAATTATGCATTACCAGATTTGGCCACTAAATGGTGGCCCACAATTTATATATATATATATATATATATATATATATATATATATATATATATATATATATATACTAGAGACTTGCCCGTCAAAAATGACGGAGCAATACAATTTTAAGCCATGGCAATGCTGTTTGCCACACAATGTCAAGCTTTTTGTACTGTGAGGACCTTTGCCGCTCATTGCGAGCCTCTCCTTTTTATCCAGCAATCAGTAGCCTGAAGAGCTAACAATCTCTTTTTATTTTCTTGCAGCATACAATGTACAGTTGGACTGTTGCTGCCCTGAGGAGAAAGTGTCATCAATATCCCAAGGGCAAAGCGGGAGGGCAAAGCATTGGTTTAGTTGTGTAAAGCGCCGTTTTAGATTTGTAATGTTATTAGTTGCAAGTCAGTGTTGTAAAATGTCGTTGTTTGTGTATGTTTTACGCGGCTCGCGAGCATGTTCCGTCCTTTGTAATAGTGTATTTTGTATCTCATATGTTCCTGGGTAAAAGTTGTATGCTGCTGGCGGTGTTTTGCGCGGTTCAGAGTCGTGTAGCCTCGTTTTCATTTTTTTTCGTCCTACATTATTTTTCTGGCTTAGTTGATTTTCGAGTGTTGAAACTCAGCAAATTGGGCTTAAATTCGCTTGCAACTTCACTTCCAGACGTCCTGGCTGTCCCCCCGTGCTGTGTGTGATGTGTTTTTTTTGTATTTTATTCCCTATCGTGTTTTCCGATTTGCGCGGTTCAGACGTTAACTTCGTATTTTTCAGATCTCGTATTTCGTATATCGTAAGTCCCGTGGCTCGTCATTTTTTTCTTTCTAAGTCCCACATTCGTTTTCTAAGTGCTTGGAGGCTAAGTTCCGCGTTTTCCAATGCCTCATAGGCTCACCTCGTTTGGCGAGGCTAGCAGGCTATGAGCGCCTTCGGCTGTGGGGTTCAGCTGTAAAGTCTGGACAGGTTAGAAGACCTAGAAATAAGCAATTCACATAGACTGGTGAAAGGACAACCCAGTAAAAAGATTAATGGGGGATTAAAGATAAGATGCTATTACAAGTGCAAAGAAATATAAGGGACATATGAGAGACTACACTAAAGACTCCCTCTTTCTTGCTAAACGGACTGAATGGCCTCCCATAAGGAAATAAACAAATTGGACATAAGTAATGCTTCATGAATACTTTTTTTCTGTTGGCAAGAGGATTAAAATCCCCATAAATATGTACCCTTAAACATCCTCATAGAGGAGAGGAGGAAGGGGAAGGAAAGGAGGGAAAGGGAAAGGAAAGAAACAAAAAATTAACTGTCTTTAAGATAAGTGGCAGACTGGTATATTTATGTGCCTCATGAGCAATTTGAAATATAATGAAACATCTTAAAGAAATGAACTGCAGATAAATTCAACAGTTATATATATTAATTAGCGACTTGCCGGTCAAAAACGACAGCAATAAAAAGTGAAGCCTGGGAATGCTGTTTGCCATATAATAGGAGCCTCTCCCCCTCTACTTTACTGGCCTTGCGATGAGCGCCTTTGGCGCTCATTGCAAACCTCCCCCCCCTCCCACAGTTACTTTACTGTCCTCGGAACGAGCGCCTTTGGCGCTCACCCCGGGCCTCGCAATGAAAGCCTTTGGAGCTCATTGTCAGTCTCTCACCCTGTCTAGTTCCTCCCTTGTGTCTAATTTCCCCCTCCCTTGTATCTCCTTCCCCCCTTGTGTTTTTACCTCTCTCCCATGTCTCTAACCCCCTCCTCTGTGTCTCTTTCCCTCCTGTGTCTCTTTCCCCCCTCTCCCTTCCATGCATCTCTTTCCCCCTCCCCTGTGTCTCTTTCCCCCCCTCTCCCCATTCTCCCCCTCTCCCTCCCCTGTGTCTGTTCCCCTCTGCCCTGTGTCTCTTAATCATCTGTCTCTCCTACCCCTGTGTCTGTTCCCCCCTCCCTCATGTCTCTTCCCCACCATTTCCCTCTCCTGTGTATCTTCCCCCCTCCTCTCCCTCCCCTGTGTCTCTTCCCCCTCCTCTCACTCCCCTGTGTCTCTCCCCTCCTCCTCTCCCTCACCGTGTCTCTTTCTCTCCTCCTCTCCCTCCCCTGTGTCTCTTCCCTACCTCTCCCTCTCATGTCTCTTTCCACCTCCCTGTGTCTCTATCTCCCCTGTGTCTCTCCCCCCTCTCCTTTCCTGTGTCTCTTTCCCCCCTCTCCCCCGTGTCTCTCTCCCTTTTCTCCCTGTGTCTCTTTCCCCCCTCTCCCGTGACTCTTTTAACCCACTCCCCATGTCTCTTTCCCCCCTCTCCCCTGTGTCTCTTTCCCCCCTCTCCCTCCCATACGTCTCTTTTCCCCTCCCATGTCTCTTTCTCCACCTCTCCCTCTGTGTCTCTTTCCCCCTCTCCCTCTGTGTCTCTTTCCCCGCTCTCCCCCTCTCTGTGTCTCTCCCCCCGCATGTCTCTCCCCCCTCTCCCTCTGTCTCTCCCCCCCTTCTCCCACTGTGACTCTCCCACCCCCACTCCCTTTTTGTCTTTCCCCCCTCTTCCTCTGTGTCTCCACCCCCCTCTCCCTATGTGTCTCTTCCCCCCTCTCCCTATGTGTCACTTCCCCCCCTCTCCCTCTGTGTCTCTCCCCCCTCTCCCTCTGTGTCTCTCCCCACCTCTCCCTCTGTGTCTCTCCCCCCCCCCCCCTATTCCCTCTGTGTCTCTTCCCTCTCCTTATGCACCGGCCATGCGTAATGCGCGGCTCACAACGCTCTCTGTGCGTGCATGGCTGACACCTCGCATTGCGCATGCACAGCTGATGCTGCGCATGCACGCGATCCGATTGTCTTCGGATCTGTGTCAAACTGCGATTCGTTGCAAGTGTGATGACGAATCGCAGTTTAACAAAACGTGAGAAGAATCCCTGAAGAGCCTGCAAATGATTATCTGGAAACAAATTGCTTTAAAGATTTTAAACTAAAGGGGAATAAACTGTCTAATTTTGGTATAGACTGTGACATTTCCTTTTTAAAGGTGGAAAGAAAAAGAAAATGTAATATAAGAAAGAGCATATAAAAGCTCCAATTAGACTCCAATTTTTTTCATACATCTTGCCGGTTATGGAAAATGTACATAACTAAAAGATTTAATTGTGGTCTGAAAGACGAAATAATGTTTTTTGGGTAATATCATCTTTTCTAATTTGGATATATGGAGCTTTATGCTAGGGTTCTCTTAGATTCTCTTTAGGACATGTATATGTCTATTAGATAGATTAGAAGACTCAGGGTAGAATTACAATTGGTAGAAAATATAATTAAGTATACCTAAAAAGACCTTACTAGGATTGTTTGAATATATATAGACTGCAATAATAACATTTGAGAGATTTTTCATCTTGTAGGTGATACCAAGGGGGATTTTTTGTTGTTGCTTACTCTTTAGCAATATCTGTTCTATTAAGCTATAGGTATGACTTTATTCCAACACTATTTAATATAATAGAGGGCCATACTAGATATACATAGGCTATTGGAAGATATTAAAGAAAAAAAATATTATAAAGTTCTTTGCCCTTTAAATACACTTCATATAACTAGCACAGTAGTTCTACATAGGTGAAAAGATGAAAAATAAAGATAATTAAGTTACAAAAACCAAAATGAAAGTCGGAGAATACTACTAAAACTAGTAATCTTTTTTCCGGCGAAAAAAAACGAAAACAAGGCTACAGGACCCTAAAGACGCTCTTTTCGAAAAAGCAGTACGAGGTACAAGATACACTTTTAGCAAGGACGCTAAATCATCCACAGCTGCGTGCCACACACATTCACCGCCATTTTACAGTACTAACTTACACAATGCAGAAGTACACAGCTACCCTAATGGCTTTTCCTCGTGCACGCAGCATATTTACACTAGACACTGCACACATTGCTGCCACTTACACCTCAGCTCTAAAACACTGCAAACCTACATTGTATGCTGCAGGAACATCAAAACAGATTGTCAGCTCTTCAACACAATGCTTCCTGCATATATTACTTCCAAATAGGTAAAGTATATTCATTTATTAATTTCTTATAATTTCATTTACACAAAAAAAAACACTCTCACAATAAACACAAAACACATTCACTGCGCCACTCACAACGAGCGCCAACGACAAAACAATAACAGCAAAAGCGCCTATCAGAAAAAAAAATACAACAAACAACAGCCTCGTAATCAGCGCCAAAGGATCTCGGAACAACAACAAAATTTATGTCTGGACCAAACAGCATTACCTGCCTTACAATGTTATTGCCGTCATTTTGACGGACAAGTTGCTAGTTTGATAATAATTGTTAATTGATCCAGAGGAAGGCATACTTGAGCTGTGGTGGAAAAGTCTAAAAAAAAACACACAAAAAAAAAAAAAAGTACTTTTGAATTGACTACAACATCTGGTTTTGATCTAGAGGAATAATTAAACCATCTGCCTAAAGTTTGGACCAACCAGTAAGACTCTTACCCCCAGGGCTTGGGGAGGACACCTCCTGAGGCCTACTACATGTAATACACTAAGGACCTAAACTCCACACAGGAAGAGACTCGCTAGACTTTATAGAGAAAAAAATATATCTGCCTCTCCATCATCATCTCTAGGCCACGATTCTCACTCCTCCCAACTAGACCACACTTTCTCAAAGACACAAGCACGAGTAATCATTACCCTACACACAAATAGTATTCTAAGCTACCTAACCTGAAAGAAGGCCTTAAAAAAAAAGAATAAAGAACCAACAAAAATCCTGTTGATAATATACTTCACTACATTTTCACACCAGAAGCAAAACTTATAGCCACAACCAACAACACAAAAACTAAATAAACAAATAACCCCTCACAACGGAAAGAAAGGAGACAAATAAACAAAGTAAGACCTCAAAACCAATATCCTAACAATAAAAGTTCTGCTTTAAAGAAAAACAAAAATCTGGGCAATCTGATAATTCAGATGTGGAGGAAAACCTACAAGAGAGGCTCCTATTGTATGGCAAACAGCATTGCCAGGCTTCACTTTTTATTGCTGTCGTTTTTGACCGGCAAGTCGCTAATTAATATATATAACTGTTGAATTTATCTGCAGTTCATTTCTTTAAGACGTTTCACATGGATGTTTCTAAGAAATCTTTGGCTAAAATAGAGAGGATACTCCAAACACATATAGACAGTCTAAGAAAATACATACACACCCTGGATCAAAGGACACACTTCTTGGAAGAAGTTACAGACCAAATCATAGAGACCCAGGAACGGGACAGAATAGAGACCACTCTACACGCCTCTAAGAAAAGTACTCTAGAATAGAAGATCTGGAAAACAGCTCACGCAGACATAATTTGAGATTCAGGGGTATTCCCAAAAAGATAACCAACTTAAATCAATATCTGCTACAATTAATCTTTTCCTGCCAGACCACCCAAAAAACACCTGGGAAATAGAGAGGGCTCTCAGAGCCCTAGGGGTCAATAACAACTTGGACCTCCCTAAAGATGTAATTGTAAGATTTGTGAAACAAAAGGCAAGAGACATGATACTAACAACCACTAGAAAAATGAACTCTATCAAAGGACCAGATGGAACTAAAATATAGATTTACATGGATCTCTCCCCAGTGACTCTTGAGAAAAGAAGGGCAATGAAACCAATACTTGCAGCTCTAACCAAACACGACATTACATATACAGTAGATGGGGATTCCCCTTTGCAGAGAGAAGACCAAGAGTCATCACAAACCTTACATCTTGAAGAAAGACCAGTACCCTGATGGACAGACACTCCAAAAAAGAAAAGACCAAAAAATGAATGGACAATAGAGCGGGATTACAGTATTATAAAAATTCAATAGCGCACCTAAAACCACAAGGCTCAAATAGAGATCATATCTACATACAAATAGGGGCTATACAGGGGTGCCCTCTTTCCCTGCTTTTTTTTTGCTTTAGCGATTGAGCACCTGGCTCAAGTTATTAGATCCACGTCACTAGTAAAGGGAGTCATGGTTGGACTGCAATAATTTAAGTGCTGCATGTTCGCTGATGATATCTTGTGCACATTGGTAGATCCGGTAAATTCCATATCAGCCCTGATGGGCATTTTAGATTCCTTTGGAGCGATCTCAGGACTCAGGGTAGATATAGATAAAAGGGAAGCGATAGGATCATTGCTCCCTCAACAAGACCTAGACCATCTTAAAAGACAATATCTGTTCTCTTGGCCTAAAAGCCACATAAAATACATGGGATTGAACAGAACCCCTAACCTGTCTGGACTGTACAATGCAAACTATATCCCTTTATTTAAGTCCCTTAGAACTGATATTAACAAATGGAGCAAATATCCATAATCATGGAGATGGTGTATAAACGTCATTAAGATGAATATATTACTAAGAATATTATATCTATTCAGATCCTTACCTATACCAATTATTCCCAAAGAGTTAGGGAATTTTTGAAAAATATATAACTAGATTTATATGGAATAATAAAAGAGCGAAGATAGCCCATACACACAGATTCAGAAATAAAAAAACAGGAGGGCTGTTGTGTCCTAACCTAAAATTAAATCATAACGCGGCCCAGATCGCATTAATACCCCAAGCACACTCCAGTGAACAACAACCAGCCTGGGTTTTTCTGGAATATTACCAAATGAAACCCCAAACATGGGAATCCATTATATGGAATTCATCAATCCCTCCACATACTGTATACTGAAATATAACAACCCTATGATAAAGCTTTCGATAACTAACTGGAAAAGGGCTCACTCAAAAAATCAATTAGCAGCTAGATATTATAAGAGGAAACATGTGTTATAGAATATATGTGTAATTGGTAAGAATGCTCTGCACAGAAATGATCTGCAGGACATTGCATCTGTACAGATACAGGCCTTCAGTCAAGACAGCTGACTGCACTTCAAGTAGTCCTAAGCAAACACTTCAGCTTTACATTAAGGTTTTCTGCCCTAGCTAGCCATGGACACCTGGCCTATTGTTTTAGATATCTAACGAGTGTTATCTCAATTGTTATAGCAACCAGGGCTACAGAGCAGATGTGTGACATCAAACACATACACAAATGTACACAAAGGTGTGGTATTGGAGAGTATAAATATGTTGTTTTGATCATTCAATAAAGGTTCAGTTATAGTTTTCACTTATCCACAGCGTGAGACTATTTCTGTGTTTTGTATCCTGACTTGGGGAGTAGTTTTGTCACAGGCCACTAGAAACCTGTATCCAGTATTCTTCTGCCTGTAGCTTTGGACCATGCCCTCTTCTGATGCCTAGAAGAAGGGCTGGAAGAATTAGTATGTGAGGAGGTCACCCTGGAAGAGCTATATGCTTATTGGATGGGACCTGTTGGGATACCTCATCAGTAGCCCTGTTTTTCATTGGGACTGGAAGAGGCACTTTGGAACATTGTACATGGGGTCTGGATTGTGGCTTGGGGACAGAGAAAAGACAGCTGTGTCTGTTTGCCAAGTGCTATCACATGCTGGCACTGGAGACAGACTCTCAGGCAGCTAACTTACTTTGGCCTTTGATCCAACAGGAGCTACAGGTGGAGGTAGATTATATAGACTTGCTGGATGAAGCATCCCTTAATGAGTTTTGGCCACCGAGTTGGGAGAATGTGGATCTCAGGATTCTAAAAATAACAAGGATGCCTTCATGCATGGGGTTGACTGGGAAGAAGGAGAACTAGTCCCTATCTTTAGGGGGCTGAGTCTCACGCAGTTAGAGGCATGGGACAGGGCCAAACCACAGCAGTGCCAGGTCCAGGGGAAGAACTGGGGAAAAGATACCCTGCTCCAGGAGTCAGAGAAGAACCTAATGAGCATTGGGTCCTATCAATGGACTGTGAAAATAGTGGGGAGGTTCCTTGGAGGACCATTGTCCAGGAGCCAGCCACAGACCATGGAGCAGAAACAGAAAGTAGGCCTACTCTTCAGCCTGAACAAGAAGCAGTAGCAGCTGTTTCTCAAGTGCTGCCTGTATCTACACATCAGGCAGTCTCAAAAGGAGAGAGTCAAGAGGTTCCATCTGAGGATACAGACACCAAATAGCCAGAGGATACCCCAGATTGTGGTTTGTCTCCTGGTCTCCCTACAGTGCCTCCCCTGCAGTTGCCCAAATACACTGATTGTGTACATGTAACCCTGGAAAGGAAGGGCCACTGGCCAGGCTTGTTGGGAGAGGGGTTGGCTACTGAACCACAATGGCTATTGTCAGAACTGCCCATTAATCCAGCATGGATGGCCCCAGAGAATGTCACTAGCCCATGTTGCAATTCCAGCTTCCCGGTTTATTCAGGAGAAAGCTTAGACCTGACAAAGGGAAACTTGTACTCTTCAATTTTACCCATGATACTGAGAACTGAGCCAGAATCAGCAGGACAGGAGGTCTCCCTAGCCTGGAAGGAGAGGAATTTGCTGGGTAAGGATCCTCCCAAGTTTATGATAGTGTAGCTGCTGGAGATTTAATAGGGAAATAGATAGCCAGGCTGTGTATTTAGCTTCCACTACAATTAATCTAATTTCAGTTGCCTGCCTGTGTCAGGCTCACAGCTTATATTGTGCTCAGTGAAACAAAACAACACTTTTTTGACTGTAATAGATTAAATAGCAATTGCCTGCCTACAGGCGTGTGTGTGAAGCCTATTGCATCTACTCTGCCAACTTTTGCCAGTGCACAGTGACACTCATATCTGGTGGCACCTTAGATTGCACGCGCAGTGACCCAAATTTGAAGTAGGAGGTCCGACCAAGCATCTTTTTCCATCTCCCTGTTCCAAAAATCAATGCCATATACACGTCCCCTAATAGTGGACGTAACAGGGATTAAACCGATAGGAATAGTACTACTTAACAGTACATACCTTATAATAACGCAGACAGAGGCAACGCAGAGAGAGGAGTCTGAAGAAGAGGAGTCAGAGGAGGAAGGTGGCTTTGAGGAGGTGGAAGACCAAGCACAGCAGGCATCCCAGGGGACTTGTTGTCACCTTTCGGGGACCCTTGGTGGCTGGGTGGAGGAAGAGACCTTCAATGACATCAGTGAGGACAAGGAACGGGACATGGCTAGCTTGGTATCCAACCTTGGGCAAATGGGGAGTTTGCGGTTGTGCAAAAGGACTGTTTGGGGTTGTTTGCGGAGCATTAAACGGGGAGATTGGTCTGTTACTGTGAAGCGGGTGTAGCCCTTACACTACCTGATCGATACAACATCATGCCTGATGTTTTAAAGCACGTTATTCCAAACAATTTAGGAATGTTAGGTGATGTATGCCCTTTATGACTTAAAAGCAGACTCTGCATCAACTATGTAATTTTCTGTGGGAGTTTTGCCATGGATCCCCCTCCGGCATGCCACAGTCCAGGTGGTAGTCCCCTTGAAACAACTTTCCCATCACTATTGTGGCCAGAAAGAGTCCCTGTGGGTTTTGAAATTCGCCTGCCCATTGAAGTCTATGGCGGTTCGCTGGGTTCGCCCATTCGCAAACATTTGATGGAAGTTCTCGTCCGCTGTTCGCGAACCGAAAATTTGATGTTCGCGACATCACTACTAGAAACAAATTATACTTTGATCATGTATGAATATAAGAAACAAGTATATATAATTATATACAGTTTACAGTAGTTTTTATTTAGACCTGTCTCACAACCAAGCCTCCCACACTCTTTTAACTACTTTATTAGGGAGGAGACAGACACCGAACTGGGGGCTGATACTTACATTTTTGAGAGTTAATTAAATGTTAAATATTGATATTTTAAATTATTAAATATGCATTTTATTAATGCTCAATGCATAATTAACACAATATGAATACTGTATCACACATCAGTGAATTACATAAACTGAACTGATAGGAATGATATTCAACTAAATCACTCAAACTTCATAGTGCTTATTTATAAAACTATATTTCATATCATTTAAATCTTCCCATCTACACAGTGTATACAAATCCCTATAGCCTATAGACTTTTGTCATACTTTTGCTGCATTAATTCTATGGAGTCTAGTCTACAATTCCCCTGATGTCAATAGTGTGAAGTTATTCAGCTTTATCAGCAAGAGATGGCAATAAGAAATGGTAATGAGGCCCAGAGGTATCTGTATAATTCGTTAGTTTAAATAAACTGTGAAGACATCATCTCTCAGAATTATTACCAAACTTTTATGGATGGAAAATATGCCTACTGGCTGATATGTAGAAAAGAAGTGTTAAACAGCCATAGGTGTAACGTGCTTTCTTAATCAATAGATCATTACCATCTATATTAAAGAATGACATATGGCACTGTTTTGCAAAAACTAATAGGTATTTATCATTGCAAAATGCAGATGCAATTGAATATATTGTATGTATTTGAATAACGCTGCTACTAATTCTGCATGCACCTGCATATTAAAATAACCCAGATTGATCCATATCACATATTATAATTGTCTAACTGCGATTCGTCGTCACGCTTCAGACGAATCGCAGTTAGACAATTACAAACTGCTGCGCATTGCGCAGAGCGCGACGTGAGCCGCGCATGCGCAGAGCGCGGCGCGAGCCGCGCAGTGCTGCCCGAGAGCAGAGGAAAGAGTGGGGAAGAGGGGGGGTAGAGGCACAGAGGGAGAGTGGGGAAGAGGGGAGGGAGAGTGGGGAAGAGGGGGGGGGGAGAGGCACAGAGGGAGAGTGGGGAAGAGGGAGAGTGGGGAAGAGGGGGGAGAGGCACGGCACAGAGGGAGAGTGGGGAAGAGGCACAGAGGGAGAGTGGGGAAGAGACACAGAGGGAGGGGGGAGAGACACAGAGGGATAGGTGGGAAAGAGACACAGGGGAGGTAGAGGAGGGGGAAAAGACACACGGGAGGGAGAACAGGGGGAAGATACACATGGGAGGGAAATGGGGGGGGGAGAGGGGAACAGACACAGGGGGAAGGGGGAAAGAGACACAGGCCAGGGGGGAACAGGCACAGAGGGAGAGGGGGGGAAGAGGCACAGGGGGGAGAGATACAGAGGGTGAGGGAGGAAGAGACATAGAGGGGGGGGAAGAGGTACAGAGAGAGGGGGAAAGAGGCACAGAGGAGGGGGGGAAGAGAGGAAGGGGTGAAGAGACACAGTGGCGAGACACACAGAGAGAGGCGGGGGAAGAGGCACAGAGGGAGAGGGTGGAAGACACAGAGTGGGGAGAGACACAGAGGGTGAGGGGGAAGAGACAGAGAGGAAGAGGCACAGAAAGAGGAGGAGGAAGAGACACAGGGGAGTGAAAGGAGGGGGAAGAGACACAGGGGAGAGAGTGCAGGGGGGAAGATACACAAGGGAGGAAAATGGAGACACGAGGAAGGCCGTAACAGACACAGGGGGAGGGGGAAAGAGACACAGGCCAGGGGGGGAACAGACACAGGGGAGGGTTGGGGGAGACACAGGGGGGGGAAGAGATGCATGGGAGGGAGAAGGGGGGAAAGAGACACAGGGGAGGGGTTTAGAGACACGGGAGGGAGAGGGAGGTAAAAACACAGGGGGGCAGGAGATACAAAGGAGGTAGACGAGGTGGAAGGAGACACAAGGGAGGGAGAGGAGGGGGGAAATAAGACACGAGGGAGGAAGTAGACAGAGGGAGAGACTCGCAATGAGCTCCAAAGGGGCTCATTGCAAGGCCTGTGATGAGCGCCAAAGGCGCTCATCACAAGGCCAGTAAAGTAGAGGGGGAGAGGCTTACATTGTGTGGCAAACAGCATTGCCAGGCTTCAGTTTTTATTGCCGTCATTTTTGACGGGCAAGTCGCTAGTAAATAATATATTGTATATCTGTATATTTATTTTTTATATATATTGTTTTATAAATATGTGTTTATATATATTTCTTCTTTGTAATTGTAGTCACATTTTCTGTCTAAAATGATCTACAAATTTTATATTTATTATAACATTTGGGTATAGGTTATCTGGTTATTTTGCTGTACACAGTATACATTATTATCAATAACTTTGTTGCATAAATTATGTCCAATAAAATTTAAGTCATGATATGCATGTATACTTTTAGTAGTTAGGTACAATGCAATTAAGTATATTAATAAAAACCATCACCTTCTTTATTATGTCAAGTACAATATTATAATAGTTACAGCAGACGTAAAAATATATTCTTAAATAACACTAAGGTAGAACAGAATAGTTCAGCTTAAGGCCTAATTAATACAATCTAAGACTAACTAGAAATAGAAGAGAGCGTGAATGAGTACTCAGATAGTGGATGGAAAAGCATATGTAAAAAACTCTTTCCTTATTAATAATGCTGTTAAAATTAATGAGTTATATCTGTTTGAATTTAGTGGATTAAGATCCCCATTCAATTGTATCCGTATCCATGGTTAGAGCATACACTTGGATCACTGTGATGTAAAATGGCTTGTTTTGAATTCAAATTGACATAATTATGTCATTTATTGGGTTGTAACCAAGGACTGCTTTGACTACCCTTTTGTTGATTATAAGATAGTTTTCAATTTTTCCGTAGGATTCTTGACCACAGTAGAAAATCTAGTGGTTTTCTGATATGAAATGTCCCAGTCTATTTGAGTTCTCTAATTCCCAAAATATCAGTGTTTCATCTTGTCATCTCATGTTTGGCATTAAAATACCTAACATTGGCCCAGTCCAGTTTGCCATGGTTCATAGATCTATCTTGGTTCCAACGCTTAATTGTTCTTTGTAGCAGCTAATTTTCCTTTCCCCTCCAGACACATCCGGTGCAGGTCATCCTCTTGACTTTGGCCCAAACACTTAATTTGATCGTACTTGCCCATTAATCTTCCCGAGTAATTGTCTGATGTTATATTTTTATGTCTCTGGTTGTGTATATCCATAAGGTTTTACTGACAAAGATACTGGAGTGGATTGCAGGTTGTTTTTCTCAGCTGAAACCTACATGTTATAGTTCACAGCTTCACTGAGGAACACAAACACTTTTACCACAACAAGGTCTGTAGGATATGTATGTATGTATGTATGTATGTATGTATGAGTGATGGTGCATTATGTGGCCTCATTTGCATGTCCCGCCCAGTTTTCCCCAGATTGCAGTGCATATACTGTGTTTCTGAGAAATTTGAGCAGGAAATAAGTTTTTATCAACTTATTTTTAGACATTCAAGTGGAATCACTAATGTACTATTCCTTATTTGTACTACTGTACTTTGTATGGTGGAGGGCTTCTATCACTCTTAGCCCACCATATGTGAAATAATTGCTGTATGTATGTATATAAATATAAGTATAGCTCAGGTTGCTTATTAATATTGAACCAAAATAAATATATGTGTGAGGTTGTTTATTTTTTCACCTAACATTACAACCCCCTCTATGCTGGAGGTCCCCATCGGGGGCCCCCGAAGTGTCCCCACATTAACCCCTTTTAGAGGGGGTCCCCGATCGGCATTGATCGTAACACCCGCTGCATTTAAAATTTGAAATTTCCCGCCTTGCGGGTCCTTAAAGGACCGTAAAGGTCCTGAAAGTAACCGTGCTAAAAAATATGAATCCCTACCACGGGGGTACTATAAATTACCCCCCCCCCAGGCACCTAAAATTAACCCCATCACTTATGGGGCTCCATACAGAGCCCAGTGAGCTCCCTAATGACCCCTATAACTCATGGGGCTCTATAAAAAAAACATGAGCCCATAATGACCCCAATAACTCACAGGGCTCTATACAGAGCCCCATGAGCCCATAATTAACCCTATCAGTCTCATATAGGACACTAATTAACCACTATAATAACACTATAAGTGCCATGAGGGTCCTCCTAGGGGTGGCTGGTCTGCTGAAGGGACATCTGGCAAGGTAAGTGGGCTTAATTATTCTATTTTAGGTTTTTGCAATATATTTAGTTAGGGGTTAGATTGTTTGTAGTTAGGGGTTAATGTATTGTATTTAGGGGTTAATGTTGATTATAGTTAGGGGTTAATGTATTGCAGATAGGGTTAATGGATTGTAGATAGGGGTATATTTGAACTGTATTGTATTTATTGATGTATTGTAACTGTATTTATTCTATTGATGTAATGTAATGTTATTTTTTTGTACATATATTTTCTTTTTAGGTGTTTTCTTTTTTTATTTTGTGTAGCTTAGCTTTCTTTTAATTTTGGTAACTTAGGTTTATTTTATTTTTTTAATGTAGATTGTCTTTATTTTGGTAATGTCCTTTTTTTATTTTGTGTAATGTCCTTTTTTTATTTTCTGTAATTTTAGGTGTTATTATTTTCTGTAATTAGTTGTTTTTTTTTTGTTTATCTGTAATTAGTGGGGTAATAGGGATTTTGTTAGGGTGGTAGGTAGGTAGTGTATGGTTTAACAGGGTAGAGAGGGGGGTTAATAGTGTACAGTAGGATAGGGTTTACTGGGTACATTTGGTGTTAAATAGGCCCAGTTAAGGTTAAATAGGACTAGATAGGCTTACATAGGACTAGACAGGGTTAAATAGGTCCATATGGGGTTAAATAGACCGAGTTAGGGTTAGATAAGCCCTGTTAGTGTTATTGGGTCCAGATAGGGTTAGATAGGCCCAGTTAGGATTAGATAAGCCCAGTTAGGGTTATTGGGTCCAGATAGGGTTAGATTGGCCCAGTTAGAGTTATTGGGTCCAGATAGGGTTAGATAGGCCCAGTTAGGATTATAGGCCCAGTTAGAGTTATTGAGTCCAGATATGGTTAACGGGGTATAGTTAGGTTTAAGAGGTTAATGAGGTATAGTTAGGGTTATTAGTGTAGTGTAGTGTTTAGACTGTGTCATGAGGGACCTGGAGGACATGGCTCATGGCACTTATAGTGTTATTATAGGGGTTAATTAGTGTCCTAAAGGGGTCTGTGTAAACCCTTATGAGACTAATAGAGTTAATTAAGGGTTCATGGGGCCTTGTATAGAGCCCCGTAAGTGACAGGGTTAATTAAGGGCTCATGGGGCTCTGTATAGAGCCCCATGAGTGATGGTGTAAATTCGGGGCTCTTATAGTACCCCCGTGGCAGGGGTTAATATTTTTTATAGCGCGTCCTTTCAGGACCTTTACTGTACTTTAAGGACTCGCGAGGCGGGAAATTTAAAATTGTTCATGTAGCTGGTTTCACGATCAATGCCGATCGGGGATTGCCGCTGTAAATAGTTAATGTGTGGACACTTCGGGGTTCCCGATGGGGACCTCCAGATAGAGGGGGTTAATGTTAGGTGTTACTGTAAGTACCCCAGAGGCTGGAATTGGCTAATTGTGTGCTGTGGGGCCTTTAAGGACCTGCGGCAGGAAATTTGAATATTTTAAATGCAGCGGGGGTCTCAATCGATGACGATCAGTGACCCCCGCTGCAAGGGTTAATGTGGGGAGGCTGCAGCATGGGGGTGGGTTTTGGGTGCAGGGGGAAGCAGTAGAATGTGGGGTTGGGCTGCTGCGAGGCAGCACATATAGGCTTTCGTAGAGCTAGTGGGCACTTTTTTGTGCTCTTTGGGATTTTAGCGAGGGACGAGGTTCACCGCATAGATTAACATGTGCGTGTTCTATGTATCTCTTCTCTGAGAGATTTCCATCCGTTTTTGGCCAGCTGCGAGGAACATTTTGAGGAATCGGCACTCGCTAACAGCTCTATGAGGGCTTTAGCGAGGGCTAAGGGAACAATGAGGAGTAATTTCCGCCTTTTATCTTGGACAAAGAAACAAATAATGCAGTAACAGCACTTATTTAAACATTCATTCACAGACACACACAAAACACGCTATCACCACCCACTCATGTAATTAAATTAAAAAAAAATAAAAATAAAAAAATATATATATATATACCGGTATATATATATTTGTTTTAATGTGTAGGTAGACTATGTAAATATTTTACTGGTGAATTTACATGTAATAAAATATATAGACAAAAATCACAAACCTCCCGATTCTCTCTAAGAAAACGTGTATGCTCTCTCTTTCTCTCAAAAAAGACCCCCCACTATCCTCCACTCCAGAGACTTGTGGGTTAGTTTGGGCGGCATGGCACAGTAAACATTACAGCAATAAATACAAGCTTATAGAGACTCATAGCCATATTAAATTCCCTCATCGTGTAAAACCGTAGCCTGTAACTTAGCCCGCAAGACTTGCGGCTATAAAATTAGCCCTGTAAAGCTAGCCACTCACAACTTGCGGCTTAAGGCCGAAAAAAGCGTACGGGACATAAAACGTGGTATTTCGCGCCCGCAACTCTTTGTTCTGTCAAGCCCGTAACTTCGAATCTGCTCTAAGTCAGTGCACAGTTTCTGTCTGTTGCATTAATCAGAGTACAGGTGAGAGTGGGTGTGGCTTGGCCTGTGTAGTTATATCTGGGTGCATTTGTGTGAGGTCAGGTTTGAATCTGCTCTAAGTCAGTGCACAGTTTCTGTCTGTTCCATTAATCAGAGTACAGGTGAGAGTGGGTGTGGCTTGGGCTGTGTAAGTTATATCTGGGTGAAATTGTGTGAGTTCTGTTTGAATCTGCTCTAAGTCAGTGCAGAGTTTTCTGTCTGTTGCATTAATCAGAGTACAGGTGAGTGTGGGTGTGGCTTGGGCTGTGTAAGTTATATCTGTGTGTATTTTGTTGTTTTCTGTTGAATCGGTTCTGTGGGGCAGGACCGTGTTTTCTATCCTGTGCTCTTTTATCATTGTACAGGCAAGTAGGCGGGGTCTATTTTAACAAGGGAAGGGAGAGCTTGGGAGCTTGCAATCATTTCTAGTGTAAGTGTAGTTGGTGTGTAGGAGATTAAATAAAAGGAGGAAATCCAAATAAGGGGTATTATAAGAAAAAACAGAAAACAAACATACATATTGTTTCTGTTTTGTTTGGTTTAAGGTGTGGAAATAAATCTTTATACAAATACATTGATTTGTTTTCTCACTGTATTTTTGTAACTGATAATCATGAGTCAGTCCAGTGGAAACCTCACTCAGTGTATATCCTGCCAAATGTATGCACTACTGGAACAGATGATCCAGGGTCCATACCTCTGTGACAGGTGTGAGCATGTTGCCTCTTTGGAAGCTCAAATTGAAGATCTGGAGAGGAGAATTGCAGCACTTAGTGATATTGCTCCATTGGAAAGGGAGTTGGTGCTCACGGAGCACAGTTTAGCTGGGCCTAGTATGGAGGGAAGAGCTGGGGCTAGTGAGGATGGCCAGGGAGGTAGCTTGGTTACAGTTAGAAGGGGAATCAGGGGGTACAGGAGGAGGCAGGCCAGTTCTGAGTTGGCAAACACCAACAGATTTGCCAGATTGAGTGAAACTGTTGGGGATGTCCATTCAGGAATGGCAATGCCAGATAGAGCTGTTCCCTCTAACAGCCGGTGAGAACAGTTCTACTGGAGGAGAGGGAGGGCAGAATAGGCAGAGCAACAGGACATGTTTTGGTGGTAGGGGACTCTATTATTAGGAAGGTAGACAGGGTAATTTGTCACCCAGATCCCAGCAATCGAACAGTTTGCTGTCTCCCGGGTGCTCGGGTTCGGCATGTTGTGGATCGGGTGGATAAATTATTGGGAGGGGCTGGTAATGAACCGGCGGTCTTGTACACATTGGTACCAATGACAAAGTTAGTGGAAGATGGAGCGTCCTAAAGAATGATTTTAGAGAATTAGGGAATAAGCCTAAAGCAAGGACCTCCAAGGTAGTATTTTCTGAGATACTACCAGTGCCACGTGCTAGCCCAGGGAGGCAGAAGGAGCTTAGGGAGGTTAATGCGTGGCTAAAAAAGTGGTGCAGTGCAGAGGGTTTGGGGTTTTTAGAGCACTGGGCTGACTTCTCACTTGGGTACAATCTCTATAGCAGGGATGGATTGCACCTTAATGATGAGGGCGCTTTTGTGCTAGGGAATAGGATGGTAGAACGGCTGGGGGAGTTTTTAAACTTGTAGGTGGGGGGGAGGGACTATATAGAAGTATTGGGGTAAATAGGGTAGAGAGGGAAAGGGATGAATTATTTACCCATGGGGGAGGAGAAGGGGGGAGGGTTACAATAGAAAGTAGGGAGATATTAATAGGGGCCTCAAATACAGTGGCAGGCACTTCACATCAGCAGAGCCATAACAACATAAAGTGTATGATTGCAAACGCAAGAAGTTTGCCTGGGAAAATGGATGAGCTAGAAATATTAGCAGTACAAGAAAAATGGGGCTTAATAGGCATTACGGAAACATGGTGGGGATGAATCTCATGACTGGACTGTTAATCTGGATGGTTATAACCTATTTAGGAAAGATAGGGGAAATGGTAAAAGAGGAGGAGGGATCTGTCTTTATGTTAAGCCTGAATTTAAGCCTATAGTTAGAGAAGATATTTATGCTGGCACTAACGGCATCATTGAATCCTTGTGGGTTGAGCTAAATAGTGGAGGAGCTAATTCTAAATGCATATTGGTGGGAGTATGCTATAAAACCCCCAAATATAGCTGAAAGTGAGGAAATACAATTATTGTTACAGATTGGAAATGCAGCTAAGCATGGGCAAGTTCTAATAATGGGAGACTTTAATTACCCTGATATAAACTGGATAAACGAGACCAGCAGCTCAGCTAAGGGGAGCAGGTTCTTGAGTACACTCAGGGATCATTATCTAGCCCAGGTAATACAAGATCCTACTAGAAATGGGGCCATCTTGGATTTAGTCATCACAAGTAATATTGATATAATATCAAATGTAAAAATAGGGGAACCCTTGGGAACAGTGATCACAACACAGTCTCATTTGAGATTGAATACAAAAAACAGAGTTGTAAGGGGCCAACAAAAAACTCTAAATTTTAAAAGGGCTAACTTTAATGGGCTACGGGCAGCAATACAACATATAGACTGGGACAAAGAACTTACAGGGAAGAATACTGAAAATAAATGGACAACATTCAAATCCTTACTAAATAAACATACTCATCAGCATGTACCATGTGGCAATAAAATGAATAGGAGTAAATCACATCCCATGTGGCTTAACAATGACTTAAAGATCATGATGAGGAAAAAGAAATATGCATTTAAATTATACAAGAAGGAGGGAACAGAGGCAGCTTTATGTGACTATAAGGAAATCAACAAGGCTTGCAAAAGGGCTATTAGACTGGCTAAAATAGAAAATGAGAAGTCAGTTGCAATGGAAAGTAAGACTAACCCTAAAATATTTTATAAATATATTAATGGGAAGAAGGCCAGGAAGGAATCGATAGGACCATTACAATATGACACAGGCCATCTGATAATTAGTGACCAGGAAAAGGCAGATGAGCTAAATAGGTTCTTTTCGTCGGTTTACACAAGGGAGGTACCAGTGGTTGGGACACTGCAACATAATGGGGCTACACTACCTTTACTAAATAATTGGTTAACGCAGGAAGAAATACAAAGAGGTTGGAGAAAATAAATGTTAATAAAGCCCCAGGTCCTGATGGAATACATCCAAGGGTACTGAGGGAGCTGGGTTCTGTAATAGCCAAACCATTATATCTAATCTTTAAAGACTCACTCACTACAGGGTCTCTACCAGATGACTGGAGAAAAGCAGAGGTGATACCTATATTTAAGAAGGGATCTAGAGCAAATCCGGGGAATTATAGACCAGTGAGCCTCACTTCTGTAGTTGGGAAGCTTTTTAGAAGGGTTAATAAGGGACAGAATACAAGAATATGTCTATTTGAACAGGATCATAGGTAGCAGTCAACATGGATTTATGAAGGAAAGGTTGTGTCAGACCAATCTAATTAGTTTTTATGAGGAGGTTAGTAGGAACTTGGATCAGGGCAACTCAGTGGATGTAGTCTTTTTAGATTTTTCAAAGGCATTTGATACAGTGCCACATGGAAGACTAGTGAGCAAACTAAGGGATACAGGAATTGCAGTAAATATCTGCTCATGGATCGAGAGCTGGCTAAAAGACAGGAAGCAAAGGGTTGTTGTAAATGGAACATACTCCGATTGGTCTAATGTGATAAGTGGGGTTCCTCAGGGCTCAGTATTGGGTCCTCTCCTTTTTAACATATTTATTAATGACATTGAAGTAGGACTCAAATGTAGTGTCTCCATTTTTGCTGATGACACTAAGTTGTGCAAGGTAATACAATCAGATAATGATGTACTTTCCCTACAAAAGGATTTGCATAAATTAGAGAAATGGGCGGCTAAATGGCAGATGAGATTTAATACAAATAAATGTAAGGTTATGCATTTGGGAAGGAACAATAGCCAAGCAATCTATAATCTTAATGGAGCAAATCTAGGGGTATCAGATATTGAAAGGGATTTGGGAGTACTAGTGGACAATCACCTAGGTAACAGCGCTCAAAGCCAAGCAGCGGCTGCAAAGGCAAATAAAATATTAGCATGTATTAGGAAGGGTATAGAAGCCAGGGAAGAAGATATAATTCTGCCACTATACAAATCTCTAGTACGCCCTCATTTGGAATATGGAGTACAATTTTGGGCACCACCTCATAAAAAAGACATTTTAGAGCTGGAAAAAGTACAGAGAAGGGCTACAAAACTAATAAGGGGAATGGAGGGGCTAAGTTATGAAGAAAGACTAGCAAAATTAAACTTATTTTCGCTAGAAAAAAGGCGTCTAAGAGGAGATATGATTACGTTATATAAATACATCCAGGGTCAATATAAGGCTTTGTCAAGTGAACTTTTTGTAGCAAGAGATTTTCAACTGACAAGAGGACATCCGTTGAGGTCAGAGGAAAAAAGATTTCACCTTAAACAAAGAAAAGGGTTCTTCACAGTTAGGGTGGTTAAACTGTGGAATTCTCTACCAAAGGAGGTGGTGACAGCGAATTCGATAGACATCTTCAAAAAGGGGTTAGATATATTTCTGAATAAAGAGGGCATTCAAGGCTATCCTAGATAACTAGCAAGGAATATTGATCCAGGGAGAAATTTGATCGCCAGTTTCTGGGGTCAGGAAGGAATTTTGCTTTTTTTTCCCCCTTATGAGACAATTGGCAAAGTTTCAATGGGTTTTTTTTTTATGTTTGCCTTCCTCTGGATCAATTAACAATAATAATAAATAGTCCAAATTAAAAAGATCAATAGAGATCTAAAAAGGTTGAACTTGATGGACTAACTCTTTATTCATCCTCCAATACTATACTATTATTAATTATTTAATAAATAATTTAATTAATAACTAATCCGCATATTGCAGATCAGAGGAGATCTTAACAGGTTGAACTTGATGGACTGAAAGTCTTTTTTCAACCTTAATTACTATGTAACTAATGTAACTATGTAACATTCCAATTTCACTATTAAATTGTTCAGCCAATTCCGTGACCCACAAATGGAGGCCAAAACATGAATGGGAATGGCTATACATCTTGGCACATGGCCGCCAGCAATGGCGTGGAACCCTCCCAGGATGGGCGTAGAAGAGATTACCCCCTGATGGAGGTGAGTTGACTGTTGATCCCTGTGTCACTGCACAGCCACCATGTGTTGTTGCGGCCATTCCTGATGTGTTAGAGTAGATTAGTGTGGTGTATGTTCCCCTGGTCCCCTTGTGGATTGCTAAGTAGTGGTGGTGAAGGGTGTTGTATTCTGCAATGAAGCTGTGAGCTATACCATGTAGGGTCACTCTAGATGGGCAGGTCATAGCAGAGAGGCCAGACAAATCCCAGCCCACCAGAGAAGGAACTGTCAACCCACTACAGTATCATCTGTCATATTGTTATCAGGCCCTCGGGGGAATTTCACAAATTGGACTTTGCATGTGTATCACCCTTTTATTTTGATTATATATAATATATATTTTTATATGATATTTAATGCTATTATTACTATTATTATTGTTATATGTATTGATCTATTGCATTGTAACTAGGGCTCACTAGTTTACATATATAAGAATGTGACACATGAATGTGGATGTCCCAATACTCCAAACATTGAAAACACTCCGACACGGTTTAGAATGGTATGACAATGTTTTATTTCATACACAGAGCACAATCAGAAATGGACAAGACTGTGCATTAATATCATGGGTGTGGCGTGGACAGAGACCAGAAGGGCAAGAGGCTGTGGGAAATCAAAGAAGGACACCTAAAGGGTTAACTGTTAGACAAAATCATAAGGATAATGCATAGCATCTACTAGGGTCACATGGTCAGGACACCACAGTAACCATAATCGGATGTGACATAGGAACATCATATAACACTCCATTTCATAGAAATAACCATTTATGCGCATACAGCAACCATATGGTTTCCATCTGCCATATTAAACAGATGCTAGAAATCAGGGATCATGTGATACTCATCAATTCCACACACAGTGTGTTTTTATATATTACTGCTGATTCATAAATAGATTATGGGAATCTGGAAAACATAAAGAGGAGGTGTTAGAACAATCATAAGCTGTACATTGTTTTTGCTCTGGACACTACAATACACCAATTAACATGAACGTAATCTATGAGCAGGATGTGTAATACAAAAAGACATGCTTCACTGTGAACACAATCTCTCAGCAAAAAGTACTATCACTATCTACATGGAATAGTTGTGCCATGCTGATATCACTTCTCACTGGTACATGGGTGGTACCAAGGCCAGACAGCTTACACTGTTACCCCTAAACACATGCACATTAATCCTGATGTCAAACAAAGGGGATTTGCCATTTTATTTGGATGACAGTAAATACATTAATCAACATACATACTGTTAAAGTGGTAAAATGCAAGAAAAAGCATGTATAACTACTGGTTTGGATTAGAAGATCCTAATGGGATTGTGCAACTCTACAGCCAGGACAATATTCATTTTAATTGAAACTCACACCAGTCATGTTCCTTAGTGAAGAGATATGTAGTCATATATTGCATTTCAGATTCATCTGCAGTGGTGAATGACACTGATCAATGCCTGTTGGGAACTGGGTCTAGTGTTCACTCACTTGATGGTATTGTACTGCTAGAAGATGAAGAACATGCCTTCATGGTCATGAGATTTGGCTATTAACACCTACAGAGACAAGAACAAGATATCAATCATAACAATATTCTGTTTTACTACAAATCGTCATCTCCAGGTCAATCCACATTGAACATCAATTGTTAAACATAACCAGAGATGTACACACTATGTAGCCAGCTAATAGTATGTCAACATCTATAACAATCAGTATTCAGTGAGGAGTGATCAGGAGGAGGACTTCCTGGATGGTCCTAAGACCTCCTCTTCCTCAGCACTGGGCCCCCTCCTTCCGTGCCCACTACCCATTTTCCACGCCTTTGTTGTGGATTACGTGGGGTGCCACTACGTTGGCTGGCTGTGGATCTGGTTTAGATGGTGGTGAGGTCTGAGATGAGGAGGCTGACGTCTCTGGATGCTGTTGTGCAACCGAAGGTATGAGGTGGCTTGCAGCTAATACGATGATGTGCCGTCTGTTCCAAATTGCCAGTTCCTCATATCTCTCCATCCTTTGGTTGTGACTTCTCACCTCAGAATAGAGCGATTTTGTGCTCGCCAGGAGGGTAAGTGTGAGCCTATACTGCCTCAGGAGCAACCGTAGTCTCTCATTTGCTTTTTTCTGCGTGCCATGTCCTTCCTGGTGAACCGGTACATGATTTCATGCAATGTCAGGGGTGGTGGTGTTGACAGCAATGAGGCCACAGGTGATGACAGCAGGGCCGCAGGTGTCGGCATTGGTGGCCGAGATGATTGCATTGGTGGCAGAGGTGACGGCATTGGTGGCAGAGGTGACGGAATTGGTGGCAGAGGTGACGGCATTTGTGGTCGCGGTAGAAAAGCCCTCAGGTGACGACTGCAGGCCATGAGGTGTCGGCAGGAGGGCTGCGGTGTTGGACCATGTTTGGGGAACCCATTGTGTGGGAGCCCATGTTTGGGGACCCCATTGTGTGGGAGCCCATGTTGGGGGACCCCATTGTGTGGGAGCCCATGTTGGGGGACCCCATTGTGTGGGAGCCCATGTTGGGGGACCCCATTGTGTGGGATCGGTTGTGGACTGCCATGTCCGCAATGTTGCTGTAGCAGGTGGTAGCTGGGATGATGGCTGGGGCCAGGACATGGCCGGTGGAAGGGGCTAGAACAGCTGTGCCTGGGTGTATGATGCTGTTGAGGGTCCAGACAGTGATTCCCACTCCTGATATGCCATGGAATGGCCAGCTTGTGTGGATGGTCCCGGGCCCTTTTAAATGTCCTGGCCTTCTTCAAACACTCTCACCTCCATTGGAGCCCCCCCTGTTCCTCTGTGGCTGGCCTTGTCCCACTGGTTACTGAAATGGAATAAACATATATATATCAGTTGGTTTCCCTACACAATTGACAGCTATGTGTTTCCATATTCTTGACATCATGGTCACTTGTGATTGACTGTGGTGCTTGTGTTACGCAGATGAACCACAGCCTGCATAATGAGCATTGTGAATCATGGCTCATATGAATATACTATATGTACTGCAGGTGAATTGTGCCATCTGCATGTGCATCAGACACATGCTCTGCTGGAACTGTTGTGCAGTGTGTGCGACTGACCAATCTGTTACATGTTCCCAGCAATGGTTGTTAATATATAGCTGAGACATGGTCCAGGTTAGGACAGTGTATGACACGCACATGCAGTCCTACAGAGTCTGTATCCACATATGCCCAGAGTGTGCACACCCAGAAATGTACTCTCTTTTGAATGTCAAATAAATCTTGATATAATAGCGAATTGTACTCAGAATTAGTTTGAACTGCAGCTATTGGCAAGATATTTCATTGATCCAAATAATGAAAATGATATGTTTGCTACCAGGATTTACAGGGTTATTGATACCCCATATATCTTCAGTCCTAACCATAATGCTTACAGTGCTATTGTTTGTCAGTTATTTATGCATGTGGGCAGGGATGTAGGAGGCAAAATAATTCTAGGGGGATACAGATCATTTTATACACCAGCCAGAGTACAAGCTTATTTATATACTAGCGACTTGCCTGTCAAAAAATTACGGTCAATAAAATTAAGTGTTTAAATGCTGTTTACCACACAATGTGAGTGTACTGTGTGCCTCAACTATATAGACCCCTCTAACACACTAATGAACGCATGCAATAACACTATAAGTGCCATGAGGGTCATCCAGGACCCTCATGACCCAAAGTGTATGCACTACACCATTTTAACCCGGTCACTTATGGGGGTCTATCCAGACCCTCATAAGCCTCTATTTAACCCCATCAGTTCCACAAGGGTATATTATGACCATTATGGGCCTGTTACAACCCAACATTAACCACATAAGTGCCATGACGGTCCTCAAGGACCATCATGACACAAAGTATAAACACTACACTGCACTATACCCCCCCAATAAAACATTAAATATCAACTAAACAGTCTCTACACTAACCTATTAACACCTACACTACCTACCTACCTACCCCCTAATAACCCCCTCCCCACCACTGTAATTACAGAAATAAAAAAACTAGTCATCAAAAATGAAAAATCTATATTGCATAAAATAAAAAAAAACTAAAATCACCAAAAATAAAAAATGTACATTGCAGAAAATAAAAAAATACATTACAACCCCGCCCCCCAATACAAAAAAAAAAATTACACACCTGAAAAGGAAATACATATAATACAATACAATACAATTAAATACAATACAATACAATTAAACACAATAGAATTAAATACAATACAATACAATTAAATACAATACAATTTAATACAATACAATACACCCCTATCTAATATACATCCCCCTATCTAATATACATCCCCCTATCTAATATACAATACTATCTATCTAATATACATCCCCCTATCTATCTAATATATATCGCCCTATCTATCTAATATACAATAAATACTATTTATGTACTATACATCCCCCTATCTATCTAATATACAATACATGCTATCTCTATATAGCAACCCTAATTCTAAGCTAAAATAAAATAATTAAGACCACTCACCTTTGAGATGTTTCTTCAGATCAGCCACCTAGTGTAAAAAAGATTTAAAAAAATTACTACAACACGTTTACATAAAATAAATAAACATTATAAACATTCTAATTATTCTACTCACCTTTCCAGCATGTCACATCCTCCATCTTTGCTTCTCCGGCGCAGCCCCTGTTAAAAAAAAACATTACATTAGCACACATACATAAACATAAAACCAAGTAAAATAAACACAATCTACATTGTACTTACCTCCACGCGATGTCTCCGGCCTCCTAGTGTTCTGCCTCGGATGGCCCCTGGAAGCATCCGCCCTGGCGGATGTCCCTGGCGCTAATGAGCTTCATACGGAAATGCGCAGATGCCTTCAGCCAATCACCCTGTGGGGGTGTATACCATTGTGATTGGCTGAAGGCATCTGCGCCTTGTGATTGGTTTAAATAAAGACTGACAGGTGTATTATCCAATTAGAGTGGGATTTTAGGGTGTATCCCTTTCTGATTGGCTCACACATTGGCACCTCCTGATTGGGGAATTTGATAGACAGCATTTTCAACCAATCAGAAGTCCCTCCTCTCACTCCTTTGTGTCTCTCCCCCCTCATCTCGCTCCTTTGTGTTTCTCCCCCCTCCTCTCACTCCCCTGTGTCTCTTCCTTCCCTCCTCTCACTCCTTTGTGTCTCTCCCCCCTCCTCTAACTCCCCTGTGTCTCTTCCCCCCACCTCTCACTCTCCTGTGTCTCTTCCCCTTCCTCTCACTCCCCTGTTTCTCTCCCCCCTCTTCTGTGTTTCTACCCCCCTCTGTATCTCCCCCCTCTCATTCCTTTGTGTCTCCCCCCCCTCCTCTCACTCCCCTGTGTCTCTTCCCCCCCTCCTTTCACTACCCTGTGTCTCTCCCCCTCCTCTGTGTCTCTCCCCCTCTCATTCCCCTGTGTCTCTCCCCTCCTCCTCTTGTCTCTTCCCCCCTTCCCCTGTGTGTCTACCCCATTCTCTCACACCTTGTGTGTCTCCCCCCCTCCCCTGTGTCTCTTCCCCCCTCGTCTACATTCCCTGGGTCTTTCCCCCTCACTCCCCTGTGTATCTCCCCCCTACTCTCACTCCCCTATGTCTCTCTCCCCCCTCCTCTCACTCCTTTGTGTCTCTCCTCCCCTTTCCTCTCACTCCCCTGTGTCTCTCCCCCTCCTCTGTGTGTCTACCCCTCCTCTCCCACCACTGTGTGTCTACTCCCTCCCCTGTGTCTCTTCTCCCTCTCCTCTGTGTCTTCCCCCTCCTTCCCTGTGTCTCTTCCCCCTCTGTGTTTTCCCCCTGTGTCTATCCCCCCTCTCATTCCCCTGTGTCTCTCCCCCCTCCTCTCACTCCCCTGTGTCTATCTCACTCCCCTCCCCCCCTACTCTCACTCCCTATGTCTCTCTCCCCCCTCCTCTCACTCCTTTGTGTCTCTCCTCCCCTTTCCTCTCACTCCCCTGTGTCTCTCCCCCTCCTCTGTGTGTCTACCCCCTCCTCTCCCACCACTGTGTGTCTACTCCCTCCCCTGTGTCTCTTCTCCCCTCTCTCTGTGTCTTCCCCCTCCTTCCCTGTGTCTCTTCCCCCTCTGTGTTTTCCCCCTGTGTCTATCCCCCCTCTCATTCCCCTGTGTCTCTCCCCCCTCCTCTCACTCCCCTGTGTCTCTCCCCCCTCCTCTCACTCCTTTGTGTCTCTCCTCCCCCATCTCACTCCACTGTGTCTCTCCCCCCTCATTACCCTGTGTCTCTCGCCCCTCCCCATGTGTCTACCCCCCCACCTCTCCCTCCCCTGTGTGTCTTCCCCCCCCCCGCATGTCTCTTCACCCCTCCTCTTCCTGCACTGTGTCTCTCCCCACTCCTCTCCCTGCCCTGTGTCTCTCCTCTCCCTGCCCTGTGTCTCTCCCCACTCCTCTTCCTGCCCTGTGTCTCTCCCCCCTCTCCTCTGTGTCTTCCCCTCCATCCCTGTGTCTCTTCCCCCTCTGTGTTTCTCCCCCCTGTGTCTCTCCCCCTCTCATTCCCCTGTGTCTCTCCCCCCTCCTTTCACTTCCCTGTGTCTCTCACCCCCTCCTCTCACTTCTTTGTTTCTCTCCTCCCCCTCCTCTCACTCCCCTGTGCCTCTCCCCCCTCTTATTCCCCTGTGTCTCTCGTCCCTCCCCTATGTGTCTATCCCCCTCCTCTCCCACCCCTGTGTGTCTCCCCCTCCCCTGTGTCTCTCCCCACTCCTCTCCCTGCCCTGTTTCTCTCCCCTGTCTCCTCTGTGTCTTCCCCCTCCTTCCCTGTGTGTCTCTCCTCCTCCTGTCACCACGCAATGCTTAAGCCACGCTATGGCCATGCGCGGGGCGGTGCGCAATGCGTATGTGCGGCCCGTTGTGCAATGCGCAGTTGTTGTAACGACGAATCGTTTGACAACTATTATATGTGATACGGATATACTGGCCAAGATCCAATGTTTACAGAACTGTTAGTACTAATTCAAGGTCGTGTACACAATTTGTTTTGGTAAAAACAAAATTGTTTTACTTTTACCAGAACAAACTTAAAATACCCACTATATCTCTTCTGAGATTATTG